>JASKGM010000008.1:2848216-2895915 GCA_034509205.1 Ceratonia siliqua
CTCGGAATCACCCATCAGGATAAACAAAACCCCTTGCGGGTTTAAGACAGAAAGCATACATCATTTTTCTTTTTGAATTGAAAATAAGGTTTCCATGTAACTAAAATCAATTTGGAGTAAAGAAAACCCCCATAATGGAACCTGAAATTCGAATCTTCAAATCACCAGTAATCCTCCTTTTCTGGTTCTCGATTTTCTACTCCCTTTTCCCCTTTTTAATTCTCAGCTTGGAACTCCGGTTTCGAACCGTGATCCCCCCTTGTTTCGATTTCCAGCCACTTAAAATCTCCTTAGTTCCACGGATTTCAGAAGTTCTCTGCCTTTTGGATTCGCAGCCCTCGACGGTCTCTCTATCTCCGAAGCTCCAGAATGTCTGCCTTTCTTAAATTAGACTCTCCTTCGTCTCTTATAGCCCCGGAAGAAACCTCCTGCTGCCGTGTGCTCTGCGATGGCGTGAGGGTGAGGGTTTCCAGAGAGTGGGTGATAAACATGGTCCCGAGGAGTGAGGGGACCAGCGGTTTCAGAGAAGCAGGTGGCGTGGAAGAAGAAAGGGGCAGAGTCAGTGAGGCGTACAGGGGATTTCAGAAGGGTAACCGGGTTTTTGGGTTAGAAGGGACCGGGTCAGGGTTTGCTGAAGGTGGACCGGGCAGGGGGTTTGGTTTTTTGGGCTGGACCAGTGGGCTCCGGTTTTTTCTTTGTTTTTGGGCCTCTTCTCTTATTCTCTTTTTTTTTTTTTTGTTTTTTTTGGTTTTTGGTTTTGTTTTTTTTCTTTCACCATTCTTTTCTTTTTCCTTTTTTACTCTTTTTTTTTATTTTAACATTTTTTTATAATTAATTTTTTTTGTATTTTTGTTAGTTATTTATTTATTTATATATACATATATTTTTTTACCTGGACAAAATCCAGTGTTTACAATGTGTTATTTGTATTTTATTGAGTGTTTTATTATTTTTGATTTCTTTTTGTATAAAATTGTTTTTTTTACTTCTCAACATGATGACTCGAACCAACCTAACACGCAGATGTACAGGTTAGATTAATGATGGTTGAGTAATAATTTTTTCGAAAACTAATCCATATTGATCTGTATCCCAATGTGTAAGTTGAGTTAAAAAATTGTTGAATATAGTATTAAATTGACCATGAAACTTGCAATGACCTTGAACAAGCAACCCATCGCTATTGCAAAGACACAGCAAGCCAGTAGTATATATGGTAACTAAAATATGCTTAATAAATAACTTTTAAATAGTATGGAAGTGTTTTTTTTTAATTAGAGTAAATTAACAATTTAGTCATTTAAATATGTATTTTCTTTTAATTTAGTCTTCCAATTATAAAACCTTTTAATTAATTCTTCATTTTTACTTTCGTTTTCAAAGTAGTCATCCGTTAAATAGTATTAACACAATTCATGACAAGGATTAATAGTTGTCCACGTTTCCATTAAGTTACTGAGGTGGCACCGTAGACTTGAGAAACTAGGTCAGCTTTCACCTAGACCAAGATGTTTGCCAGTGATTGGAACCATTTTCCAACTGGGTAGGTCACCTCGCGAGTCTCTCAAAAGTGAACGTTGCACACTACTCGGTACAATGTCAAAAGTTCTTCAACGTTTGTATATCTCAAAGATTATAAAAAGACTATTTTACAAGCTTTGAAGATAGAAAAAGAAAAAAGAAGAAGAACACTTTATCTTGCATACTATTCATCATCTTCTACAACTCTTCTTATACTATATCTGGAATATCCACTTTTCTTTTAGAGAGTTGTTTTGAGAAGTTCTTTGTGAGCATTTACTATTACTTGTGAGAAGTTTTATAAATTCTTGGTAGAAAAATCTAGTGGTTTGGATTTGTAAAAGCTGTGATTGCTTTCCTTGGTTATAAGATCTATAAAAACTATAATTGCCTTCCTGTTTAGTGAAGTTTTACTGAGTTCTTGGGTAGAAAAACTCAATGACTTGGGTTAATTCGCGAGTGATTGTAGCAAGCCTTCTACTTGAGCATGTATTCTTGTGATTACCCACTTTTAGTGAAATACCCTTACTTTGTATTTGGAGAGTGGATATATGATCTTGTTTATATATCTGAACCATTATACATCTTTGTGTTCTTCTTCTTCTTCCTTAAACTCTGTTATCTTTTGAAAAACTTGCTGGTTAGCCTAATCTCTTATTCATTTCACCTTATCTTTTGATAATCAGTTTTAAACTTAGTTTTTCATATAAGTTAAATTGAGATTTTCATAATATTTACATATTGAGTTATTCCAAATCTGTTTTGAACTTGAATATATATATCAGTTGATCTGATTCTTCAACAACACTTAAGTTTGAGTTGTTCCAGACTTTGAAAAAAGAATTTTTATCTTGAAGAGTTTTAAAATTTTATATACCCAACTCAACCCCCTTTCTTAGGTATTTGGACTATTTTTTCTAATGGTGCAGCTTTACCTCACCAACGACATCTTCTTTAGCCTTTTCTTCTCCATGTCTTACTTTCTCCTTCACAAGTAACATGAGAAGATCTGCACTTCCACTCCCCTCCATGATGTCACCTTCGAGTTTGCAACCATTGTGTCCTTCATCACCCTTACCATCTCCCTTTGAGTTTCCATTGGCCTCCTCCACCAAATCAATTACGTGCTTCCTCTAATGACAAGCTCAAATTGGATGACAACGACTCCATTATTACCAAAGATAGTCGTCCTCCAAGCCCTCCGCTTTCTCCATCTCGATAACTTAAGAGACAAGGGGACAACTAAATAATTCATATCATAAATTCAATTAACATTATCTAGCAAAAATCCACTTTATAAACGAAAATAAGATTGAAAGACTCAACTATGAAATTTTAAAATTGAACTAAATTGAAGAAAAAAAAATACATTTTTAAAAGACAATAATTAATTTATTTTTAATTAATACTTCCCTTGGTCACAATTGCAGAGCATTTACAACCACTACTCACCAATAAGCTCTCACTCGTGTACAAATATTTGTAACCATTTACTATATAGATACTAGTATAAATAAAAAAATTATTAAAAAATTATGTAAAAGGCACAAGACAAATAACATTTTTCTTGCTTAAAAGGCAGTCTCGTCATTATTAATCTTGGTATTTAATTTAATATAATTTCACTCCAAAAGAAGACTCAATTATTTTCCTCTGCGCTCAGCTGATCTAAGATCAGTTTAACATGTTTTGCAGCTGTTAGTATTAAATGATTTATATAAATAAACGATTCTCAGCTCCAAATCGAAAATAAATAAATAAAAGCTTTTAAAAGTACCGTTGTGTACACACTCAACAACCTCAAATGGTGGGCGCAGAAAGAGAACATGTCAAGACCCAGAACGAGAACACTCGAACTCCCTTCAGGAGATAAAGGGGGATCCCCAAACATCCTCCCAGGTTGAGGCTCGCAACAGAACGACTGCTTATAAGTCAACAATTGAATTTTAAACAACACATATCAGACGATCAAACCCCACATCCTCAAGATCCCACATCCTCAGGTATTAATGATACAATCCAAAACATTTAATTTAGCATACACAAATACCAGCAACTCTGAAAAATGATCCACAGACGCACGTCTAAGAATACGCTGTCTCCAGTAATCAAAATAGCTAGTTTATTCAAAAGTGTCATCATCATCGTCAGGAAGGGGCTGAGCAGCAGCTTGAGCAAGTTCCGCCTCATGCCTGCAAAAGTAAAGACTAGATTGTTAGATGAATGTTAATGTTTATCCAAGAAAATTGACAAGAAACCATCCAAATTCGGTAACAGTAAGAATTCAAAAACTAAAATGTGACTACAAGGGATTTTGTGGAATATATTCCAACTTCACTGAGTCTCAATTGGCAGATATTCCTTCATGAAACTCCAACTTTTAAAATTGTTAAAACAGGTTGAATTTCACAGTATAGCTTAGCATTTCCATACAAGAGAGTTCGGGTCATGGCATAGAACTTACTGTTGTTGTGCAGCTAAATCAATTTGAACTTCTGGTGGAGCCAAGGCAGGAGATTCTACGAAGTGCAAATTAGGATCGCTGCAAAATTGACACAGGATGCAAACATAAATTGAAATGCATTTTGCCGAATTTCCATGGAAATCAAGGTGTCCTTGCGTAAACAAACTACAGATATATACCCTGCAAGTTTCCTGGCAAGATACAGGAATGGTTTCTCAAAGTTGTAGTTGCTCTTAGCTGATATCTCGTAATATTGCAAATTCTTCTTACGGTGGAAAGTAACTTGCTTTGCCTTCACCTGCCTGTTCTTCACATCAACCTTGTTACCGCAAAGAACAATTGGGATGTTCTCACAAACCCTGAAAATTAAATGTCCAGAGAATGCCCATAAGAAACTACAAAGAGGTTAAGGCTGGCCAATAAGAGATAGAACAACTAAAGATCATTTACAAACCGGCAAAGATCACGGTGCCAGGTTGGGACATTTTTGTATGTCAGCCGAGCAGTGACATCAAACATGATAATCGCACATTGTCCATGGATACTGCATTATAGAATCATAAAAATTCAAAAAAAAAAAAAAAGACAACGTTAATATCCCATGGCATCCTGGCCAAAGAACAAATTACTGTAAATTACCAAATTTAACATTAACCATCATATCAAAAAGAGTGGTGTCTTTTACATCAAGTCTTGCACATTTACCATTTGAAATTGTCACAGGGCATATGAAACCAAAACACACACAAATACGATTGCCATCCATACATTTATTGGAACTAGTATGGGTGAAAGTCTACAGAATATGCAAACAAGAGATCCAAGAAAGTCTTTGCAAACACAGAGTCAAATGTTTATTATGAGCCTTCGACCTATTCTGCATGTGTATATAAGCATTAATACACCACACTATATTTACATAATCTATTCCCAATAAGACAAAACAAGCATCTACACCCCAGTAAATAGGGCTGTGCAGCTAACTTACTAATATCCATCCCTAAGGCCACCAAATTTCTCTTGTCCAGCAGTATCCCAGCAGTAGAATCGAATCTTCCCACAGTTTGTGAAAAAATCCAATGGATGGACTTCCACACCAATGGTTGCTGTTTGCAGAGAATCACCCAAATGTGTTAAAGTTAAGATAACGGAGGACATGAGAAGCATTCTTAGTAACCATATGCATTTATAAATCTTACGTTCGTATTTCTTCTCAAATTCCCCTGTAAGATGCCTTTTCACGAAGGTTGTCTTCCCTGTAATTTTTCAAGACAATTTAACTCAAACCATAGCTCATAAAGCGTCAAGTACATAACATCAAGCTCCAACCTATATCGTAGAAGCTAACAAGGTAATTAAAATACACAAAGTAACGACATACATAAGAGATGTCTTTTCCATTGAAAATGATTAATCGGAACATTTCTCTGTATCAATTAGCTTCTAAACAATAATCAATGTGCCTTGAATTTAATGCTCACAACTCCATCGTATGACAAAATAGTCATCTAGGGTTTCCAGTTTTACTATATTTAATTTAGCCACTGGCTCCATCTCGAACCCCCAAAATTAGCAGCAACCTAACAGATCGTGAAAGAAAATGTACAATATGGAAATGAAAATGACCTGTTCCACCGTCCCCAACAATTACAAGCTTGAAGCTAGGATAATCAACGGTTTGCTGATTCGGCAAAGCCTGCAAGAAAGGAAAAAAATCATACAATCTCAATCCAAAGAAAACACATCAGAATCGAAATCGAATGCCGAATACATCGGACTGCAGAGAAAATCGGAAAAGGAAGATCAGATAAAACGCAGAGATCTTGAAAGAAAAGACGAGCAAAGGAAACCATACCATTATAGTGGAAGGAGTTAGATGGCCGAGTTGCACAAAATAGTAGAGGGCAGGAGATACGAGACGAGGCAAGGAACTTGGAGTGTGAGACTCTACGAGGGTTTATATGGAAGGGTATCGAGTTTCGGAGAGCCCTAGTTTTGCGTCAAGCTGACGCAGCTATCTCCACCGTCCGATTAAATCGTGCGTTTGATTTTTTTTTTTAATTTGGTCTCCACGCGTTTGAATGTGAATTGCAAGATAAAGGAACTGGGCTCACCCGAACCGAAAGCCCACAAACCTACTTGAGTGATTCGGACTTTAGGGTCTTTTTTTTTTTAATCCCCATTTTCAATAAAAACCATGTGTTGGGTTAATTTGGGCCTTTAGCCCCATCTACTTTAACTGTTTCCACGCTGGTATATTTTTTAAAAACTATACTAATCTTTTGACATTAGAAAGTTTAATTTTTTTAATTTAATCGTTGGACATTTTTTTCAATTTAATTTTCTAATATATATTTATTAACAAAATTATTTCTTTGTTAATAAATATGTTGATGTGGCTTAACTGAATATATATTTGACTGATAGAATCATTTTGCTTGTAAAATTTACATTAAAAGACAATTAAAAAAACATTTCAAAGATTAAATTAATTTTTTTTTAATCTTTTGAGACTAACTTCATTCACCTAAAAATAAATATTTACTTCCATTTTTTCTCTTTCTACACAATTTGTTTTTTAAAAAATCACTTCATTTAAATATGACTAATTATATTTAAAATAAAATCTAAAAAAAACATTTTTAAACCTGTATTTATCAGTTATATTTTTTTAAGCATGTAGGATAGTAGTTTTGGTGCTATTTGTTTTAGTTTTTAAAAAACTCGTTTGCGTAACTGTTTTCATTAATTGTTTTTAAAAACTGTTTCCGAAAACAATAAATAGAAAATAAAAAAACAAAAATAATTTTTTTGTATTTTGGCTTGTTTTTTTAATCTATTTTCTAAAAAAACATAAAAAATAACTTATCAAAATTTTTTTACCCGAACAAATTTTTTATTTTTTAGTTTTATAAAACTATTTTTTTAGAGTTATTTTTAAAAATTATTTTTAAAAATAATAAAAAAAATTATTTCAAACAGCCCAATTATTTTTATATTGGTTTCTTGATATCATCGGGCTAATAAAAGTTGTGCGGTTTGTAATTGATACAATGTTAGGGGAATGCCTTTTGAACTCGCAAATATTAAAGTTATTTAATAATAAAAATATATTATTTTTGTTCTAATGAATTTATAAACTTGCTATAAAGTAAATCGGTATATTTGATTTATGTTAACAATGAGGTTTGAATTTGAGGCATTTCATGTTTAACCATTGTTATTCCCTACAAAGTTATGTTTGTTATAAGTTATTTAAGGGCCGTTTGGGAGTGCTTTTTGCGCTCCCAGCACTCCCAAGGTTGTTTTTTTTAAGTGTTTATTTTTATTTTAACTGTTTATATAAAATTTTTATAAGTATTTATTTTAAAAATAAGTAAAAATATTACTTTTTTTTAGTAAAAAAATGTTACTTAAAAAATAATCAGGTCCAATAGAAGAGAAACAATATTTTGTAAACAAATATATCCTTAAAATATTTCACAAATTCTTTAAAAAGTACTTTTATATATTATTTTTAATAATTTTACATGTTAAAAAGTATTTTTATATTTTTGCATCCAAGCGCAAAACATATACTTTTTTCAGTAAAATCACTTATGTATAATTACTTCCAAAAACCAAATATATACTTTTTTAAAAAAATTTACTTATATTTAAAATATCTTATTAAAAGTACAAGCCCTTCTAAACTGTCCCTTAAAACTATCTAGGCTAAGTAGGTGACTAAGTAAGTGGATATTTACTTTTTTATTATTATTATAAAATAATATTCGAATGAATTTGGGTGATGAATATTTACTTTGAAATACTATGGTTTACAGTACTCCAAAAAATACTAAAAAGTAAAACATATGCATAATTATTTCTTCTTATATCTAAATTAGTCATAAGAATAAATTCTATATTATCCTTCATTTATTTGCGAAAATAAAGTACATAAAAATGATTCATAGAAACATGTTCAATACGAACATCATTGAGTATATTTTTATTTTCCATAAAACTGAAACCACACTAAAACCTTTCGCTTCTGTTGAAAACACAGAAAAAAATGTCATTACTTTCCTAGTATATAATATAATGAAAGGTACTGGGTACTGGGTAGGCATGTATAACTTGGATTTGGATGATCGGCCTGGCATCCTAGTTCTTTATGGTTTACGAAGACTGAGCAACTTGACATCATCAATGACCGGCCCACACAGCGAAGAGTAGTCATCGCTTCTCATGGTGTAGAATGTGCTGAGGAACATTATGCGAGTTCTTGGGCTAACAGCCACGAACTTGAGAACCGCACGCTTAAACCCACCTTTGCCTTTGGACTGATAAGGCACTTTGACAGTGTCTTTCCCTGCAAATGCTTCCACAATCATAGACCCTTCACAGGAATTGTTAGCGTCTCCCACTGCAAATGAGAGGACGTAGGTTTTTCCAGGAGTAGTCCTAGCTACTTGTGCAATCGCACTTTCTTTTCCTGCCACAAGCTCCACTGCTCTTCTGCCTTGGGGAACTGAGAAATGCTCTGAGTCTATGTACTTCACCGCCTTCAACGACTCCACCATCCAGCCTGGAAGGGGAGAGTGGTCGTCTTCAATGTTTGGTGGGATAAGCACTCCCCAAGATGTGTTGGGGAATACATATGGTCCTTCTTCAAAGCCACCGTTCTTTAGTATGTTCTCTGCACAATGTCACATAACAATAAATAAAACCATTCATTTGCAGAGAACTTATTATAGTCTAACATCGACTAATCAATATAATCCAAGATAGTAGAACCTAACAATTAGGTATGAAGAACAGGGTATTCATTGCTTGGTTCGATATGCTGAGGTAAGGAAATTTAATAGACACAGATTTTCATTTTTCTGTGAATTTCTACTTGGGAAGTCGTGTTGTCTCCCTCCACGAATGAAGTGACAAGGAAAACAACTTATATCAGATTGCTATTCTAAGGTCAGACATGATTTAAATTTAGCCTGGCGTTTGTACTAGCTGTGAGGAAAGACAAATACATGAGGAGCCTCCCACAAGGACCACATACAATGGTTTTTATTGGCTGGAATCTAGCATCCAAACGTGCCAATTAACTTTCTTATCTCCTATTACTTTTTGTTGGTATGCTTTCTAATTCTCTGTTAAGGTAATCAATCTAATAGCAATCTTAGCAATGATCTTATGGAATATAACATCAGGAAACACTTTTGTGTCTCTCTCTCTTTGCCAAGACTAGAGATAAATAAGCTTACCTTTGGTTGGTCTAGGAGGGTACAGAGACCTTACAGCAATAGAATCGATGAGTGGCCCACAAGCTGGGTCCTCCTCCACTCCTGGGTTATGGATAACCATCTCCACCTCCGGGTACTCTGCTTGGAAGGCCCATGCGTAGGCATCCCAACCACTGCTACTATACAATGTTTGCATTGGTAGAACTCCTGAATCTGGAGACACAGACACGTTCAATCGCTCCTCTTGTGCACATGTACGTGCTGCCACAAACGTAAGAGAATAGTACATCCCCTTCATCACCTTTATTCTTTGCTTAATGGAAGCCTCATTCCCTAGCCTCACTGCATAAGCTCCCTCCGGTACCACCAGCAACATGTCACCCTGTTTCTGCCCTGATTTTATGTACTCCACGAACCCAGAGATCTCCCACTCCGGTATGGAATGGACGCCGCCGATCACCACCGTGCCTTTCAAGTCCGATGGCTTTGGGGCCAGCTCAAAATTCCCATTTGCCACTAATCCTGCTTTAATAAACATACAAGTAGTCCATTAATAGGAACACCCTTAAATTGAACCATACAAACCAACAAGAAACATATTCTAATCCAATCCAATGCTACCACCATAGTGACAAAATTGGTCATTTGGTATTTATGATAAACTGATTTCAAAACTTTTTGTGATGTCCCATAGAGTGCAGAACCTATTTGACTGTCCACTTAATATCTCAAGTAAGCATGCAAGGCCATGTGAGTTTTCTGAGCACTCTGCAATCTGCATAGCCTAAGAATGTGGGCCAAGAAAAATATTTATGTCCAGACACTGAGGTCGCCATCAGATAGGCTGTTGACCTGAAATTAATTTAACCCCATGGGATTTACACGAGCAAAGTAATTAAATGGAGTGACCCTTGCTAATTGTAATAGCGCAAATTCTCAGTCACTTTTAAATTGGATGACAACATATAGACAAAGATTGGTCGCCATATTTCCTACAAATTTGGCTGGGGAGTGTCTACTAGAAGAACAAAAACCCAGTAAGCTGGTAGGGAGCTAAGGAAAGGTTGAGAAAGACAACAATTTGAACAACACATTTATTAAGAAAATAAAAAGAACGACAGAGTGAGGTAGTGATGAACGTGGAAGCCTATGAAACTGGTTGTGTATTCGTAGCTCACCGTCGGTGATGGAGAAGGCGACATGGAAGGCGGCACAGAAGAGCACCGACAGAAATGTGAACCTTCGCATGATAACTAGGCTGTGAAACTCTGCAATTTCTTGGGAGGAAGGGAGGAAGAAGCATGTAGCAGGGGAAGGGGTTGAGCTTGGCCCTATATGCATGCCAACTTGCGAGAAAGCACTTGGATTTCAAGTTAAATAGCAAATATGCCATTCATGTGTTTATCTGTTGACCGACGAATTCTTTCTTTTGCATATTTAATTTATTAGAATATGAACCAAATCTTGGAAGTTTTCTGGTGTAGGTCGAAGCCAAAAGCTGTTTCAGTGTCACATCACATGGTGTTCCAAGGCTGTCTGACATACTTTAGAGGGGTTTTGGTCATTTGGCTCACTTCAGGAATTAATTCCACTGATCTTTCGTGGAAGTGGAGGTTGCCAAAGCTGGATTATTGTTAACTGAAATGACGGATGAGACCTTGTTATGTTACTTAAGACTCTCGCCAAAAGCACATGGTTGATTTATTTGTGAGATTGGAGCGGATGACACAAATAGTTGACTGCAACATGCAAATATTTGGAGATAAAAGCATTTGGTAATATATTCTGATAATCTCATCCCATACTTTCGCCTTAACGGCGTCCCAAGTTGTTAAATGAGTCCAGGAAACATATCACGAGGAGGGTGGGAGCAGCAAATGAAGAGGGAGGGACCCACAAGAAAAGGTAACTGGGAAAGCACCCCATGATCCTGGTTTGAATCAATCGTATATGGGCCTTCATCATATTTGATATTGACGTCTTTAAATCACACATGAAAGTGGACCTTTTAAGGTTTTAAAATCTCACACATGAAAGTGGGCCTCTTTTCCCTCTTAGCCTTATGCTGAAGAGGTCGTCTTTTCATGTTAGTTGTTAAGCCAGGCCCACGATATCAAGGGTTTTTCAGGAATGAAAGGAAACGAGAAGATAAGAAAACTTGTTGTCGAGGACATGGCCCTCGTGAGATTTTTTTAGTAATACGAGGATTATTCACCTTCAAATAGATACAAGATTCGATTCTCGAAGAATCGTCCTTAAATAAGTATTTACACTAACGAAAAATAAATTTATAATAACGTGAATTACAAAAGCTCACATTCTCAATACTTAAAAATACGAGATTCAATTATACGAGAAAAGAATGTGATTAACATGATAATGACCAACTTAAGCTTTTCAAACAATAACCCTAAATAGTCAACCCTTAATAATACCAAAACGATCCCCTTCAATAAATTACTGTTCAAATCTTAATTGGGGGCACACGTTTTAAGAATACTTTCACGGCTTAAACCAAAAAGTTCTTTATATACCATAACTAAACTATTTTAAATCACCAACGAAAAAGAGTACTGTATAGTGTAGTGTATAGTGTATAGTAGAAAAATAAATTTGGAGAGTGAAGCAGAAAATGGATGCATTTCTTGGAGACTGTGCCTTGAATATTATGAGCTCGAATTTGCTCATGTCCGATTTGGTTAAATATGAGTAGTCTATTTTTTATAGAGATGACTTAGATTTTATACAAATTTTAAAATTTTTTTTACATATATTTTTTTTAATCATAATTTTTCATCGACATCAAAGACATAATCAAGATACGAATATAATAAATAGGGACAACCCAACACATGGGCTTTTTGTTTGGAAGAAAAAGAAGTCACTGGCTGCCTAATTTCCACGTAGCCTGCATTTAAGGAAGCTTTCTGCAAGAGCCTTCACTCATAACATTCAACTCAATTTTGGTGGAGGTATGACTAAGAATATTCATAATTAAGTTTTGTAATTTGTAATTTTTATTTTAAGAAAAAAGTTAATAAAATAAAAAAAATTATTATTTTTTGTTTTCTTATTTTATTTTTGAATTATTGTATTATGAATTTTTTTTAAATTTCTTTTCACTTTTTTTTTTCAAAAATTTTTTAAATTCCTTTAACTTATTTTTTAAAATAAAAATTATAAACAAAAAATTATAAAAATAAAAACCTACTCAAAGAATATGGACACTTTTAAAATAAGATAAGAATCACTATTCGTAAAATATCCCAAGAGCTTATATCGTGATAACGAAAGTTAAAAGGCTGTCAAGTATGAAGCGATCACTTGGTTGAACAGTTACATTTAGCTAACCTCACTGCTTTTGCTTAATTTGATGGACGTAGTTATATGTTATCGTCTTCTTCTTCCATTACCCATTTCTCTAAAAAGCTTTGAGCATTCAATTTTGGATTCTTATATATCATCATCAATTGAACTTAGCCTCTTATTCAAAAATCTTAACCCCTATCTCATCCAGTCGTCCTATAAATTTGATTTATGATACGTTACCGGACTCAAATAAATAAAGAACACAGAAGAGAACAGTACATTGAATTTATATCCATTTAGCCTGCATATAGCAAGTACTAGCTAGTGATGGTTGATTTCAACAAGCATATAGAAATGGGTGTCCCTGTCACATATTAAAAGCTTTCGCTTTCCTCTTCAATTATCAAAAAAATGAAAAATAAAGGTGGACGACATTGACGTAACTCGGCAATATTAGCTTTTAGATGAAGAAAGGGGTGTGAACGTCTTAAGCATATGGGCACAAACCCTCTTCCGATAGTTCAAGATACATAACTCCAAAGTAATCAATAAAAGGACATTTAGGAATCTATTGCTGATGACTAGCGACAAAGAGGGGGTGGGTTTATTAGTTTGTTACTACAGGAACAGCCTTCTCAGGGGTTCACATGAATGTCCAGAACGTGGATAGAATTTCACGAGGTCCCCAAAGGAAAGAGAGATACACTTCAATTTGCATACTTATCCAGTACTCGTTTAATAATATTAGGAACAACAATTATATTCGCATGAGGTTTTTCTCACCCATTTTTTATAATTTTTCATATATTTATTATTGTATTATTATCTATTAATTACATCTATTATTTTTAATATTATATCTATAATAAAAAATAAAATGTGACGAAAAAAATAAAAAATATAATTTCTCTAATAAAAATTAAAATAATAATATTCATATATAATTTTTTTTATATTTTTTACATTTCATATATTATAAAGTAATAATAAAATAATAAAAAAAATAAAAATAATATATAAAATAAATATTCTTATCCCAAGGATTATCAATGTCATGTTTGCAATTGCGGCGAAAGAAACAAGTCTCCGGCGCACATTGCATAGCATTACCGACAGAGAGATTGCGCAGAACACGATGAGGATTCTGGTCAGTTCTATAATTCATTCAAGAATGTCAGCATTTACTCGACATTTTCATATTGGATGAAAAGGATCATTTGACCAGGGTTAAATGGCTGTTCAGGCATACATAAATAGCAATAGCAATTCAGGAAAACCATGCTAATATGTTATGAATTTGGCGCTTACACCAGCCGCTCAGGACGGACTTTTGTAAAAAAAAATTTAATATATTTTAAAATTTTTAATATTAATTAATTATTTTTTATACCACATGTTATTTTTAAATATTTTTATATTTTTATATATTATTCACTTATAATTTTTTTTTTATTATTCATGTAAAAAATTTAAGAAAAAAATAAAAATTTTTTTAAAACTTTTAAAATATATATATAACATAACAAATACTTAATTAATATTAAAAAATATAAAAAATTAAAATACAAAATATAAAACATAACAAATTGACACTGACAAAATTGAGATGACATGATAAGAGAGTAAAAAACAAGAGATGTAGGATAAAAATCCCTATGAATTTATTACGGAAGATGGGATGCTTCCCTCCAAAACCGTGTGCAACCCGTCTTTCCGTTCGTCTAACTAACGACACTTGCACATGATTGACGGAGTTTTCATAATGATACACAGTTTAAATGATAAAGATAGTAAAATATAGAATACTAGAAAAAACAACAGTATCTCCATACCGCAACTAAGCCTTCTGGCAACATTGCTCATTTCACGAGACGAGACCACCATGCTACATTTCAAGCATGAGTCAAAATCCAGCTTTCACGAATAAGTTTAATGGGGATGAGTACATGGCAATCTCTTGCAATGAAGCAAATATTTGTTAAGTAAGAAGTATAGATTCAGAAAAATCAGATTCTACTTACCGTCCCAATTTAGGCCGGATTGAGATAACTACTACCTCCACAGACAGGTAATGTTTCAGTAGAAGCATATTAAAATAAATAAGGTAAGAAAGTTGCAAATTTTTAACGCAAAAAAGCTGATTGTTGCCAAACATGCAACATCAACCTACGAAAGGTTTTACATATTTATTGAAAAAACGCTTGGGTACCAGATCGTGCCATCCAAAATTTCAGTTCATATAATTGGGAAAGGCAAAGAGGTTGTCCATCTTTCTTCTCCGTTGAAAACATCCTACCACAACATCAATACAATTTCACCCAAGTCCCAATCCAATCGAAATAGCTTTATGCAAGACTTAGTGCACTCAAGGAATGGTTCGTTGATAGAGAGGCAAAGCTCCCAATGCCTCACGCTCTGCTCTCTCCTTCTTCACCTACAAAACATGGGTGGCAAAGCATTTAGTGACAACTTCAACAATTATTGCTCTGTTTTACAAAGTTAAATATAAAAGCTTTTGATACATGTTCATAACATTATGCAAAACTATGATATTAAGTAGCTCATACAGCATAAATCCTAACTTGGAATTCATGACAGTTACCTCATCTAAGGGCATGTTTGATTTCTGTTTTTTTCGGCTTTTTAATGTTCTCAAGACAGAAAACCAAAAACAAATTTTCCCATCTTTTGTTCTCAGGAAGAGTGTATTCAAGGTGGTAATGTAGTAATCAATAAATTTCATGAATGATATTACTGTAATTAGGAGGAATATGTCCTCTGATTGCATTGTCTTCTTGTTTCATCCACCCTTTTAATCTGCTCTACTTTGGTTTTGTCACTGACTGCATTTATGTCCTCTGACTTCCACCTCCAATTTCTACTCCATCCTCCACCATGGGATACTGACACCAGTTTTGCCATAGCTACTTATCATCCGCTGGCGTTGGCATTACAGAGGCCCTCCGAATCCCTATGCCATGGTTTCTGAACTGCTTGACTGCACCACATTTTCCAACCCAAGTCTTACTCTACCCATCTACATGAACTGCTCATAATGTGTCAAAGTTTTGTTATAGCTGCTCTATTACTTACATTCTCTCTCCTCTCATACCCATTCTCTCCTGATTTTCATTAAATGCTCGCCTTTTGGATGTTTCTCTCCTAATCTTGCTTTAATGGTATGACGAATTTACCAAGAAGCATCATCAAAATCCCCAGTGTCTACTTCATGGTCTGCCTCGAAAAGAGAGGTCAATGTGGGTATGGCAGAACATGGTTTTTTCCAAACAATTCCACTCTCCCCCCCCCCCCTCCCCCCAAAAAAAAGCTTTAGAAACAACTTCATGTTGATTATTCTACAAAAATCATTTCTGAAATTTGTACTTGAGAACTGTTCTTAAAAGAGGGGAAAAAACCAATGAACTAAAGAAGGTTCTAAATCTTTTTTTTCCCCTTGATCATGGTTATCAAAACATTTACATACATATAATTCTGTAGTAAGGCCGGCAGGTAGAAAAAATATTCTTCCCTTGAGTGTTATGCCAGTCCAGAGAGAAGGCAATAGATAAGCAAAAAGAAAAATCCCTCGTATGTAAATATCCATCTATTCCTGCAAGTAGGCAATTTCTCAAAAAAAGACAAAACAACAATAAGGTGATAAACAAGAGGTTGTGTTGACAACATGGCTGTCACAAAAAGATACACAAATAGACTACTATATTCTTTAAATTTATTAAGTCTATTCACACAGAGTTCCAGCCATCTAAGCAACATGTAGAGTCATGTCATCAAACACTTGGGAATATGATTGCCGCGTATAATGGGGCAACAATGTAATGAAATAAAAGCATCAATGCAAATTGTCAAGGTTTTGTCCTCAGAAAGGTCTTGAGGCAAAGCATGGAGAATCAACAAGTATGGAATCAGCCTTTAAGAAATATTAGAAAGGAACACACGCAGCACTCATTTAGTTACTTATATCTTCAAAAACTTACAAGAGCCAGCATATCTTGAAGGTAGTTCCTGAATGGTGTCTGCATTGCCTGTCATAAAGGTGAAACTTGAAAGTTATGAGCACTCAAGAAATTTACATGATAGTCCAAAAATGCTCTGCATAGATGCACACCCAAGGCATGGACATTAAATCTTCTTTAATATGTTCTCAAAACAATATAGAAGCAAATGTCATCAACTGATTCCATCATCCCTGAACTAGTAAGTTGCAAAGTGCCAATTTATAGTGATTTAATTCATATTTTCTGTGCCTGTAGGTTTGAATCACGGGGATGTTGTTCATAGAAACTAAACTTAGCTTTTGGATGAAAGCCAGATTACAGCGGTGTCCACTTTCAATCTTTCATACATGTTATAAAGCATACATCAAGGTTCCCATGTTTCTAATTTTCCAACCCCTCACCTTCCTCCCCTTCCCCAAAAGAGGGTTCTCGCTATCAGGTTTTAAGATATGCCACATCACATTACCAAGTCACATTACATTGGAGTGCTCAAAATGACTCAAAAGTTTTGTCACTTTTGTGTTCTGAAACTCAGACCATGCAAGGCACTTCAATATCCATATATTCAATTTTTTTTTTATTAATTTCCATCTTCAAGAAACCAAGGGTATTTATCCGTCTTTTCTGCAGTTGAAATTCAATAGTGGCAAAAATTTTCTCTTCAAATAAAATCAAGCATCGAAAACGAGTGTCTAACAAGAATTCGTATGGGGGAATTCATCCAAGGGAAAACAGGAAAAAGAAAAAAAGAAAAAAAAAAGAAAAAGCGAGAAACAAAGCTCGGTATGAACCTGAAGATCCTGAGGGAGGTACTGGTGCTTCATGGAAAGGTCCATAGCGCGCTTGATGCGCTGGTGACGTGCGTCCACAATCTCCCTGGGCAGGCGATTCAGAGCCTCCTTCACATCGAGATCATAATACGGATCGTAAAGGTCATCGTAACGGAGGCCTATTTCCCAAGAATCGAAATTTTGAAATCAGCAAAAGAGGAAACGGTTATAAGATGGAATTAGGGTTTATAAAGAGGAGAAAGGGGCGACCGTAATTGCGAAGGCGCTGGGAGACGGATTTCATGTGCTGAGCTGCTAACCAATTCTTCCTTGGATCCAAAAACGACTGTAAGAAGGACGACATTGCTGTTCCGTCTCCGGTTTCGCTCCTTTCTTCTCTCCGATGCCAATTCAGTTACTGTGGCAAACTCCTCCTCGGTTTTGGTGGCTTATTTCGTAGATATCCTTTGACTTTCTCAAACAACAGCCGAGGAACGGACTCACATTTGTGAGTGTGGTTACTTTTCCTAACTTGGTCTTGGATAGTCCAGGTACTGGCGTGAGTGTGAGTTCGAGTTCCTAAACGGCCCAAACATTTGTGAATCATGGGTCGGCCATAAGATAAACCAAAGAACAAGCCCATTTGATATGACTTTGAGGTCTCGCAAAGGCATTTGTGGATCACATACCAAAAACTAACACGTGTTGGCTTCCCTTCATCAAGTATATTAAAAGTTTAGTAGCAAAGATACTTGAGCACAAGAAAAATACGTTTGGCGAATAAGGTGATTGGAAGAGGGTAGAGTAGGAGCCCCCACAGACCAAAAAAAGAAAAAAGGGTATGATTCTAGTCAAAGTTGGAAGAGCATTTAGAGCCCGTTTAGTGACCCAACGTAAGGCATATTAGATTATGAGCAATGTCCAATGTCCTTTGAGGACCGAGGTAGCAGCGGGCGTTAAATGGCAATTAGACACCTTCCATATTGCGCATCTCGATCTTGATTTATTGCTATTAGGATCTAAATCACAAAATCTTACCCTCAACGACGAACTGATTCTTATGCAATTTCCTTCATTTACAATACCTTCCTTCCCACGACAATTACAAAGTCACATCTGACAAGATGCCCCATTCATTTTCAAGCCCTTTTCCGATTCCCCATTTGTGCTCCCTTCTTTCTTTCTCAATCCATTCCAACCCTTCTTTCTCAATAC
Organism: Ceratonia siliqua; assembly: GCA_034509205.1. Taxonomy (NCBI): domain Eukaryota; kingdom Viridiplantae; phylum Streptophyta; class Magnoliopsida; order Fabales; family Fabaceae; genus Ceratonia; species Ceratonia siliqua. Next base: position 2,866,740 of record JASKGM010000008.1, read on the forward strand.
CACCATTCAAGTCATTCTAATTTCATTTCTATTTTTGTCTTTCATTACATTACAACACATAAATTCATTCAAATATATCTAAATACTGCTTCAATAGTTAGCTTCAATATTCCTTATATATATATATATATATATATATATTATTAATTCTATTGCCATTCAGCCAGTTTAATCAATTATATTTTTATAAATCATATTTGACTATGTATTTGGAAGGTGTTTCTATAACGGTATGTTAATTCTAACATCTCACATTTTTTCAATATTTTAATTTGTTAGCATCAATTATAATTATCTTCATTTCTTCAAATCTTTTCTTACTTTGTGATAGATAAGTAATATAATATTTGTTTATTAGTAGATTTGAAATTTTTTTATCTTTCAATTTGTCTTTCTTAATAAATTAAAAAGATTTTGTAAATCCCCTTTATTTGGTTAAAGCTTAATTTTTTATTTAATCAATTTTTTTTATCATCTAAAAATCTTATGCTATTATAAAAATATGAATTTTTTTAAATTATTAACTTTATTTTTTATTAAAATTTATATTCCACAAAAAGAATTGTGTATAAATGATAAAAATGTGCTTATCTAAAGGAATATATTTGAAAAGCGTGGATCTCTAAAAACATTGGATACTACCTTAGCTTATCAAAACAATTTTAAGAGATTTGAGACACTTGTAAATCACATGCCCCGTTGATTTGTTTCCACTGCGATAATTAATCTGATAATTCAACGCTAAATATTTTATCGAGAAGTTCTCAGTATCAATTACTTTTGTAAGTAAAAAATAATATTCAATATTCAATATTTTATATATATGCCAAAAATAGCAATAAAATAATAGTTGTAACGTGTTGTGACTTGTAGGTAAAAAAATAAAGCGAATTAAAAAAGAATTGTGGGTTTGAAGGGCAGTGAAATACTGAAATTCATATGAACTAAAATAATAAATACATTTTTATATTCTTATTTTTATAATATATTATAAAGTTATTAGCAAGTTATACTTATGAGGCTAACCGTTGCCTAACTAATAATTTAAACTAGGGCAATTTACCACATCCATTGGGGAAATAGTATTTAATAATAATTTAATATTTTAAGTCTAGTTGCCCCATTTGATGCATATAAGACTGTAATTGCTGAATCACAAATGCGAAGTTATATATATAAGTCCAGGCTAACCGTTGCCTACCTAATAATTCAGGGCAATTTTACAACATTGGGGAAAAATAGTATCAATATTCTAATTCTAGTTGCCTCATGTCATGCATATAAGATTGTTTTAGTTAAGAATTCGTGCAATGTGTACTGATTAATAAAAAAAAATAGTAATTAATTTATTTGTAAGATCATTTTTTTATATATGAAAATAATAATAATTGAATTATTTAAAAGTTTTAACTAAAAAATTATATAACTTAATGAATGTTGTAGTAATGCACCTATAAATGAATAATACAATTATAATGTGAACTATCATAAGAAGAACTTGAATTATTCTTAGTATTACATGAATTTTGTATTAGACTTTTTTCATTTTAGATAAGACTTTTTAGAAGTAATTTATCTCTCTCCAAGTAATAAAACCCCCAATATAAAAAATTTATTTGTCTCCTTCAAAAACGATTATTATATCCATTTTTTAAAAAAAAAAATAGAGAGAGAAAAAATGGTAATACTTGGTGTGGGAACAATCACCCAATTCAATATCTCAACTACTCTAGAAAATATAACATCCAAAAAGAAGTCAAGATTAAAATATAAACCATTTCGTATCAAAAACAAAAAGGAAGGAAACAAAATTAAAGACAAACCCAAGTTATAAAGAAAAAAAATTATACAGATATGTCAGAGAAACATTTCTACAAATTCAACACAGATAAACAAAACAATATCTACAAAGCAAATTAGAAATAGTTGCACAAAAAATAAATAGTAAATTTACCACATGTGAAGGTTTGAGTACAAGAGTAGCCACATAAACACAATAATAAAATAATGATGAAACCAATGAAGATGGAGAGTTATAAAATTACATGATATAAATAGAGTAGTATAATGATATAATAGTCTTTGAGATATAATTAGTAATTCATAACTTAATTGGTAATTTATAACTTTTATTCTGTTAACTTAGTTAAAAGATATATATTTTTTAAAGTCTTTATGAAATTTATTATTTATATTGCATTTGTGTAATCACCACAAAATTCAAAACTTTATTATATATATATGTTTCAATTACTGGTTTGCATTAAATCTTGCTTATAATAAAAGAAAGATGAAATCAATGAAAATGAAGAGCTATAACATTACATTATATAAATAGAGCACTATAATGATATAATGATCTTTGAGATATAATTAGTAATTCATAACTTTTATTATATTGACTTAATTAAAAAATTTTAAAAAAAGTCTTTAGATAATTTATTATTTATTTCATATATGTAATCATCACAAAATCCAAAACTTAATTACATATATGTTCTAATTATTGGTTTGCCTTAAATCTGACTTATTATTTCAATAATTGAATAATAATGAAAGAAATCACCAAATATATAGTATGAAAAATAAAAAGTAAAGAAGGAGCTAAAAAGAAACAATAACTGAAAATAAAAAAGCAATGAAAGAGATTACAAAAAATAGAGCAAGAGGACTATTAAATTCAAAATTTAATTTTATACCAAATAGGTTACCAAAAAAGCAATAATGGACCTATAAAAAGAAAAGAATCTCTAATTTTTATTGTTGGGAAAAAGAGACAATAAATAATTAGAATGAGAGAAAAAATATGAAATGAGTGAAATGAGTAAGATAATAAGAATGACAAATGTCATTGTTTTAGAATTAAGTATAAAAAACTGTTGTTAAGATCCCATTGTATTTAATATAATATGAGTGGCCCATATCATTTAGTATTGGCTGAATATGTAAGGTTTATAACACTTTGAACACTTTTTCCTAACGACTAGTTGGATGAGTTCGATCTAAAGAGTTGTATCAATAGAATTAAAGAAGTTCCGTTAGTTCTTAAAAAATGTGAGTTAGGATTTTATTTCATCTAGTATGAGATGGATGTCTCACATCGTGTAATATGAGTTTATAACTTTTTAGGTACTCCCTTCAATGACTAACTTATAAGGTGAGTTCTATTCAAAAAATTATATTAAATTGGTGAATCTCAAATGCACATAATTATATAAACAAGTCCAATTTTATAAATGATTTTTCATAATTGTGACTTAATCATTTATGAGAAGGAGTAAGAATTGTTGATTGAGAGATTTATGAAAAAAGATTTGAAATTAGCCTAATTTGATAAAGAAATCGAAATGAATAAAATCATAAAAATCTCGTGCTTGGTGCTTACACATACACAAAAGTCAACACACAAAAAAGCAGTGTTTTTTTTGGTTATGTTGATATATGATTGAATCTATAATATTTAATATATTTTAATTTTAAAAGGACGATGAAATTTTTGAAACAGGGAAGAGGCAAGTAGAATAAAGTAATTAAGCAAAGAGTTGTGGATATGGACTCAATCAAATTAAAAAATCAAAGGCCATCCTGTATCACATTCACCACTCTTATTCTCCTCTCGTTTCGCTCACGCAATCTAGTTCCAACACTTTCAGAAATAAATAAATATAAAAAAAATATAAGTAGAATTAACCATATTTTCTTGCTTTAATTAAGTATATATCTCTTCGCCTTTAATTTTACATTGATGGATATATGAGGTTGGATACTTGAGAAAAGAGATAGGGGCAAAATAGTAAAATCACAAAGGCCTATATTTGTATTTTAAGAGGACTGAACTGAAGACGTAGTAACAAGCACGGAAGGCACGGCCATGGTACGTATCGGGGGACGGTGATTGCAAGACACAGAATAGAGGGCGCAATCCATTGTGAGAGAATACAAATCAACGGGAAGCACGATTTGTTGAAAGCCAAGGTGGTGGCTGAGGCGGCGGCAGCGGCAGCGGCTTTGATACCATCCTGCTCCTGGAGAACGACAAGCGAGTGCTTCTCCAGACAACAGAGGCAGAGTGGTGGGTGATGGTGTTCCTTGCTGCTGTTGCCAACAATGTCCACGCGTAGAAAAAGGACGAATATGTTAGCCACCTCAATATTTTGTGGCAGGAAAGAGGAGAAAGAGATAGAGCAGATGTCCAGGGATGATGGCAGCCATTACAGCAGCCGTTACAGCCTCGCCGGTGCCCCTCTTCCTTCTCTTGGTGCCACCGCCATCCATACCAGTCGAAGACCCAAGCTCCGCCCCCTCATTATCTCCCCCTTTAGCCATCGATACAGGTTACGCTTTATTCATTCTTTCGCTGTTCTCGTAGGTTCTTGATTTTCTTTCTTTGTTACACAACTTGGTGAATGACAAATCTCGAGACATTTGAACTCTCATATATGTGCGCGGAAAGGTTTTCCCAGCACTAATTCTTTGTCTACTGATTCACCTCAGTAGTTAAATCCACATCCTAGAGGAATTTACAGTGTCTTAGCTTCCCTTTCCATGGGTTCATGCAAGTTGTTCCCATAGGTTGGTCGTTTTGCGTTCTTTTTTTTATTCTGCCTGGTTATCTTGTTAATATTAACTTGTTACTCAGTGATGGTGATATTGCAGAATGTGGGAGACATATTTGGTCCTTTTAGTTTTCTACACTGCATGGGTTTGCCCATTTGAATTTGGATTCCTTGAGAAACCGAAGGTTCCTCTTGATATAGTCGATAATGTTGTCAACGCCTTTTTTGCCATTGACATTGTTCTAACCTTCTTTGTTGCCTACCTCAACAAAACTTCTTATCTGCTTATCGACAACCCGAAATTGATTGCTTTAAGATATGCCAAAACCTGGTTGGCCTTTGATGTCATTTCTACCGTCCCTTCTGAACTTGCTCGGAGTGTACTGCCCCCTCCTTTTCAGACATATGGGTTATTTAATATGCTCCGTCTCTGGCGTCTCCGTAGAGTCAGTGCCATGTTTGCAAGGTAGCGTGAAAACTTTCATTTCTAGCAATTGGATTTTAAAGTAACTTAATATATTAAAGGACAATTCATTTATTCATGAACGCTTTCTACATAAGTTTTAACATTATTCAGTAACCAGAAAGTTTTTTCAAAGGCAACAAAATTCAAATACTTGAGTCAGGAGATTTATTTTTGTTTTCATTGTATCAGATTAGGTAACTATTCTCCCTCTCCTTTCATTGTATCAGATTAGAAAAGGATAGGAATTTTAGCTACTTCTGGGTGCGCTGTTCAAAGCTTATCTGTGTAAGTTTTTGCTGCAGTATTTAATTACATATTCAATTCCACGCTTGAACTGGGACTTAGTATACAACAATCCATCTAATTATGAGCCTTTTGATCCCTTTGTAGGTTACTTTATTTACGGTGCATTCTGCTGCCTGCTTTTACTATTTTCTTGCTGCCCATCGTGACCCAAAAGTTACATGGCTTGGGCTAGTTGTTGAAAGTGACCAGAATCTGTTGGCCCGCTATGTAACGTCAATCTACTGGGCCTTAGTGACTCTTTCAACTGTTGGTTATGGTGATTTGCATCCAGTAAATTCAAAGGAGATGACATTTGACATTTTCTATATGCTGTTTAATCTTGGACTTATGTCATATCTGATAGGAAACATGACCAACTTGGTAGTCCATCGCACAGGTCGTACCAGGAAATATGTGTGTATTCTGTTTTATGCTTTTGTTCTTTACACTCTACTGACTGTTCCAGTTCTGAGTTTCTGAGTTTCTAAGTTTTCTTATGGGAAGATAAAACAAAGAAAATTACTATTTTCCAATTTCCACCCATTTCTGAGTAGTTTCTGAAATTATTTTTCCTTGCAGTAGGTTTTCCCTTTTTGATAAACATATCAAGTCCATTTGTTATTAATAAACGGATAGAAAAAATTGCTTTAGTTTCTGACAGAAGTCACTCTCACGTATGTTTGTATCTATCCACCCTCTATATACATGAAAACCCCTCCCCAACAAAGTTATGTATATTCTACTAGTCCAATGCAGGCACTCCTAATAAGCATTCTTTGGGTCTGAAAAAATTATACGCTCCATAGATTAATTGCCAAATGGCTATCTGAAATCCTATATCTGGTCTCCCCCTTCCCCTCCTTCTTTCATTTTAAGAAGTTTATTAAGAATAGCTTTGAATGTATTTCTTTCATGGGCTCCTTTTTCTGGCATATCAGAGAGACACTGTCGAAGCTGCCACAGGTTTTGCACAACGGAATCAATTACCTATCCGCTTGCAAGAACAGATGCTTGCTCATTTGTTTATGAAGTACAGGACAGATTTAGAAGGACTGCAGCAGCAAGAGATTATTGATTCTCTTCCTAAAGCCATTCGATCTAGCATCTCACACTTCCTCTTTTATTCACTTGTTGACAAAGTCTACTTGTTTCGTGGCGTGTCCAATGATCTACTTTTTCAACTGGTAATATTTCTGTGTACTTCGATCAAGTAGTGTTCAAAGGAAGTCAGTGTAAACCTTTTTGGGGGTGCAAAGAGATTATAATTAACTGCTTTTCATCCTATGATTTTCTTAAGCAAAATAAGAAAGTCTCATCATAGAAGAGCAAAAATTTTGAGGGAGAAAACTGATTTTAAAGCATGATCTTTGCTTTGTAAACGTTCATTGCCAATCAAGAAGCCTATAGTGATAGAGCCCCAAAAAAATATGCTTCTCTCTTTACATGTTTATTGACTAAGAAATATCGTACATTCAGTGCAATATATATATATATATATATATATATATATATACACACACACACATAATACGTCTAAGCTCCAGGAACAATTAATTATATGTGTGCTTTTTGTTATTCTTTGTCTTTTGGATGCTAAACAGATTGTTTTATGAGGATGTCTTGAACTGTTGAAATTTGAAGGTCACAGAAATGAAGGCCGAGTATTTTCCTCCAAAGGAAGATCTGATTTTGCAGAATGAAGCACCAACAGACTTTTATATATTGGTTACTGGTGCAGCAGTAAGATATTATATCCCTCTATTTTTCCTTTAGCCTTTATTATACTATATTCTCTTAGTGGTATGAAGAAGGCAGCTTTGTCACTGTTTGGGTTTTGGTGACTTTGAATTAGGGTTGAAGAAATACCTAGAGAAGTCTACATGGATTTTGAGAGTATATTTATTAACTAGTGTAAGTCTATATGAGCAATAAGACAGCTATACCAGCAAAAGATTTTCCATATATGCTAGATGTTGGACCAAATTGCTCCAATTGACATTGTTGCAATTGAAACTAAAGGGAAAAAGTGCAGTTAGGACATAATTATATTATGATTTTGATCTATTTCTTTTTAATGGAGTATATGAAGTGTGAAATTTCTCAAATACGGTGAATAAGTGATGCTGCATTGACATAGCATTTATTGGTCAGTTAAAGTGAACATCACTCCTTGCATCTGCTCTGTACAAGCAGGCATAAATAAATATAAGCTCTTCACTTTTAATACTTTTCTTTCTCCCTTCAACTCTTCTTAAAGAGAAACAGTTCCAACTTGAACTTTCATTTTCTTGTGACTGGCAGGAAATCATCGTACAAAAGAACGGAATAGAACAGGCAAGTTTATTTACATTAACTCCATTGTGAATCATCCCTGCTTTGCTTTGTATGATGTCATGGGAATGACAAGGAGACTTCTTACAATGACTAACAAAGTATGTTGTCTGCAATAATTGGAGATTGTTGGTGAGGCAAAGACAGGAGATGTAGTTGGAGAGATAGGTGTGCTATGTTACAGGCCGCAGCTCTTTACAGTTCGGACCAAACGACTGAGCCAGCTTCTGCGTCTGAATCGTACTACATTTCTAAATCTTGCTCATTCAAATGTTGGAGATGGGACAATAATCATGAACAATTTTCTTCAGGTATGAAACGTCTTTGAGCTATTGATTCGAATGGGAAGATTTGTTTCAATTTGTTTCACATACTCTTTTATCCAAACAACCTTTTGATGGAGACATAAGCTATTTGATGATTTAGTTCTTAATTTTGTTGGCAATTCTCTTTAATGTTCAAATATTAAAGCTTGAAGCATCACTGCTGGCATTTTTCAACTTCTGAACAATATTTCTTGTGACTATTCCACTTTCTGTTAGATTAAATAAAGTATACCAAGTAGAGATATCTAAGTAAATGGTCCTGGATCAGAGTCTATTTATGCTCAACAATTAACCTTTCAATTATTTTGTACTTGATATATTTGCAGAAATTTGAAAAGTACTGTAAATTTTGAAAAAAAAAAAAAGAGATTCCCTCCTAGCTCCAATAGCTTTCCCAACTCTTGATGCATCTTAGAAAGAATACATGAGAATGTAAATTTGGGAAATTGTTAAAGAAACCACTCGTTGATGATGTATTTACTACAAAATTAGATTATTATGCAGATATTTGTTTACCAGATTAAAATCTGTTATATTGTTAGTATGTAGTTTATGGGAATTTTATTATGCTGTATGGGACATCATTTTGGGGGACCATGCTAGGTTGCTCACCTGCCATCTTATTGTGTTTATTTATGCTTGCTCCTCAAAAGATGATCCTCTAATTAAGTTTTAGTAATAAAATTAAATTTCTTCCCAAATTTTCTTTTTGTGAAAATGCAAATTGCCTTTGTTTATAATTTATTTTATATTATCAAAAGCATGTCTGTTAGGAGAAACAAACTGCTTGTTTCCCATGGAGGAGATTTTTGTCTATCATACATAGTGATTTGTGCTATACCTTGTTGCAGCATTTGAAAGAATTAAGGGATCCAGTTATGGATGGAGTTTTGGCAGAAACAGAGGCCATGCTGACTCGGGGCACAATGGATTTGCCTATCAGTCCATGCTTTGCTGCAAACAGAGGTGACGATCTGTTGTTGCATCATTTGCTGAGGAGGGGATCAGATCCAAATGAAGCGGATAAGAATGGAAGGACGGCACTGGTATGCAGATTTTTTTTTTCGTCAGGCTTGAACAGATGCACAAATGTGCACAAGTACATGCATAAACACTAATCTAGAAACTTACAAAATTTAATTTGTTGTTTAACAGCACATCGCAGCATCTAAAGGCAGTGACCATTGTGTTGTTCTGCTTCTAGAATATGGCGCCGATCCTAACAGCAAAGGTAGTCTTAGAGTTAGTAGTAATCAGAAAATTTTTCATACAGGCGTTTGTGTGAGTACTGGTGAAGTCTCTAATTGCTCTTTTATATTCATTCAGATTTAGATGGAAGTATCCCACTATGGGAAGCAATGATAGGAAGGCATGAATCTATCATAAAACTCCTTATAGACAATGGTGCAGACATATCTTCTGCTGATGTAGGCCATCTTGCATGCACTGCTGTTGAGCAAAATAACCTGGAATTACTCAAAGACATTGTTGAATATGGTGGGGATGTGACGCAGCCCTTAAGCAATGGGACCACAGCACTTCATACGGCAGTATGTGAAGGAAACACTGAAATGGTAAGGTTCCTTTTAGTCCAAGGTGCAGACATTGACAGGTCAGATGTTCATGGATGGACTCCTAGGGCTTTGGCAGATCATCAAGGACACGAAGAAATCAAAGACATATTCCAGAACAGTCGAGGGGGCAAAATACCATTAGTTATTCCAAGTTCAATGAACGATGAGTCATACCTAGGGAGGTTTCGAAGTGAACCCACTATATCTACCCTTTCCCAACGAAGCATGCCACCTGGTCAAGAGCCGACTTGGTTGGAAAATCATCGGAGGCGAAGGGCCAATAATTTTCACAATTCTTTGTTTGGGGTCATGTCGGTTGCTAGTCGTGGTATGTAGTAAATTGGTGATTTTGAGTAATGTTATTTATACACTATTTTTTTTACTTCCACTTTTTACCACTTATCACTATATATATATATATGCTGGAATTCAGAATGATATATTAAGCATATGGGATTCTTAGGACATCTTTCATTTCAGAGTGATCATTTTCCCCCTGTTAACTTTCTGAATTATGCAGATAAAGGAGATGGCGATGAATCTCAAGACAATTACAATCATGCGTTTACGGCGAACATGCATGGATTCCCGGCCAGAGTAACTCTCAGTTGTCCAGAGAAAGGCGAACATGCTGGAAAGCTTGTTTTTCTGCCCAAGACCCTTCAAGAACTGCTAGACTTGGGAGCCAAAAAGTTTGATTTTTCTGCCACCAAAATTTTGACTACACAAGGAGCTGAAGTTGATGATATAAAGCTTATAAGAGATGGTGATCGTCTTATTCTTGCCCGTGATAGTGCTGTTGACGATGCCCGATGAGGAACAAAATATGCAAGGGCCTTCTTTTTCATGCGTATCATCATAACACCGTCTCTCACAATCTTGTCATGTTAGTTTCTTTTAATATTTAGGGGGGAAATTACTATCTTCCCTTCTCTTGAATTATAGTTGTAAATGGCTCAAGTGATTTATAGACAAATAGATAAAGGAGTCACAAGATAAGTTAACACCCCCTCCCACCCCCCAAATTTTATTTGTTCTTCTGTTGTCCGGTTGAGGGTGTGCTTGTAGTTGAAATCGTGTGGAAATATAAAATATCACTAGCTTCAAGAATTAGAATGACAGTTGCTAGTTTCTTCCCATGATCCTTGTTGTGTACCTGAGATTTATCTTATGATAACATTTAGAATAAGGAAAGTATAATTTTGAAAATAACAAAGAAAAAAGAGCATCCAGTTTCATCAACACAAGAAAGGTTATGGAATTTAGTTTAACAAATAAACTAACTAAACAATGTGTACTTTTGTTATATTTCGTAGGATGTTTGTGTGTTTTAAGAGATTTGAAAATCAAAGTTACTCAACCGTGTAATTTATATATGAGAAATGTTATTTGTATATCATAATATCTACACTTCTACATTTTTTATTTTAGCCATTGATTGTGCTTTACCCCACAATTTGCAACTCATAAATTCACCCCTTTTTCTTTTTTGAAATGGACATGAACCTATTTCATACCCTAAATTACTCAAACAAAATAAAAATTCACACCTCACAAACCTCTTCACTTCAAATATGCTTGTATAACGTGATATGACAGGATTTCTTTTATAAAAATTAATATTTAATAATTTCAGGATAAACCAAAAGAATTGAACTAAGAAAATTAAATTAGAACATTAACTATAAGGATATTCTTTTTTGCAAATGTATACAATTATGATCAAGAATTGAAGAGAAGACAATGGAGCACTCAAAACACATTTGCTTAATACTGAAAGACGACAAGGAAGACCAAATTCCCGTATTATACTTGAGTCATGAAAGAATACCTAGTTTACGTAAAATACTGGATCAGAAAATGTTCTTACTTCTTACAAACTCGCTTTTGCATATCATGCAAAGAAGTATAAAGAATGTACTACGTCCTTCATCTAATTTTTTGCTAAAATAAGTACACAACTTCTGGTTATTCTCATTTCCTTACTCTCTCCTTTCTTTTCTCATATTACTCTCTCCCACCACCCTTTTCTGAACTTTGTAGCCAAGTAACGAAGGAAAAACCACTTGATCTCCACCTTCTAATGCCTTTTTCCTGCTAACTAAAGTTTAAGTCCTTTTCAAAAGTTCATATGATTTCTGTTCTGTTCTTATTTCTTTTACATTTCCTCTCTTTCCCGATGGAAATTTTGTTCTCCTTTCTTCTTCCAGAGAAGATTATCTTTAACTTTAATTTACTACTCATGAATCTTGAGTATTCCTCTCCAGAGCATCATCAGGATAAACCTGTTCAAAACCAAGCAATATTTTAGCTAACACTTTTATCATCCTGCGACAATTATACTAACAACTTACTGAAACCTGTAAAGGAATCTATTAGTCTATTACCTAAGAGTGCCTGTCTTCATTGATGCTGTGGCTTCTATCATTGAAACTTACAGTTCTAAGTTTCAACTCTCCCCTGTTGGTTGTCAGCTCATCCAATATCTCTGCATCATAGTAACCCTCGGAACTGTTATCACTGTCAGTATCAGGTGGATCCTTATCCTGATAAAACAGTTTCAAGCCCATAGTTAAACGCGAGTTGAAACGTATGTATAAATGTACACACAAAACGGAGAAACGTCTTAACAAGTATACATAGTAAGCCATGTAAAAAAATAACAAATCTTACCACCAATGATATATTACGGGAAACATGTGAAGCACCAACAATTTCCTCGTACTCTGAAGCATCTAGCTCCTGAAGATGGCTAGGGGCGAATAGTTTTGGAAGCAAATGTTCTCTTATGGATATGAGAAGGAAGAATGGTAGCGGAAACAATATTCCACCTACAGGTATCCATGTCACACCAACACAGAGCAACAAATATGCAAACTGGAAGACTGTAAATGCGGCTATGGTCTTGAATGGAACTGACTCCACGAAAGAAGCATGAGAACCTTGCAAAATTCTGCCCAAACAGATACAGACTTTAGAACAATGAGAGAAACTGAATAGAATATTAGCTTCTTACAGTACATGAAAAGTGGCATTTGAACGCCAACTGAAAAATCAAAGATCTGTTCACTTTCAATTTCCTTTCAAGACTACAAAGCCCTCATGAAAATGTAAATTAAATCAGATTTCTGTATTCTACTGCTAGATTATTAGTTATGCAAATTCAGAAAGAAGTGTTTACATCATATAGAAGAGCAAACTCTAAAGGTCATGATTAATTTCTTAATCTCAAAACTGTCATATGTTTATAAGAAGTTCTACATACTTCCAGTCCAAGGTGACTTACTTGTAACGCCGGCTTGGGGTGATGAAGAGAAGCAATATCCTTTCCCAGAACTGATTCCCTGGGAGACTATCAATTGCCATGTAAGCAAAATATCCCCATAGAACTGAGGTAGGTATCCTTTTGATAATCATGATGGCAAAAATTGATGAGCCGACCAGGAGGGACTGCAAAAAGTTGCTCATTCTTTGCTCATTGACCCGGACGGGTAGATAGGCATCTATGTGTAACTCAGGATCAAATTTGCCTTTTGCACCATCCTTGTTATCACATTTCATTACAGCCTCCTTCAAAGTCTCCAACTCCTTAACCTGTACCAAATTCAAAACGTTGTTTAAATAACTCTTATACAAGCCTGCATACAGAGCTACCAAGCCAACAGTTCTTACAGTAGGGGCTGTATCCATTTCTATAAAAACAGCCTGCATCTTTCCGTATAATTCAGAGTTGCTCCTTTGTTGCTTAAAGCATTCCTTGGCGCTTTGTACCACCTTCTTTCGGATCAACTGCAATTTGACGAACTTAGATAAGTACCTACTCGAGTAAATATAAAGCACCTAGAGAATTAATGCAAAAGATTATACTCGCCTGCTTCTTAAGAACTGCCAAACTCTTTGTATGCATTGGCGATTGTGGAAGGACTCCATTGGATGGAGGAAGGCCTAGAATACCGCAAATCAGAGTCTAAAGACCATCATGATAAGTATCAGGCAAGTTTATGAATATGGAATTAACATCAAGCAGACCTCTAGAAAGCAAAATTTCTGGGACGAAGTAACATACCATAATTCCAAGCAATAACATATCATAGTGGTAGGCAGATGGTTTTTGAAGGTTAAACTCCTTCTGTTGAGCCATCTGGGAGGCTACACTGTGATCAAAAAAGTATAAACCTGCTATCATCACAGCCGGAATGAATGCTGCAAAGATATAAAGCAAGGGTACCTTCCCCATGTCCTGCAGTTTGTAGTTAATTGTCAGATGATTTCTAGGACTTGGGTGATATTAAGTTAATTGCGACTTCAAAATGTTGAACACTTATCCGCTCTTTCAAAGCAGAGTGCTTACGGAAGCATGATGAAATGAAAAGAAGTATGAAAACATTAAAACAATATATTTGCTAAGCATATCTTAGGCCAACAAAATTATACATGTATAACAGTACCTTCACTACTGTCCAGTGGTACAGAGACGCAGATTCCCAAGGAAGCGGGCAATACAGCCTTCTAGGAACACCATGTGGAACTGTGCTTGGTACAGTATAGGATAACGCAGTCCATAACACGACCATCATTGGAACCCCATAATCTGCAACGAAACCTCGTATCCACCCTGCATTGAATGCCACAATGAAGATAGACGTAATAAAAGCTAATTACGTCTAATAAAAAAGCGTTTTGCTTATGATCTTATCTGGTCGCCATTTGTATATCATTTACCTGTTCCATATCGCCATGATCTTGCCCTCCTGCTTTTTATGGAGGTGACAAGTAACCCAAGAGAGAAAATGATAGCAAGTAATCCATTTGTATACCGCCATTGGAATTGAAATTCCTCTGCTGATGGATTTTCAGCCTTCGGAATACCAAACTCGCCTATTAGTCCCTGTGGAGTGGTTCAAACAATTGTTAGGTTGATTCCTACAGTGCCAAATTCGAAGTCTATTTTGCTATAAAGAAAAAGCAATACCTTAATTGCCTCTTGAAAGAATAGGACAGTAATTAGCATGCCAAATAATTCCCCTGCGATCCTTGTAAACCTCGTGATAATTGTGCAAGCATTAAAAATTGCAAGCAGAATCAACAAGAGTGCAGTCCAGACACAAACCCTGCAATGCAGATGAACATATGTAAGACAAAAATATATTATATGATAGCAATGAAGTATTGAGGAAGACTGAAACAGAATTATGTTAAATCCCATACCAACCAGCCCAGGCCAGAAACAACTTGGCACCCAGCTCTGGCGTTTTTTTGCTGAAATCGTACAGATAACTGTACATTATAACAGTGGGTTCAGCAACTCCTAAAATCAACAAAGGCTGTCCACCAAATATCGAGTGGATAATTCCGCAGATAGCAGGAGATGCTAATGTTTCCACTGTACTCAAGCTTCCATCTGGAAAAACATGATATTAAAACTCAGTTATTGATATTGTTAACATATGATCTATCAAAAAGCCTCAAAATTACTCTAGTTCTTTATTGCTGACCTTCAAAAGTTAGAAGCCACAAAAATAAGAGGTTTACCTGTATGCTTACTAAGTTGCTCTCCAAAGGCAATAACAGGGAGAGCAGAGGCAAAGAATATGTAGAAAGTGGGAGCCAATATCCTGGCATAGATCAAAGAACAAGAAATCAGAACTACGCAAACTCAAAAAGTAAAGGAGCTGTTCCCAGTCCGTAAGTTTTGGCATAGTAAACAAGAATTACCTAACGCCAGAACAGATTGCGCAAATCCAATCTTGTTTATAGCATGCAGCTCTTCCTTTGATATCTTGAATAATGCCCTTGCATGGTGTACCCATAATTCCCATAGCTGATACAAGAAATTATGTATAGATGAGATACTATTAATTGGTGAAAGAGTAAATTTGGAAATTCAAGTGGATTAGTATACTAAGAAGAAATAAGGAAATAAGGCACACTCATGGCCGGTGGTGTTGATGACAGAATTATAAAAGAAACCAAAAGGGACAAAATTCAAACTTTAAAAAAAGGCACCGCATAGTTGGATACATGTGATCGAGGGTGCAGCCAAAAGTGACACTGTTATAGTATACAGCACAAGCACAAAACTCGAAGTCATTTATAAATATAGAGGAAATGTGGAATCCATTTCCCCCTTCTTGTTCTTATTCTCCTTGAAAATGGAAAAAAAAACAAAAACAAAAACTCAGACTGTCACAGATGTGCAGCAGAAGATATGAAACATGAATTCATGTGGCCAATGACTAAACAAGAACAGAATGGAATAATAAGAAATGGGTGCACATTTCAAAAGTGCGCTCTTAATCACCAGAAATCTCTGAGGAAAAGAAGAAAGAACGGTTTTAATCCGTTATATCAAAGAAAAGAAAAGATTTTGGTCGAGAGAAGAACATGTAAAATGAGTGTTGTTGTTTTCCGAATTTTTCACTTTTCACGCGAAAAACAGACATGGACCAATGTTGTAGAAGAAGAAAGAAGAAAATGTGGAACATCGATGCATGTATATAAAGCTAACAATGCACATTTAGCGTAATTCCATAAGGAAACATGAGATTGAAGAGATTGATGGAAGAGGAAGATTGAGTGACATACTGTAGAGAGGTGACGGATGGAGGGCCGAGCTGGACCCTCAGCCTATAGCGAATAACAATGGAATGCAGAATGAAGAATGCAATGTTGGAGACAGAGAAGGGCGAGTAGTGAGGTTATATACTTATATATGCTGTGCTGGCCACTAGGTTAGTCGGAGAATGAAAAAGACGACGGGGGGCGTGGGGGTGGGGTGGGACCCATGTGGGATTTCTCTCTCTCTCTCTCTCTCTCTCTCAAATGCGCGTGGGGTAAGAGAGAGAGAGAAGAGAGAATGGAGAATGAGAAAGGCATGCGGAAAAGAGAAGGTAGAAAAGAAAGAACAAGGTTAGAGGATGGTAGGCTAGGATATTGGAGAAGGCGTGAGGTGGGAAGATATAATTGGGGGAGGAGAGGAGAGGAGAGGAGAGGAGGCGTAGGAATCATGCGGTGTTTGTTACTTCAAATCGGTAATTTCATTGGATATGATATTCAATGTTCATGTTCTATCTGTCGTCTCTCTGGTATACACTTCATATTTAGACGGTAAGTGGGATTATTTCCAAGCAGCCAGGGAAACAGAGAAACGACAATCGCCGAACCGCGTACAGGTTGTTGTATTTTTTTGGATTTATATGTGTCTGTCTTTTCGTATGTCTCACACAATAACACAAATTCTTCTGCTTTTTGATTCATTGAATTGTCAACTTTCCAGTTAGAATGCAGCGCATCAAACTCCTTCAATTTGCTTAAAAAATTTTACTTTCTTTTTTGGACGATAAAAAGAAAAAAAATTGAACAGTTAAGCACTTATGAGGCCTCATAATTGAGAGAGCTTCATTAAAAGTAAAAATAAAGGCAAATGAACAATACGACGTATCCTAAAACTGAAAGCTTATGGATTAGCTAAGCTTACGATATAACGATGATAAAGTGAATTTGGGGCACATATGTTCTGACTGTTAGGTGAACCACTGAAGCTTTGACCAAGTCGTTAAATTCTGATCTAATGACCCACCCCTTAAGGGCCTCATAGACAAGCACAGCAAGAGGATCTTCATTTTTTAGACTGTAACGCTTTGAATTAGTATTTACGTTGTTTTAATCAAAAGTCTCCAGCAGATTCATTGTTATAATGCAAAAAGACAAAGTAAAACATGCATTCAGCCCTGGATAACGTCGGTGACAGAAATCATTCTAGAAAGATAAAATGGGTGCCAGAAATCATTCTAGAAAGGTGATGGGAATTTGGACCAGATTTCAAGTGATGATTATTTGTACCTTTGTAGAGGCTCAATCACCCAAGCTCGAGCTAAAATGATTAAGTTTGAAATATCTTATAATTGAGATTTGGGTTTAAAAATAAACTAAGAAACAAAGAATTAACGAGAAACTACGTGTATGATTTTAACTTTAGGATAAAGGAAAAAAGTACCCATGTCTTGACCATTTAGATTTTTTTTTAGATTTGAATGTCATTTATTGGGCCCATTTTTATGTTTAATTGAAACCTTATGTATTATTTTGTTTTTTAGTTTTGGATTGTATTTAGGAATTTGAGTTTGGTCTTGGGTTAGGCCTTTTAGCCATTTTGAGTTATTTGTTCTTGATTGCTTTAAAAAAGAGCCTCTTCCTTAAAGATAGACTTGATTAAAGAATGAATTTGAGAGTTTTTCTCATACATTGTATTCTTTGAAGAACTGAATGAGCTTATCAAGAACCTGGATTTTTGTGACATTTTTTAACTTATCACTCTTTCCTTTTTTTGTTTAGAGTGTGATGCCTTATCCATTCTTATTTTTCTTTGTTATGTTTCTTTGTAGATTGAATGTTAAAATTTCAGACCGATTGTACGATCTTCGGACTAGAATATCTACTCCCGGGTTTGCATCAAAAGGGAGATCAGTAAACCTGCTTACTCCAACAAATTCTATACAATTATCAACAAAATTCTATACATGATCTGCTGTAGTAAGAACTAGAAAAGATTAGAAATACCAAGAGATCAGTAAACCTCATATGCCCACTGCAATTCAATCTGCATTCTTATATGTAGCTATATGACTTCTATTCATCAGTAGCTCAAAAAGAATACCAGTCAAAAACTCATAAAAAGGAGGGCTTCACGGGTACGGCCCAGCAAACTCATTGCCGTAGCAGCGATGTGATCCAGTCAGTCCTGCCTGCTCAAATTGCTCACTTGGCCATGCATGCTCTATATAGCTGTCTGGTAAGACAACGTCACCACTGGCAGAGTTGATCCATATAAAGAAATGGAATATCATAATTTTGGTCAAAAAAATTTAATATTATTAATTCATTCCTTTTCAGACAAGATTTGTTGAGTGTAGCGTCCCCACATAGTTTGAACAATAGTACCTTCATTTTTTCATCAACCTGTCCATCGAGAGCAATAAACTGAGCAACATGGGATCCAAATCCTCCTGTTGATCCTAAATACGTGACATGTAACACGTTAAAACTTGTATTAACTACATCAAATCATATTATAATTTTTATCATTTTAAAAATTGTGTACAAATTATTCATTCTACATTCAAGCAGGTACACTCCCAATTAGACATACACACACGCAGAAGCATACTAAAATTACACAGAATGTTATAGGATCTAAACGCTTTCTCAAGTTAAGTAAGTTTGCTAACAACGTCTTAGATTCTTAATTACAATGTGTCTGCCTAAGCATGTGCCAGAATAATAATTTGATTCATATTAGCTAAGGAGAATAATACAGAACTCTGGCTGTCCTAATCTGACCAACTGTTACCACTCTCTCTCTCTCTCTCTCTCTCAATAAAAATAATAAATAATATTGAGGGTCTGTGAAGGACATATAGTGGCTCCCATAGTAGTTTATACTGAAAGAAGGGTGAAAAACAACCTGGTGATAAGCTCTTAGTCGAAAGGAAGAAGGTATTACGTAACTTCAACCCATCACATGACAAACCAGAAGCAAATGTAACTGCATGTTGCTCAGCCATCCGCACATCAAAAAACCTATCTGGAAAATATTCCCGACCACAGTTGAAGTGATGGTTCCATCATGGTTCCTGCGTGAACTACAACAATATCTATGTCTTCCCCACTTCCAAAACCAAAGCCTCCGCAAAGTAAATCACTATATGTTGGATAGGAAACTCAATGAAAACTGTTTGGCCAACTCGAACATCATCCATGCTTTGCAACTAGAGATACAAGCAGGCCATAGAGCAGTTAAACTACCATCCCCTGAAACACATGGCTTTGCCCCAATATGAACTATTAATTGCAGCCAACTGAACCCAAATAAGAAATCAAATTTAATCAGTGGCAGCTTATATCAGAAAAATCTTCCAATACAGATGTAGTACCATGTCCTTTATACATCAGTTATCTACAAGCTACTAGATTTACAAAACATAGGGTCTATCTGTAGGCTAATCAATAAATGTAGTGATTCAATTCAATTTGCGAAATGCTTGGATATTTGGACCATACTCAAAAGAAAAATGTGGAAAAGGGGTAATACAAGAACTGAACTGATGAAGAAACTCGAGATTGGAAGATTAGCTATTTTGGATTGGATGAAAATTAAACATACAACTAAAAATAACATTTAAAGAAATAATACACACAACAAAAGTAAGACAGCAAATAGAAAAGGCAATACCATTCCGCTGCCTGTCTGCTATATCACTTTTCTGATTGTCTTCTGCTCCCTGATTTTCATCAGTTATCACATGAACTAGGACAGGGCCCGTGGAATCCAGAGATGCTACTTCTTGTAGAACACAAATTAAGTCTTCAATGTTGCGTCCATCCACAGGGCCTATGTGATATAACCCAAGCTCCTCAAAGAAAGAGTGAAACCTGGTGGACCCATCATACCACGAGCATACTCATCAACTTTGGCTGCCAATTCGTGCATACCCGGATACCCCTACCAATTCGTTTTGTAACATCCTGATAAAACAAACAATCAATCACTGATTCACTAATGTAATGCGACCATGAAGAACAGGGCATAAAGTTTAATTGTGTTTGATGAAAACCTACAATATCCCATCAAACTCAATGCTTGTTATTTGTTAAATTAACAAAATTATACTTTCAGATGTAATAAATCGGATAGCACCCAAAAGATTAGAATAGTAAATCCCGCCAGCATAATTTTTTTGATTTATGAACACAAAAATAGTCAGCATTAAGAAATGAAAGTCCGGATCCAATTTCTAATGAAAAGATAACCAGAAAACGCCCAATCTGCTTCAGCATATAACAACTAGAACCAAAAGGCGCACATAATAGGAGGGGAAAAAATAAAGAAAAAGGAAGCAGTTTGCACACTCCTTCTTTCCTACTTCCTAGTGCATACAGAGAGAGAATATCTAAAAGATCTTTCAGTAAGGTTACAAAGGCAGTGGGGTTGATCAAAACCAGACTAGGTAAAAAATGATGAATAAACAGGACAGGCCAGTAATCATATCATAATACACTTTATGTATTTATCTTCTCAGCAAAGAGCATCGTACTAAAAGTTTTTACATATTTAGCATGCAAATATGCCTTTAGTAGGCTCAGTTTCTTAACGAATGGATGTCATGGCATAGGTTTATGGATCCCACATGCTAGCAACAAAATTTATTTGACATTAATTTACATTTTACAATTATTTAGAATTCTTTCTCAGAAAGGGAGGAGAAAAAGAAGCATACTTTAGCAACTTCCCTTAATTTTCGGAAGGATGTACTGACCGGAGCCTGATTAGGGTACTAGTGCTAGATAGTGCATTGACAGATGACTTATGACCCTCTCAACTTTTGGGAGCAAAGAGTGGCAGCTGTCATTCAAAATCACCACCCTATTTGAGTCCAAATATTCTGCGTTGCTCATTGCCTCATACACCTGACCAGCTATAGTTGTCCCATTGCTGATAACTGCAACTACACGTTCTCACTAGCCATGTCTTCAAGATGAAAGAAACTTTACCAATTAGAAACTTGCTAACTTATAAGGCAAACTTGCTATTCTAGTTGGGTATCTAGCAGAAGCAGAACCAAATTTGATAGGGGAACCATGATCACAGAGCTGGAGCTCCATTGCATGAACAAAAATGAAAAATTGACCATAACGAAACAAAAATGATAAATGCAGTAGTTAGATGTCCGAGTATTCAAATTTTGGTAGTGTTATTACACAGCGGCAGAAGAGGGGCCATGACTGTATCCATCAACCGATTGAGACTTGAGAGACAGGTTACCGGTTAAAAAGGAGCGAGGCGTACTAGAAAGTAGAAAACTTGGGAGTATCAGAATTAGAAAATAATTTTAAAAATTAAAAAATACTTAAAACGTTATTAATAAAATTCAGTTCGCTGTACGAATATTTGACCAGTCAATCCAAAGATAGCGGAATGACCAGGGACAGATTTGGCCCCCCTCCTCCTTCAATATATATATAATAATTATTATTATTATTTAATTATAATAAATAAAATATTTATAAAATTAATGTAACTAATTTTAAAGTAATTAATTTTTATTTTTTAAAATTTTTTTAAATTTTAAAGAAATTGAGTTAAGTTTAATAATATTTAATTTTTTTTATTTATTAAATTTTAATGTTGTTATATTTTTTTATTTTATTTTTTTAAATTAATTTTTAATTATTTATTAAACTTTAAATTATTATCATAAATAATTTTTTATTTAATTTGTTAGTTATTTTTTTTTTTAAATCTTAGTTCGACTCCCCTTTAAGTAATTTTTGAATCCGTCTCTGATAATAACACTTTATTAAAATATTAATTTATTTTTATACTAATATAATACAAATAAAAAAAATTAATTTTTTCAGACTTTTATTAAAATATTTAAGTATTATTTCAAAAATAAAAAAGATATGAAATGTTATGTCAACAAACTTTTTAGATAATTTTTTTAAATTTATTTAAAAATTTTAAAAATTTAATATACTAAATAACTCTTTAATTTCTGCATAAGAAGTTTGCTTTAAAAGAAACACATTTTGAACTACAAGTTTCAAGTTGTTGATTGCTGAAGGTTCGTGGCCCCTACGTTATTTGAAACAGATTTATAATTGAAGCAACACATCTCTTGCAAGTTTCAGAATTGGTTTGGAGTAAGGCAAGAGGCTATATATATAGGGGACATAATCTATTTTCTATAACCATTTGAGTTTACAATTCTGGAACTCTTGCTTGTGCTTTGAGCTGAGAAGTGAACCAATCAGCCATCAGGATCAGGTACGTCTGCGTTTATGGCTCTTTCCTTCCTATATCATTGCCTCTATTCCTAAACACAATTACAGAACAGAACACAGATTTAATGATGTTTTATCTTTCATGTGTGCGCATCTATGGTGTAATGATAACATGATACTATCATTTTTGCGATTATGTTACACCACCCGTTATTAATGAAAAGGTGATACTATCATGGAGCTCAAAAAACTTATTTTAAATTGTAGGTAAAGATTAAGGTGCGTTTGGTTTATGAAAACATTTTTTGTTTTTATTTTATATTTTTATTTTTTAAAAATAATTTTCATTTTAAAATTTTTAGATTTTAAAAGAGGCATTTGGTTTGTATTTTCATTCTCTGTTTTCAAAAAATAAAAAGTATGAAAACATGTTTGGTTTGTAATATTAAATCTCATTTTTAATTATGTTATTGTTTAATAGAGAAAAAAATAAACTTATTAAATAAAAAAATTATTTCGCATACACAATATTTTGTTAACGTGCGAGCATGTGCGAGTAGGGGAGATGGTGAGCGAGAGAGAGTGATGTGGGTATCAAAAGTCAGATAATGTGTTTTCATAATATTTACTAGATTGCCACCGTCTTTTCAAAAATTTTCAGCTTAATTACAATTTTGCCACCGCCTTTTCAAAAGTTTTCAGCTTAATTACAATTCTGTCACCGTATTTTTAAAATTTATGTTTTCTGTTTTCAAAATTTTCAATAGGAAATATTGAAAACGTCTTTATGCTATTTTCAAATTTTTAGAAAATTTTAAAAGTATTTTCAAAAAAATATTTCCAAAACTCTTAACCAAACAAGTTTTCACTTCTGTTTTCTGTTTTTATTGAAAATAAAAACAAAAAATAAGAAAACCAAACACACCCTTAGTGTTTTGTTTTTATATTTTATCGTAATTTTTTTATTTTTTAATATTAATTAATTATTATTTATGTCATATAATTTTTTTAAAATTTTTATTTATTAATAAAAATTTTAAAAAAATTATATGAAATAAATAATATTAAAAATATATGGTGATATCAAAGCCTTACCTTTAATAAAAAAAAATGGGGCCTGTTCCCTTGCTGTCAGGATTTATTTTTTATTTTTTTAAAATTTTTTTAACTGATAAATGAATAGTAAAAATTTTTTAAAAATTTTTAAAAAAATATATGATATAAAAAATAATTAATTAATTTTAAAAATAAAAAAATAAAAAATAGAGTAGGTCGTAGGGTAGCACACCCATCAAAAATATCGCGTGTTACAATCACAATATTACCAGGATACCGTGGCACTATAGATATTTCCGTTGACGAGGAGGCGGCAGTCGTGTGTGATGTACATTTGTCAGAGAAGAAAAGCCAAATAGAACTTGCCAGTCATCCTCTTGGTTGATCAACCACTATTCTTTTTGTTTTAAAAGTTTTAATTTATTTTATGTTATTTAATAAAATAATATTAATTTATATTAATTTATATAAAAATAATTTAATTTAATATAATTATATTTTATTAAAATTAAAATAAAATAAAACTCATTTCAAATCTTACCTCTCCAATCAAGCCGCGGGCAGGTCATGGGCGGCTGCCGGTAGTTGTATGTGAATACAGAATTTTCAACAAATTATTAATGTTATTTATTATGCAATTAATACATTGACTCTATAAAATGTTGGTCTTATCGTCTCTTTTCATTTTTAAAATTAATATAATTAAATTTAGAAAATCATACAAGAAGCAAAATATTAAAATCTCTAACAAAATTATTAACTATATTGAAGCAATGTAGTAAGAAAAATCAGTGAAAGAATAAATAAGGATTAGAAATTATTAAAAGATTTATAAAGAAAGCGGGTGAGTTGGTTTAGAGATTCAAACCAGCCTCTCAAAAGCATTTCAGTCGGTAACCGTAGTACCCAGATCGTGTCTGAAATTAAGAGTAGTGAATTCAAATTTTAACAAATTAAAAAAGAAAAAGAAAAAAAAGATTCAACCAAACCATGTTATGTTAGGCTAGTTGTAGGGAGAGATATATTCAACTAAGGCATGTTATGTTAGGGGGGCGTTTGGTAAGTGCTGACTTGTGAAAGCTGTTAATTAATACTATTCAGTTTAGATATAGATTTGAGCAATTTCAATTCCCCCCTCACATTTCTTTGAATTCCTAATTTGCAGCAATAATAATGTGTAAGCATCCTCTTCCCTTCCTCTGCCACTGTCTCGTCTTCTCCATAGTTCTGTTCATCCTCCCCTGCTATGGTGATGTTGGCACTGCTGCTCAGTACGGCCCTCCCTTTCTACGTAAGTTGTATTCCAATTTCCAAATGAAAAAGGATGATCGGTTATTTGAAATTCATTGATTCTTTCGTTGTGTTGATGGGTTGTGAACTGCGGTACAGCGACGGCGTGCTTCGGCGGAGATGCTTCGCAGTTCCCGTCGAGCAACATGTTCGGTTCCGCAGGGGAAGGGATATGGGACAATGGCGCCGCTTGCGGAAGGCAGTATCAGGTTAGGTGCATAAGCGCAGCAGCTCCAAGAACTTGCATTCTTGGTGAGACCATTCAGATCAAGATTGTTGACCGAGCCCAGTCCTCTGTCTCTCGACCTTCCACCGGCGGAACTTCCATGGTCCTCTCCTCCACTGCCTTCCGCGCCATCGCCAATGCTTCAGCACCCTTGATTAACATTGAATTCCAACAGTGAGTCTACTAATTATTTTCTATTTTCTTCCGGCTGCTGTATACCTCTAGAATTCAAGATTAGTTGTTGAAAAATCAAACGAGCATGACTAGAGACAAAACTTGAAGAGATTCGTCATTTTCTTTTGCATAATGGATTGTTTTGAGTTATTCTTGAAACTGAAAAGATGCTTGGTACTTTTCCATGTGCAGGGTTTGAAGATGAGAACTAGGCATTAAAGGATACAAATTGAATTTGGAAGGATGATCATTCAATTGCTTTTGCCGTAGACATCTCAAAATTCATGTCCCTGTATGTCTATTTTTTTTTATATATATACAATAAGGTATTTTCAAACTAATTTACTTTAGACGATCTTAAAATAACACTTCACATTAACTTAATGCATTTAAAAAAATAATTTTTTGGATCCTAAAGTTTAAATCTATATAATGAAGGTAAGAAGTACATTGTTTTGTCCATTAGACCTTTAACTTTTTTTTTAAAAAAAAAAAAGTTGTCAGCGAAGAACATATTTTTAGAAGTTTCATTACCCGTTTCATGATATTTGCAAAAATGTGGGCTGGAGCCTGTTGCTGAGTTGCAAACTTGCAAGTACTACCCAGAGATGGGTGAGATTTTGTGGTTGTGCCTTTGGGGAAGCAGTGATAAGATTACTGATACCATATGTGTGTTGAGAGAAAAAGGGATGAATTTGTTAGTTATTTGACTTTTACAAAAAGTTACTTTATAACATTATCCATTAATTCTGTGATACTATTGGATAAGAAGCCTTTGGTAAGGAATTAGGTGATGTTTAATTATACAATTATTTTATAACAATAATTGGTTTTACTTATTCTAAGAAGAAGGCGTGATGGATGCCACTGATTGGGAATTTTATTCAATTAGAAATTCAAACAGTTAGTTGCTGATGTAGTTTTGCATTAGGTGTTTGAATATATATACTTTTTATGTGGATTTTATTGAAGACTTTTCAATTTTGAGTTCCTAATCAATCAATTGCGGATCTCAATTACGAGTTGATTTAAAATGGGAATGAGGTTGACCAAATAAAGGGCAGAATTTGGACAACGAATGCTACCATAGCATAGGCAGAATTTACTCCAATATTGTTAAATTATTTAATAATATTGGAGTAAATATTTCAACCCTTCATATTAAAATCATCTACCATTTATGTCAAAAAACTAATGCTTGTGACAATAACACTAAGATGGTTGAAAATATACAATTTCATGATTTTATTAATATTTTATGCTACTCAAGATTTATAAGGATATTACTTTTATAATTTATAATTTTTCTTTTTATAAAATATTTACTATATTATTTTTAATTGTCATATAAAATATACAAATTTTAAATATGATATCTTTTAAAAACTTTAGAGATATTATATTCTTAATGATATCTCATTAAATTTCAAATTTTATGATGATTGTAATGAAAAGAAAGTAAATTTTATAAAGTATTATGTTTATAATATAATCCTGTAAGATACTGAATAAAATTATTTCTATTTTATAATATAGAAAATAGGAAAAAATACAATGAATCAATGTACTAGACAATTTCTTATGTGACCTATTATTTCCTTTTGTTTCGCATTATGACCCGAATGAAGGAAATTTTGTGCATGCTTATTTGTAAAGAAAATGGGTTGGGCTTAAAACATTGTCTAACTGACTCAATTTTGAATTTGATGTATAAAAATTTAAAGAAAAGCTGAGCGTAATTCCACTTCTCAAAAAATTGAGTCAGTTTAATTTTACTGATGAATTTAAAATATGATGTTATTGTGTTCTTTAAAAATATAATGGATTCACATTTCCTTTACAGGCTCACAAGTCACATCATATAAATGTGTTACAGGCAAAAAATATAATATTAGTGTCTATTGTTAAGCTATGGTCCTTAAATTATAATATTTTATTGTTTTTATCTTTTATTATTTTATTATTATTTTTATTATATTAAAAAAATTTTAAAATTTTTAAAAAATATACAAATAATATAAAAAAAATGTGATGGAATGTAAAAACAGTAAATTACTATAACTTAGTTATAACTTAATGGTACTTCAGCATAATAAGATCCAATATTATATATCAGCAAATAAATAAATAAAAGAGATATGAAAATACTAATGAAGCTATTAAGAATTTAAGATTTAAAATTTAGGCGTAGGCTAGGTAAATATAAATTAAGAAAAGAATGTTGCATAGTTAAGAAAATCCTTCATTAATTTTCAATTTATAGAGTAACTCAAAATGACTTTAAGGTTTCCTTTGGTTAGATTTTTGACAAAAAATATTTTTTAATGTTCATTTTATTTTCATAATATTTTAACAATATAAATTTTACTTCAATCTTTTAATTTTTTAAGAATTAAATAAATAAAATTTTAATTTTTTTAAAGTCATTATTATCAACATATAACAATTCCTTTCTGTCATTATTACTAGTATCACTCTAAAAAAATGTTTGGAAAGATTTATTATATAATTTTCTAATAAAGAAAATAATAAAATAATTTATTATAACTATTATTTTTAATATTTCAAAATTTTTAACGAAAGAGATCAAGCACTAAGAAAAATAGATAAATACATAGTTAATTTGAGGTATAGAAATGTTATTTCAATAATATTTTCTTTCACACTCTTTTTATATCTTAATATTTTAATAATAATTTTGCTGATGTGACAGTCATGTCAACAAAAATCTCTTCCTCATTTTTTCATTCCCACTCTCTGGTCACTTTCCCTCCCATTTCCATTGTTTAGCCTTTATTTTGTTTGCTTTTGAGCTTGTCTATATGAAAAAGAATGGTAAATAGCACAACAAGAACGTAGAACATGTAACCCCTTTTACCCCCCTTCCCTTAGGCTTATTTTTTGGTTGAAAGAAAGAAAGAGAGAGAATCTGCAACCCTTTTACCCCCCAAATAGTATTGAAGAAATGACTAAAGAAGAAGACTTTAATAGCGTGAGAACGAGGAGCGTCAAGGAGACGTAATCTGGGATGTGCAAGAAAATAAAAAGAAAGAAAAAGAGGAAAGATGAAAAAGAAAAGAGAGAAGAGACACGTCAAAACAAAAATGGGTTGGGGGAAAGGTAAAGGAGGGGGATCAGATCGGGTCATGTGGCATGATGGATTCAGTTGAATTATGACTGCTTGTTTAAAAAATGAATGAAATGATTCAATATGTTTTTTTTTTAAAAATTTAAATAAAATATTATTATTATTATTTATTTTAATCTGGGTCGTCCGTATCAAAATGAATGATTCAAATCTGATAATAAGATGGTCATGTCCTACTTATCCAAGAGAGAGTATAGAAATAATGGGATTGTTTAAGATATATCTGATATATTTATTTAATTTGTTGTTTTTACATTATATTTGTTTACATTTTATATTTTTAAAATTATTATTTTTGATTAGATAATCGGGAGAAAGATAAAGCTATCACATGTCAAAAATAACATTAAACAATTAAGAGTGTTAAAAGTGTGAGAGTACGGATGTGACTATATATTTTGGTACCAAACTTGGTGCTTCTTTTTGCATCTTCCCAACCTCATGTTGGTACCTAAATCATGGGCATCTCATTACAAACATAATGGATTTTCTTGTAATTATAACAAAATATGAGGGCACTTTAGGAAACAGAATCTAAATAAGTACACCCATTCCTCCGCCTTGATCATTCTGGTCCTGGCAATGTCTAAAATTTTGTGTCGTTTTGGTCGAAACTCACGAAACATTTCGGTTTCGTGGTGAACTGAAACGACACAATCAACTCTTTTCGAAAATCTACCATTTCGGACAAAATAGTAATGAATCATGGATTTTTGAAGGAAAACTCATTGTTTCGTTGTATTTCAAAGTATTGAAACGAAACAGTATACAATCTGATATAAGAGAAGACTGAAGTCTGAAATAAAAATGAAGAAATTCCCCCAATAATTCAAACTCCAAAATCAAATACATAATTTGAGTTCAGAGATCATAACACAGGAACCTCCTCAAGTGAAATTGAAAAACCCACCTTTTGGAACTCTGAAAAAATGGTGAGATTTCATTTGAGTCCCAGGCTCCA
>JASKGM010000008.1:2913945-2950903 GCA_034509205.1 Ceratonia siliqua
CCCCCCCCCCCCCCCCCCCCCCCCCCCCCCCCCCCCCCCCCCCCCCCCCCCCCCCCCCAGCCCCATACTGGATTCAAACAGCTGCAAGAAAGAAATATTAGAAGAAAAATCCCTCAAGGAAAATGACTCGTGTTTTGTCAGGAGGACGCGTTACTCTGGGATAAAAGTAGCCCACAAAGTGGCACAAGCCACTTTGGGTTGGGTTGTTAATACAAGCGAGTGAGAGCATCATCTCTACCGTCTTTTTTTATTTATTTAATGAAACATTCAAGATAAAAGCACCTAAAATGAGCTGCTCCAGGTGTTGAAAAACCAGTGAAGAGCCATCCTTGACCGTTCCATCTGCAACTCTGAAAGTTGGAGGTTGCTCTCAAAAGCCAACTCATGTCTGGGACAAATGGCTTCACCTTCATCCTGAACTTTTCTCCCAACCAATGTGGCGAAAAAGGCCAACTGTTCAGATAATGGCAACACAAGCGAACCCAAAGTGGTAATGTTGGTCTTACAAAGCAACCCTATCTTTAGATCCTTCGACACAAACACCAAGCCTCGTTGTGGAATCCTCTCTGCGGGTAACACGAGAGCACTTTTTGGATCAACTGTAACACGGTACGGACCAACTGATTCTTGGATCAACGTCTACCAGAACTCGTGAGAAAGTAAGATTGCAGGCTTGCAGCTCCTCCCATTCTAAACAAGCAATTTGAAACAAGTATAGATCTATCATCACCATAATACCAATTCAAGCTGATATTTTCCATTTGGACTACCTTTCTGATAAGTGCTAACTCTCGCTCAAAACCATATAAACACAGATAATGGGATTCAACATTTGTCATTTTAGCTTTGGCTCAGTGATACCCAAGTTCCGACTAAACGAGAGGGGTGCAGAATGCAGGGTGCAGGTTCGATCATTCCCTTCCAGTCAGCAATCTAGCTCCTTAACCCAAAAAATAAAGAACATATTTTTTTCTACAACAACATTAATTTGAGGATAACTAAGTTATTGAATTTACATAAAAATACCACTGGGATACATCTTACCCTTTGAAATAACCTGGAGACTTCCTCGCAACCTAAAACAGGCTACAGGTAAAATTTGGCGTTGGTAAGCCTTGGAACCATATTTGATGATTTTAAAATGGCAACGCTCCATAAATCATAAATTACTGAGTAAATTGCTATTGACTGTCCCCACCGATATTGGTAACACCTTTCACAAATGCTAATTCAGAAACCAAGGCAATATGATCGCTACCCCATTTCTGTAAACAGATAGGAAAAATAAAGTTAATCAATTCAAGCAACTGTCTGTGCAAAAGCTAAGCAAGTAAATATAGAAATAATAGACATGAAACGGCCATTTCTAACATGAGCACTGATGCTCATGAGATAAATCCAAATTGGACAGAAACTGGGTCTATTTAACCATGGATAAGTAAAATGCCCTCCCCATGTACATTATACTCTATTGCTGAAAGAGACATTTATGTCTTAACCTTACAATAAAAAACCTCATCTCATAAAGTTGATAATTTGTAATTATAAAGAAAGAAAACTCTTAAAATATCCCACAACCCAAAACTAGGCATTGGCTAAACTTTAAAACAAAAACTACAAACTTTATAGTACCTTTGTTGGGAATCCTGCAGTCCATTCCATAGCATGTTTAGGTATTGGAGCAAGCACCCTAATTGTCTGGAGGCCTTCAGATCGCCTGAGTGCCAGATCAAAGTGAAAAATATTCTATCAACTCCTTTTGCCCAGAGTTAAGGATACAAAATGCAAAATCATTTTTGTTAAATCAATTGATACTCAAATTTAGTTTATCATGAACTCTCTACTTGGAAAAAAAACCTGATGGAAATGCTAGAACTTCAGCAATGACACTTTTTTTTTCTAATGGTATAATTACTCTGATCTTCAAAATCAAATAAGCAGCACAAGATAGCAAAACAGCAGCCAAAAAACTAGAAGAGTTTTGGTACCTACCAAATGTAGTCAACAGTCCCCAAGAAGCACCTGTTATAACTGGTCACCAGGGGCTCTCCGTAAGGGTCTCTAGTCCCTGAAGAATCCTGCAGGAATGTAAAAGGAGCTGAGTAAAATAACAGATATAAAAAAAAAAGGCAAGTTTTAAATAAATTTCATGTGGCAAAACATTTTTGAGATCTACCATAACTTCAGTATATGTGCTCCTGAGTGGTAGAGGGTGCTCCAAGGAGGTGCACTCTGAGTTGCCTGTTGCAGTTTCTATTTCTGTAGGGGTCCACAAGGATGGATTATATGGAGTTCTCTCTGCATCAAAAGATTTTGAATTCAGACTTGGAGCTAAGTTGTCCTCCACTTCATTACCTTGTGCAGGCAGCAGCACGTTGTCAGAAGAAGATTGTAGTTCCTTAAACTGATCTGACTTTTCAAGATTTGATCCAATTGATAGATGGAAACCTTCTTTGCCATTATGTAATGCAGATATAAAAGTATCATCATCTTCACCAATATTTTCGCGGCCTCTTATGGCTTTATCTATCTCCTCATGAGACAATTTCTGTAGTTTCTCATCTAGTGGAAAGTCAATGCTGGTGGATTCGTGCAATTTGTCAACTTGATATGAGGTTGAAGAGCTGTTCATTTTGTCTTCAGAAATCAGATCAACTGATGAGCTTTCTCTATATGATGGATGTGGGATTTTAATAGAATCAGAAACTGAAGTCAGGCTGGATGGTTTAGTCGCAGAAACTTCTACACTGAGAAGATCCGTTGACTCAGGATCTAGCTTGGCCATGAAAGATTGACTGTCTTCCCCAAGGGAGGTTGGGCAACTGTCACACTCCGTATGCTTCTCCAAGTTCAAATTTTCACTTAATGATTCTGGATTTGAAGGAGAGACAGCATTTGATATTTGTTCTGCACACCCCATCCCAGTTTTATCAGTGTGAACTGCTTCAAGAGCAGAAGATGTCATAGGTGTAGTGTCATGAATCTCATTATTTATATCACCAACAGGGAACCTAACTTCACTACAAGAAGCAATAGACTCTTCTTTTATGCTAATAACTTCACTGATAATCTCGGAATTGTCTACAGCAGTCTGCTGAGTAACCTCCCCTGCATCATATAAAGCACCACTCACCTTTCCACATTGCAAATTTGTTGAAGGCTTATCAGAAATATCCAACACAGTCTGGGTATTTTGATTTTCTGCCCTGTGATCTTGATTGTCTGACTTGTGCATGTCTGACAAATAATTACTTTGTTCAATATTAACTTCCTTGTTGCCCACAACAGATGTGACTTGAAGTGAACCACTAGCAGATCCTTCACTGCATTATTTTGCTAGAATTTAGCAGATCTTGTCAAAAAAAGAAACAAATCCAACCGAATACAGAATTTACCTAGTTTTAGGATGATACATCCTTGGTGCCTGAATTACAGCAGAAGCTTGTCCTGATACCTTATCCCTATCTATTCCAGACAAATTTAACTGCAATAAAATGAATAACATCATTTTTATAGCTTAATCTGTGTCAATCAAAACATGAAGAAACAAAGTAAAGGACTACGAATATACCATCTGTTCTGAGATAAAGTTGTACAATGGACTCTGAGATAAAATAAAGAATGTTAACATTATAACAGGCTGTGACAGCAGTTTACAAAAAGAGAACGAAAAGGCATATAGAAAGGATAACCTTTGGGGTACAATTAAAATCCCCACAGATAACAACTGGAGCATCATTCCAGATTTTTGACACAGCTTTGGCTCTATCCAGTAGCACTCTGACCTGCTTTACGTAAATACATAGCAGAAAGCAATTACAAGAAGAATTGCAGTAGCTGATGGAGTCATCTGTTGAGACCCAGTAAATTAAAAATTTTATAACAGAGAAAGAACCAGCATCAGATGACACGTATACTGTCAAGAGTTTATAGAAGTAAAAATCTAACAGACTGACATAATTCATATTCAATCAAACTAGCATACATTTTAGTTCCTTTACCAAATTAGTTAACTATAGTGGAACAACTTTGATATTGACAAAGATTCTTAATTGGGTCTAAACTAGATGGTAAGAAGTAAGAGCATGCCTAACCATAAGAAGACAAATCAAGCAACTCTCTTACTGGATTCAGTTTATTGGACAATAATGTTTCAAATGAAGGACAGGAACATGTGATGAAAACAGAATGTGACTGAAGATACTGGAAAAAAGATTTATCAGCAAAAAGTGCCATATCTCAGAATCCTTTTGTGAATAATTATAAAGCTATTTCAACCTAATAAGTAATGTGCAGAAAGTAGGATAATCATTGCTGCGGATGGGTGCAATCTGCATTGATGGCAAGAAGTAGATGGATGAACAAAAAACCGAAGAGAAACAAAGAAAAATCAGATATATTTTAGAATGCAGAAAACGGTTTTAATAGCCATCAATGTGAGGAACATTTTTGTAACATTAAAGAGTAATGCATTCAGAATAAAACAGTACAAGATGCACAGAAGGAATCATCAAAACAAGCATTTTTTTTGGGATAAAAAAATGTATTAAGATAAAGAAAAGGTGTACAGAGATAAAGGGTAAGAAATCCTCCAAGAACAAACATTATGTCAAGCAGTGTCCCTCAAATTACAAGGAAGAGTAAACTCATATAGGCTACAGCTTCAAAGGGAAAAATATAGTAAAATTACTATTAGATTGCTCAATCCTAAAACCAACATGGTAAAGGATTGAGCAACAAAGATGTAAGATAATTACAATTAAAAAGAAATGCAGAGCCTAGTACAAAGACAATGCATACCTGGCCAAGCTTAATTTCTCCCCTGTTAGGATTGTAAAGGACATGAATGTTACAAATCACAACATTTCTCGAACCTGTCAAGCTGCAGATACCTTGCAATAATGTTATATTGAGCATAAAAAAAATATCCAATATTAAAAATGAATGATAATTAAAAGCGAAAAATGCAAAGAAAATCCATCACACATTGGATGCCTCAATCATGAGAAGAGAAGTCACAGGTATCCTAATATAATTAAAGCCCAAGTTGAATAAACCTTGACCTCATACATTATACACCATTCTAAAGCTTTATGTCTAAGTTTTAAAATCATCCTGTGAATTGATTTTATAGGGGAACACAAAATGTCTTACTTCTCACAAGTTTAAAGAAAGACATCCAGGCTTTTGAGACAAGCTCTGAGTTTTGTTGTCTAATCCATTAAGGCATATATTCAATGATAGCAGGGCTCAACCAAAGAGAAAGAAGATAGAACTCAACACTCTTCCAAATAGAGAAGGAAAATTATATGAATTGAACATGCAGTCCGCTTTCTCAAAAACAAGAAATTAATACAAAGGGAGAAGTATTATGTTGACAAACCCCATGGGTATAACTCACCCCCAAAAGCTAGCTCGTTGGTGGGAGGGTGCCCATTGGATTATATACCTCACTTAACCAATCTACTTAGGCAATGTGGGACTTCTAACACTCCCTCTCACGACGGAGGAGTGCACCCACGATGGAGAACGTCTCCAATGCCTGACATAGACCACCGAGCCTTGGCTCTCATACCATGTTTACAAACCACCTTGGGTAAGTTAGTTCATTGGTAGGAGGGTGCCCAAGGATTATAAACCTCACTCAACCAATCTACCCAGGCAATATAGGACTTCTAACATATACAAATTCAAATAACAAAAATTGGCTAAGTATACAAATCCAAATAACAAATATTGGGTAGCCAATTACCTTGATGGTAGCGATCCATTTTGATTGATCAACTGTTCAAGGAAGTAAAGTATAAGAAAGGAATCCAAGCACGCCAATCAAGAGATGAAGAAGTACTACCAATCTAAGATTTTTAATTTATCTCAACAGAAATTGTACAAGTACACAACTAATATGAAATTATGATGTACCTCTAGTACACATATCTGAGCGACATTATCCCTAAGTCCCAGCTTATTAAACTCAATGGATTCTTCATATCGCAAATTGAACCTAAGAGACATCAGGATGAATAAGATTATTAATATTATGAAATGAAGAAAATTATACACAAAAGTTGCCTGCTAGCATCATGACAGGTCAAGTTAACCCCACCCCCCTGGGAAAAAAAAGTAGAAACAATTTTTATATATAGATAAGCAAAAAAAGGCAGTATAGGAAAAAAGAAAAAAATCACAACAAAAGCCACATATATTTGAGGAACACCAAAGGAGTAGATTTTAATTTGTCAAATATATCCCACTTATTGAGATCGATTGCTCCAAATGCAATATTGCCATGGCTTGGGTTTAGAACAAGACTCTTGATCATACATAATATTTGCACATCAGTTCATTGTATAAAAGGGAGCTCTGATAGTATCATTGGTTTAAGTGATTGAAGTTACGTAAGGCAAATAAGGGTGCAAACAGAAAGCATACACATAGTTATCTAAAATGCAAGCAAAAGATATATTAGTTTTTGGGTGGCAAGAAAAAAAAAAGCTTGACAAGAATAGTGTGTGTAGGAATATCGCAAATGCAAAATCAGAATCACTAGCACCAAAAGTGGACCCCACTTTGATAAGCCAAAAGTACATTCAGTCTCTAAAATCAGCATGATTCATAATAAAGCTGTACAGAACCTTGATGTTTGCCAAAAGATTGCACACCCATCGTCTGGATAGCCCGTACGCATCTATATGTTGAGTAAAACAAAATGAGAATTAATCATGCAATACAAACTTTATTTTTATTATCATTTTGCGAGAATCAGAGCATAAGACATAATTAATCAACATAGGGATAATTATCTAGGAAGAAAAAAGGAATACTGCTTCAAAAGTGCTGATGCTGAAGATAGAGCATTTCACATGGCTGAGTTATAACTTGTTGCTTACAACATTTATTGGGGAGAAGTGACAATGTAGCTGATCTATCTATTAAATAATGAGGCACAATTGCACAAATATGCCCACCAAGTAAAATATTACTTCTCCCTGTTTTAACTAGCTGATGATAGCATTCCTTCTCCAAAAGATGACAGAAACTGGAAAGGCCTATTGCACTCGACAGTGACAAAACTCCTAAAGGCCCTTATGGAGCAGAACATTTATGTCTTCCAAATTCTTAATGATTAACACAATATCATGCTACAACTAGTCAATACATAAACATAAAAGACAATGTCGCTTTATAAATGCATATTAAAATTCATACCAGAAGTGGAGCCTGAAACAAAGCAATGATCATAAAAAATAGCATAGGGAGGACTGAAGAGAAAATTTTAGAACATAAATGTTTATGTCATGTAAGTGTAACCTTAAGAAAAATAGTACCAGTAACCCACCTTCCAGATGCCACAGTATCCCCTAAGCTTGAACTCCTCCTCCAATTCATGAAATCTATCAACTTCCTGGAAGTGATAATGTGAATTTAAAAGTCAATAATCTTTCTATGGTCAATCAGATTTTTTAAGTGCAGCAGTACAGCACACACACACACAGACAGTTAAGAATTAACCGTTACATGATCTGCACAGCAGACCTGAGGAAATTTGAAAAGCCAAAATAAAACATCAAATATTGTTTGGAAACTATAGTAGAATACATGATGAGATATAAAAGTGAAGAGACACTCTTCCAATATATCATTCTTATAAAAATGTGATTGCCAAGTTCAACATCTGTGGTTCATATCATGATTCTTACACAAGCCAAATCAAATCTTGAAAAGCACCCAACAGAATATGAACATAAACACTATTAAATGAACTTATTTGTGCTTGGACTAAGCATTGTGGTTTAACAAGTAACAGAGGGATAACCTGTAAACACATGATATCAGCAGACCAGACTCCAAGCTCAAAAACTATATTTCTTTTTCTCCACTGCCAGTCCAGCATGTGACGAGGTATGTGAAAGTAAAGTTTGCTCCGGTGGTCAATAGCAAGGTAGTCAGCCAAAATATTATAGGAAAGAACTATAAACCGTTCTGTGAAGAATAAAAAACAAAAATCACAGTTAAACCAACAAAAATATGAAAACATACTCTGTCCTTATTGCTTTGACTTCGAAAATTTGAATGTCAAACCCTGGTCACTCTTGCACAGCCGATGATTTAGAATTCCAAAACAATCAAACATGAGCAACAAAGGGGGAAAATACTGATAAATAATCAATCTCTACCCTATCCTCCACTCGCTTACTTTGAACACCTACTTAAGGCACATTCTTGGAAAATGGCGGAAGTACTGAACCATATAATTCCTACAATGACTAATCATCGTCATTGAATCAATCCTGTCTGTGTCGAGGGCATCATAAGGGAAGCAAGCGTCTTTCATCAAGCATTACCAAAAACTTTAGCAAAATTATCATCTATTGTTCTTTACTAGTGTTTATTTCAATAAAAGCATCTTTCCTGAGTGTATGATATCGTAGTCAATGACTAAACATTATACTTTTACGAACTAAAATATTGAACGACGTAATGTTGCTTCACGCCTTCACCAGGAACTCAAACTTTCTGGTTATGCGAGACTATGCCTCAAATACTAATAAAAAACAGAAATTCATTCCAAAGAATTGAAAGAAATAAAGAAAAACTTTCATGACAGACATCTTCCTAAAGCTAAATTTAAGGCAATCCGGGATAAGCAATCAATATTATAATCATAAATGAGTGAAGTTACCGCAATCAGGGGGAGGTGGCGTAGCTGCATACTCCCAGTCTCGGTAATCCGAGGGCCGCGGCCCACCCTGTTGAGGTCGATTGTAAGGACGAGGGTGACGAAACTGTGGATTCTGATGGTGAGGCGAGGGGAATCTTGGATTGAAAGGTGGATTCTGATACCGCGTTGGGTTCGGGTAGCTTCCCCTCTCCCCTCGCCGGAATCCTGAATTGGAGTCCCGGACTGACTGGAAGTGCGCGTCTCCAGTCACGAACTGGCCTCTTCCGCCGGAGTATGGACGACGGAAGAATTCTCTTCCATGTCCACGGTGCTGCAAAAAGGAGTAAAATATTGCGTATTAAACTTTCAGGCGCACTGCTTTGTGATTACAACAGTATGTGTAGGCATCAACAGAGAGATAATACATGCAGGCGGAAAGGCATAATGGCCGTGTTGGCGTCACTAGCGGCGGCGGAGGCGAGTAAATGGATTGGCGGAGAAGCACGTCTCATTGTGGGAGGAAGAAACACATATCAGAGCGAAGCGGCTGCGAGGACTGGGCCGGCGGGAGTTGGTGAGCTGGCGCGTCGATTCACGGTCATGAAGGCGACGCGTGGCTTCATTGCTAAATTAAAAGCCGACAATATTAATTATCCATTGAGTTTACATATTTTTTATTTGTAAGTTAAGAAGAAGAAAAAAAAACAGCGAAAGGGAGAAAAATGAGTATCAAATAATGATTTTTTTTCGTGGGTCGTTTTAAAATGTTTCAAATTTATCAATAGGAGAGAAATATTTAATTATAATATACTTATATATTGTTTTTATTAAATTAATTAATTATTAGGCAAAAAGTATGCACATCCCTCTTGAGTTCAACCTAGGAACTAGGATAATTTTTGTATAGACTTATTTTATCTATAAATTAAACTAACAAAAAAATATTTATATTCACATTTCGATAATAAACTTCACTTTTAACTTATACATAAATGCTTTTTATTAATTTAATTTACAAAAAAATAATAAATCAATTTGTCCCCTTTTTTTGGAAATTAATCAAATTAATCCAAAAATTCCAACGACAAAAAAGTTCCATATTGGTGGCATTGATCGGTTTTATCTACCATCATCCATGAAGTTTCCACGCGCGTGCACACGGCAGAACGACCAAACACCTCATCCTAAGAACACGATGATCGCAATCTCCAAGTGTTAAACTATCGCAAACTAACTCGGGAGAGATCAGGGGAGTAGAAGGAGACGGCGATGTCGTTTAGTTCATCTCTGTTATCTCCTCAGTCTGTATCGTTTTTTTCCAAGGCCAAATCACTCCACGCCGAAAATAAAACTTGCTTAACCTCTCGCTTCAAGGCTTCCGCCGACGTGCCCGATTTTCTTTCCGCAAATTGGTACGCATCGTGTTGCAGTGCTTGCTTTTTATAGGATTTTGATTGCTCTATGTTTTTTGCTCGCTTCCATCTGAGACTATCTGTTAAGCTGAGCTGCTTTCTACCTTATCTAAGTAATATATTTCCTTTTCTAACTTCATAAATTTGGAGTATAGAAATGAAATTTGACATGTTCATTTAAAAAAATTATGAGGGTAGAATCAGTATGCATGAGTTACAATCCCATGTACGTAAGGCTGCAATAACGCTTTGTATAAGGTATGGACTATGGAGAGAAAAGGGCTTGATTTTTCGATTTCTCATTAGTAAGATTCGTGAAAGAAAAATCGTAACCCATTTTTCTCATGTATTGCCTTAGTTAATGAACTTCAATGCAAACAGATTTATCTACACGGTTAATGTTGTAGATAAGCTATCACCTGCATCTGCCTTGTTATTCAGACACAAAAATTGAAGTTGACAGGCTTCCTCAACACAGTATACTAACATTTGC
The DNA here is from genome assembly GCA_034509205.1 of Ceratonia siliqua. NCBI lineage: Eukaryota > Viridiplantae > Streptophyta > Magnoliopsida > Fabales > Fabaceae > Ceratonia > Ceratonia siliqua. The sequence goes on from JASKGM010000008.1 coordinate 2,924,513, forward strand.
AATGAAAAAACATATTTTTGAAGTTTATCCTCGATTGTAATTATGTTATAGACTACATACAAGGCCAAAAAAAAAAAATTGGCAGAAGTTTTATCACCAGTAGCTTGCTCATTGTCTTTGGTGTAAAAAACCATTTTTGATTTCCCTTTCCACATTTTCTCCCGTTTGCTCATCTAGTAATTAGCTATTTTTTGGCCATCTGTGCTGCAGGCTTGAATCTCGCAAGAAAAGACCTTTTGGCCCAAGATTAAATGTGAATGCACTGACCATGCTTGTTAGGACCGATTGGCAATACCATGTGTTCCTTTATAGTTTCTGTCAATTAACTGTTGCTATAGTTTAGTGTAGAAGAAGCTGTACATCAACAGCTTGAAGCGTTGAAGTACAATGACCAACCCCGTCAAGATTATGGAATCGAGGTTATGTACAGGGTAATTTTGTATCTCAGAGATTTTTCTTCTGGTTCATTTTGTGGCACCCAGGAAACAGCGTAATTAGTAATGCTATTTTTCTGCTATTACAGTTTGCTGGATTTGATCCTTTTGAAAGGTCAACCTATTTTGGGCCATTCTTTGATTTGGGCCAGGTTAGTAATGTTAAGTTTTTCTTAAATTGTATAATTAATAGTAATACTATATATGTTGATAGTATCCACCTTTGTTATGTGCAGTTTGAAAGGTTTAGGCGTATTTTTCACCATTCAACCTACCGAGTTTTACTAGGTCACAAGGAAAGAAAGATCTTGAGCAGTTTGTTTGTAGAGGAGGTAAAAAATTACTTCTCTTTTACATGGATAATCATAAGTACAGAAGCACATCATCTCTAGGTTTTGTTTAGCTTTGAATGATGTCATACACAACCATGTCTGTATATATATATGTTTATTTCTAAATCTATGGCCGTCTACATACAGGTCAGTACATGTGTATATATCAATATATGTATGCCTATATATATGTATATTTTCCAATGTATTAGTTCCTAATGTTCCCTTACCCGCCTTCTTCCTTCTTTCTTTTTCTTCCTTTATCCCCTTATTCTAACTGCATGTTATGCGTTAATGAACTTTAAACAGAACAAATATAAGCAGCGGGTTTGGATTTGTGGAAGTCGACCAGAGGAAGAGGAGATATTTCAATTTACCATGGTGCAGGTTTGGTCATGGTACCTTCTAGTAGATCATAGTCATCCTCACAAGGCATTTGATATTCCCATTTCAAACAAACAGCAATTATAAGCTTGCTCCTCTTGGGGATTAGCTCTTTAGTACCACCTTTTGTTTGTCCAGAGAAAAAATTGTTTGTCAGTAGTAATTATATGTCGCAGTTGCATTCACTAGAGAGTCTAGATGCATATTACATGATGCATATGTTTTGATGCATTCATGGGATTAATTGAGTTTTTCTCCTGTCGAGTAGATGTTAATAGACAATAGGCAGTTACCAAAGTTTGTAAACAGTGGATTATTGAAGGAGTATTTTGATAGTACCTTTCTTATTAAACAATATCAGCTATTGTTTTCATAAATCTATCATATGTCCCCCTTTATTAAGCAAAGTAACTATAGTATCTATCTGTTGCTTGTCATTGGCAGACGGTTGGTGGTTGCTGGGATGGTTATTGGTTGACAGAATCTCTACTTCATGATAGGGATACATTTGCCGGTGGGTTGGCGTATTGAAAAACTTGCAAGGATCACATTTTTATGTGCTCTGTTGTCCAAGAATGACATAATCTGCTATTACTACACTGTAAAATTTGTACATATGTACTATATTCAGCTGGTATTATGTGTACTATGAGGGGTATACCTGGCCTTCTGAATCAACAGTCTTGTGCATTCAATTGAATGTTGCAGGAGCTGCATGATTTTAATGCTTCTATAGTTCTATTGGAATGTGTATATATTTATGCCCAGCCCCTTTATTCTCCGTCTATATTTTAATTCACCCTCTGATCCATTATCCTATTTCTACAAATAATTTATTCAAAAATTGTGGACACTGAATTTGTCCAAATTGAAAGTCGTTTCCCTCAACCAAATGAAGATAACTTTTTGCATACTTAATTCATATTAAGTAAAATATTACGTTAAATTATTGTTTTGCGCTATTAATATATTATAATTATTTGCTTTAATGGTAGTACTTGTGTCTCGGTGTTTTAGTATAAAATACCAGTACAAAATTTTCTGTTGCCTTCCAGTTGCTCCTTCTTTCTTCAAATAGTTGAGAATGTCATTTTTAAATTATTCATAGAATAATAATATTTTATGTGAGGGGTTAGTAGCTCCACGGGAGTTTGTGGAAGACACTCATTCTTTCATGGAGTATTGTTCACCTTAAGAATGTGATGAATCTCAGGTGCTGAACCTTATTTGAGCACAATAAGAGATGGAAAATTAACAGTTAAACTTAAGGGGTAAAAAGCAGTACTATAGCACGGTAAATAACATTACCAATTATTCTTTAGAAAAATTATTATTAAGTGATTAACAAGGTATTAAATATTCAAATAATATTATTTACTGTTTACTCATTTTTAATAAAATTATTATAAAACAAGTTTAAATAATCTATACTTCTATATTTACTATATTTTATAGTAAAATGTTATCTGAAAGTTGATATTTGTTATTTTTTTATACTTGTACATGTCATCGTGTGGTATTTACATATGTCACTCTCTTACTTTTCTTTTAAAATTTAATTTAATTTAATTTAATTTAATTTTATTTAAATGAGATATAATTGGTAATTCATAACGTTATAATTTTAAATTTATAATTATAATTATTACTACAAAAATCTCATTAAACTGACTATTTATGAATTACCAATTATTAATTGAAATATAAAAAATATTTTTAAATTTAAAATTCATAACTCATAAGATATCAAATCTTAATTATATCCCTTAATTAGATTATAAAATTTGTGTGATTAAATTGCATCCCTCTCTCAACGTAAGGGAAAGAGTAAAAATCTAAAGAGTAATAATTGATAGCATCTATGCATATTTGAATGAAGAAATAATAATAATTAATATTAAAAATTATTAATTATTAAAAGTCAAAGTAAGTAATTATATTCTTTCATCATCTGTATTTATATACTTTTTTAAGAAATGACTAACATTTTAAAAATTATATTTATTTTAAAAATATATCTTTATTTAATAAAAATAAATTTATTATCCTAACTTTAATTACCAATAGAGTAAAGCATGTTTAAAAATTTTAATTTGTGATAGAGATAATAATTTATCCAACACTATATAAGTCATGTTATTTATAAAGAGGTATATCATAAATTAAATTATTATTTTAATATTTAAAAATTGATTATTATTTTATTTTATTAATTTTAATTATTAATTGATCCAACCGGTTACAAACCAACATGGAAGTAATTAGTTCAGCAAGAACAATGATAATTTTCCTCTTTTTCCTTGGAATTCTATAGTTTATATTTGCTTGGGACTGCAAACTAATCGTGTTGCAACAAGATTGGATATATCAAATTATGATCATTTATTTTTACACAAAACAATTATGATTTGACAATATTTTTAAGATTTTTTTATAATTTTTTTTTAGAGTGACATTCTATCAAAACAAACAGCCATTAATACACACTCCCTCGTGTCTTCTTACCATAGATGACCGGATGTCAGAGAAACAAACGTGGCCATGTATCTGTGACAGCTCCGTGCTTTGAGAAAGAAAATAGAGATGGTTAGCGAAGGAAAGCCGAAGGCAGTGATCGTGGGGGGTAGCATAGCTGGGGTATCAAGCGCACACGCTCTCAGTTTAGCTGGCTGGGATGTGGTGGTGCTTGAGAAAACGACGGCACCTCCAACTGGAAGCCCCACCGGTGCTGGTCTCGGACTCGACCCTCTGTCTCAGAGAATCGTTGGGACATGGCTTTCACAACCGGAGCTCCTCCACAACACCACCGTACCACTTACCATTGATCAGGTGCCCCCATCGTATGGTTTGCAAATTGCAATTACTTCTCCATCTTCATGCTTTCTTTCTCATTCAGATCTTCACTCCTTTTACCTTTTGTTTTCTTGTCTATTATTCTTTGAGTCTTAGTGGTTGATCAGGTTGAATTCCTTCAATATATGTTATATTAAAGTAACTGACTTTGAGTGCTAAATATAATTTCTACGAGGGATTATGAACGAAGATAGTGTTTCTGAATTCCTCCCCTTTTCTGAGAGGTTTACTGAACATATACATGTATAAGGTGCAAAGGGCAAGAGATTGATCCAAAATTAACTTCTTTTTATGTATTTTTCTGAACTTGAATGCTAAAGTTATATCAAGGAGCGTTGTTTACCTATTGATCTTGATGTTTAATTGAAGCAGGAATCTCTCAAGCAACTATAGTCTTTTTCCAATTAAAAAACAATGACTTCACTGATTTATGGTTTCGTGAGCAGAACCAGGCAACTGATAGTGAGAAGAAGGTCAGCTGGACATTGACAAGGGATGAGAGTTTCAACTTCCAAGCAGCACATTGGGCTGATCTTCACGGCCTTCTGTACAACGCATTGCCACCAAATGTTTTTTTGTGGGGCCACCTTTTTCTCTCTTTCCATATTGCGGATGATAAGGCCTCTGCCACAGTAAAGGTTAAAGTTCTAAAAACCGGTGAGATCATCGAAATAGTAGGGGATTTGCTTGTTGCAGCAGATGGTTGTCTCTCTTCCATCCGCCATAAATTTCTCCCTGATTTTAAATTGAGGTTTGTATCTAGAAATGTAGCTGCAGGCTTTAATTATCTCGCATTGGCAGAAAGTCCTCTAAGTTTGCATTTGCAGATATTCAGGGTATTGCGCATGGCGAGGGGTTCTTGATTTTTCAAAAAGTGAGAATTCAGAAATCATGAGGGGCATCCGAAAGGCATACCCTGATCTTGGCAACTGCTTGTATTTTGACTTGGGCTCAGGTACGCACAGTGTGTTCTATGAGCTTCTAAACAAAAAGCTCAATTGGATTTGGTATGTCAATCAACCAGAGCCTGAAATTCAGGTAAGCCGTCCCTCTCATCCTGCACTCCTATAGTCCTATTTTGAGTTATCCTCATTGATAATAGCCATCAGCATTTCGGAAATGAAGTTTTCTGGCATTGTGTTCCAAATTCCGAAACATATCCAGCATGTGGTCTTTAAATTAATTTTGCGTTCAGGATAGTTTGAAAGCTTTTTCTCCATCCAATCTCAAATCTACAGTGTCGTCATGCTTCCTTCTGTTGCCAGATGAGCTAGTGCTGATTAATATTTGGGGGCAAACCTTTTCAGGGCACCTCGGTGACCATGAAAGTAAGTAGAGACATGATCCAGAACATGCTCCAAGAAGCAGAGAATGTTTGGATCCCAGAGTTGGCAAAGGTCATGAAAGAAACAAAGGATCCATTCTTAAATTTCATATATGACGGTGATCCCTTAGAAAAAATCTGTTGGGACAATGTGGTATTGGTAGGAGATGCAGCTCACCCCTCAACTCCTCACTGCCTGAGGAGCACAAACATGTCAATATTAGATGCAGCAGTGCTAGGAAAATGCATGGAGAAGTGGGGAGCCGAAAAGGTAGAATCAGCTTTAGAAGAATACCAATCCATTCGGCTACCAGTCACTTCCAAGCAAGTTCTACATGCAAGGCGTCTGGGCCGCATAAAGCAAGGTTTAGTTCTCCCTGATCGTGAGCCTTTCAACCCCAAGTCGGCGAAGCCAGAGGACTGCCAAGAGCTTCTACAGAGGAAGACACCTTTCTTCAACGATGTGCCTTTGCTTGTTGACTCGATTTCATCCTCCATTTGATTGCCAGTAGTAGAAAAGTTACGAAATTGGAAGTAGAATTCTCCCATTCATCATCATTCATCAATACATCAATTTGTATACTACATTGATACAAAACTGATGTAATGATTATGTTTTTTTTCTTCTTATACCATGATAATACGAACTTGGAACTTAAAATCTCCTGCAATGGCTATAGATTTCAAGCCTAACTGATACTGAATTCCAAACAGTATTTATGACCCATGTACCATTTCTAGGGTGATATTTGAAAACAAAACGAAAATTTGTCAATTTTCTTTAGAAGTATTACCATTCGAAGAAAATGTTACACTCTATCTTATCTAGTTATCTGGAATGCTTGATAATAGTGTCATGACACAAAAATAGGGCACCATTAATTGAGACTTCCTAACATTAATCATCCCTCAAATCATGGATGTATTTCAGTATCAAATATCAACATCGGTATAGAAATAATTACTCGCAAGGCATTAAAAAGAATTTTACTCCTAACATAGCACCCAAACCAAGAAAAACCCTGGAATTCATGAAAACTGCTTGTTGACTTTGTTCAGAAGCCCAAATAATTTCACACTTTATTAATTAATGAATTAATACTAAAAATGTAGCCCTCCAAGAGTGTTGAAACTCAACCACAAAATGATATTACTGATGATACACAAGCCCTTCTAACACCTATTTGGTAAACGAGACAGCCTATAGTAGTAATTGAGGTAAACTGTTAGGCAGGATTTTCCATTCCCACCAACAAAGGGTAAACAGAAAAGGCCTTCGTTTCCAGTAATAAATACATATTGCGATCCATCATAATTGCATTCGCACGTTCTGACAGACGGAAAACTAAACTTTCGAGGGCCATGTTGCTTGAGCTGACATGATAATTCCCACAATAACTCCAAATAGCCCAAGCGCACTACCAAAGATCTCAATCACAAGAATTTTCACAAAAAGTGAGGAGTTCTGAGCATCAGACAAGGCACAACTGCTTCCAATTATTCCTACACACAACCTGTCACCCAAAAATTAAATTAATAAAAAGACAGCAGGATGGAAAAGGTCTCCGCATTTATCAGGAGAATTTCGTGAGAAGATATGAGACATAGGTCAAAAAGAAAACACACCCACAAACAAGATTTGCGAAGCCCACGATGACTCCAGAGGCAAAAATTGCATATCCGGCTCTAAGAGACTCGGGTGCATAAATATTTGATGGTGGAACGCTCTCTAGTTTTGTTTGTAGAATAATAGTCACAATAACACCATATATGGCAACTGCTTCACAGAAGATCACACTGAAAAACCACAAGGAATAAATAAACATATGTCAAGTGGCACACACGATTGTACTTAAAACTATATCAACAGCACCAAGAAGCTTTATTCAAGCAAATATATATTAGAAACAACGTCATTTTCATAGTATTCAAATTAGAACAATCTTGAGTGTAGATAATCCAGATTCGAGAATGACAATTCTGAATATTTGTACTTCTCTTCAATAACTGAACCTCGGGTGACAAAAAAACATATATATTAGAACCACAAGCAGCACCAAGAAACATATGTCAAGTGGCACACACGATTGTACTTAAAAGTTAAAACTATATCAGCAGCACCAAGAAGCTTTATTCAGACAAATATATATTAGAAGCAATGTCATTTTCACAGTATTCAAATTATAATCAATCTTGAGTTTAGATAATCCAGATTTGAGAATGACAATTCTGAATATTTGAATTTCTCTTCAATAACTAAACCTCGGGTAACAGGAATGAACAACGCATCCTCTCGCTTCCCCCCCGGCCCCCAACACACAGAGACAGACAGACAGACAATGAGGTCAATGAACATTTATTGTTATTGTTACATATCATAAATATCATTCAGTTTCAAAATGTTTCCTAGCATAATAAGGCTATCTTTTTTCCTTTTTTCAACAAAAATTTAAAGCTAATTCCCCTGTACTAGATTATTCTACATAAAGTAATTCTTAGTGATCAAACCTAAGTTGTCATATAGGGTATCACCAGCCATGGAACAAAAAACCTTTTCAAACCTATGAAGCCAATGGCACAGAGAGGGTCTAGATTGACACCTAATTAGCATCCTTGGCCTTCATTAGGGGCCAGCCTGGCAGTTCTGAGTCATGTAATAAGGCTAGATTACTATAATACAGTTCCACCAAGAAACAGTAACACAATACTTTATACCTCTAGATGAACTCAACCTTTAAGGCTCCAACCTCCACCATTATGAAATCACAAGTTATAACTAACAAACCACACTGCTCAGGGGTGAATCTCTTCATGTCAATCAACAATGACAATATCCGAGAAACTTCCACCAAAATTTGACTCACTCTGAAAGGGGTACAACATAAATGTATACTCCCCTTTCCATAATTTCGTTTATTAATCTCCCGACTTTCCCAAAGATTTTACTTCTGACAACAAAAAAAGAGAGGGGGAGGGGGATTTCAAATGGAGATTGAAGCTTCTTTTTTTTCTTTTTTGTTTCTAAAAGTTGCAATCGTCGTGCACACAATCAAATCCTCAACCAAAGATAGAACAGCTCGAAATTCAAATCCTCAATCAAAGCTAACACTATCAGATGTGTTTTCTATACCAAATCATATCTAAACTGGAAAGTAATGCTAAATTACAGAAACAACCCTACTGACTTGGCATTTCAACATTGGTTGATAGCAATCTATTGCGGAAATTCTTAGTAACTTTGTCGACAATCATAAACAAACAAGTGAAGTATTCAAAATGAAATGGTTTGAAGCCACAAAATAAAGTCCGATTGGAAATTAAAAGGAAAGCACACCAAGGGTTTCCAGAAGCAGAACGTAACATGAACCAACGAATGGAAAAATAGAATATACAAATCAAAACAAAAAGAGTGAAAACGTATAAAATTTAAGTTGTACTGAGGTTAATAACCTTATAAGATTCTTGGAAGTAATTCGGGGAGCCTTAATTGCGGCACCGATCAAGCTACTTCCAGTTATATAGATCCCCCTTGAAAAAGAAAAAAGAAAAAAGCATAACACATCCCAAGAATGCTGCGAATCGTTCAGAATTCAAAATTACAAGAACTCAAACGAAAAATCACACAAACGAAAAAAAAAGTACCAAGCGGCGCCGAGGACAGAGACGCCGATGGAGACGGCGATGCCAACCGCGGAGAACGTATAAGGAGAGATCATCACCAGCGCCCTAGCCCACGAGCTCGAATCACCCATCATCGCAGTGCCAGACATTGTTCGCAGTCCGTGATGATTGATTGAAGGGGTTTCAACTTGTCTGATCGGATCTGATAATCTGATAAGCAGTGACAGAGAGAACGTTGTGTCGTTTATATGTTGGGTTAATGTCGTACGGGTATAAATTGACGAAGTTCAGGACTTACAGTTGTTTTCTCCATTTAAAACGGCGTGTCGCCCAGTCAAGGACAAATAGTGATTAGTGCATTATCTTCTTCCAAGACTTCCAACTCAAGTCTAGTACTATACCAGGCCCAACACTCGGAAGGAAAAAAAAAATGATCGAACAGAAAAAGGGTAAAAGAGTTTATAACTTTTATCTGAGCTTTTTTATATTTTTTTCTTAAATAACATGGTTATATAATTTTAATAACAAAAAATTACTTTATATATATAAGTACAAATTGTCTTCTAAATTTTAATATGAGACAATAACGAAGTTAATTTCACTTATTAATTATAATAAGATTATAAAATATAATTACGTATGATTCAACTTAATTAATACTATGACTAATTAATTCTCACCGAATCATTTGGAATCATGACTCAACACTTGCATGGATCATGAAAATGTGATTCCCTCCTGTATTCAGGGGTTTCTGGTACACATGAAAAAATTATTGTCCTTCGTTTCAAATCCATGCATTACGCACCATTTAAAATTACCCCATAGATATATATATATATATATATATATATATATAACATCATATCATGCTCATTTTCATTACTCTAGTAACTCATCTGCTATTAAGAAAAATGGCGGAGGTAGCTTATATCTGCAAACGAACTGTGGTGAGCAGCAAGCCAGTTGAAGCAGGAAAATACTTCCCCTTATCAGTCCTAGATCGTCACATGGAGAACAACCACATTAGGATGGTCTACTATTACCACACTTCAGCAAAGGGAGATCAGATTGGGGAAATCACCAAGAACTTGAGACACACTCTTTCAGAAACGCTTACCTATTTTCCCATAATGACCGGACGCTTAATCACGGATGACAAAGGGCATTGGAAGATTAAGTGCAACGATGCTGGTGTCAGAATGGTCGAGGCAAAGGCCAAAGGGACTGTGGACGACTGGCTCACAAATGTGGATAGGGAAAAGGAACTTAAGCTTGTGTACTGGGAGGACATGTTTCACAAGCCTTATTTCTGGTCCACTTTTTATGTTCAGGTGAGGATTTCTCATTTGCGTAACCCAAATTACAAAGCATTGGCTTAGATATAATTGGGTTTATTATTATTGCAGATAACTGAGTTTGAAGAAGGTGGATTAGCAATAGGCCTAAGCTGCGTTCATCTCTTGGCAGATTCCACTTGTGCCACCAGGTTTATCAATGCCTGGGCTGACATTTCCTTGCGCCAAAAAATGATTGCTCCTCCTTTATTTCACCCACTCCCTCCACGAAGACCAGGGAACAGAAAGCCCAACCACCAGCCATATGCAGAGTTAATCAATCACTACAAATCCTCTATTTTGAAACCTATACCTCCTGTTACAGAAGCAAGATACACAACCATAACTCTGGGCTTCTCAGATCAAATGGTTCGGGCCTGCATGGCCATGGTTCAGGCTCCTGGTGCCTCCAGCCCATCACCCTTTGAGGCCCTAGCTGGGATGTTTTGGGTCTGTCTGAGTAAGGTGAAGGGAATGAGAAAGGGGCTTGTGGATCTTTCCATATGCTTGGATGTGAGGAAAGCCTTGGGCTTATATAATGGCTTCTTTGGAAATTGCATGCTTTATAACAAGGTGCATGCAGGGAATATAGGAGATGACAAATTGGCAGAAGCTGCTAGGGCCATAGGAGAAGTGGTGTCAAAAATGGACAGCGAGGGAATAATGGATCTGATCGAGTGGTTTGAAGAAAATGACATGAATACCCCAACAATGATGAACGCTCATGATCTGATTTGTGCTAGCATAGAGGAAGTGGACCCATATTTAGCAGTGTTTGAAGATTGGTATAAACCTATACGGGTTTCTTATTACATAGAGCCAGTTTTGGGAGAAGCGCAGGTTTTGATTTTGCCAGCACCACCTGGGGAGGGTCCCTTAGGCCGGGTGGCTATGGTGACCCTTCGAGAGGATGAGGCAGTTAAGCTTTGTGAAGATGATCTCATTTTACACTTCTCTCCAACTATTTCGATGAAACAGTGAATGTGATTTGTGCTTCATGTATTATTTGAAATAATAGTTGTGCTTTGCTGCTAAAGAAATTTATTTCATCACATTAAAAGCTATATATACTTATTATAAATGATTTTTTTCCAATAATCTGTGTCAAGTTTCAGATTTGTTGACCATGTCCATGTTCAAAGGCCAAAGGGTCATGGTACTATCTCATGCGGGCCAAATAAAAGTCACACAGAAAATGAAAAATGCGTCAGCCGGGAGTCGAACCCGGATCTATTGCTTGGAAGGCAATTATCCTGACCGTTGGACTACTGACGCGCTTGTTGAAACTGATTGAAGTACCAAATTAAATCCTATTTACATTTCGAACGTTAGTTTATGAATCTTGACAAAGGACATCGCTATACAACAGAAATCATTGGAGTCAAATGTGGAGATATTTAGTGAGGTGGCGCTCTCAGTTGAGTATGTTGGTGCACTCAACTTTTGAGAGGAAAATAAATCGTCAAACAAGACAATCCCAGTTGGAAAGTTATTCAGTTTATCGAGTGGTGGATTCAGAAAATTTTAATAGGGGGGACAAATTTTTTTTAAAACAATTTTATATAAAATTTATTAAATTAAAAAAATATACCAAATTTTTACTACGTAATGTTATTTATACAAAACATATAATTTTATGAGATAACAATATAAAAAAATACATCATCTATTAACTTTAGTCACAGAACAAAATATGCTGAAAAATGAACGTGGTGGCACTTTTTTATAGAAGAGTATGGGTAAAAAAATCTTTAATGGGAACAAATTTATTTTTTATATATAATAATAAATAAAAAATAAAATGTTGCCCCTTACCACGGTCCGCCACTGTTTATCTACTTTTATATACCCCTCGCTGTCTTCCAAATACCTAGCCGGCTAGCCCTACCCAAGAAAAACCAAACTTGTGATTTATGACCTATGAGAATTTCTTACATATATATATATATATATATATAGTATGATATCTGTATAATATTGTGTATGTATTTTAAGTAAAATAGTTTCAGTAATACATTTGTAAAAGTCAAATAAAACCCATTGTATCATATTTAAAATAAATACATAATATATATTTTTTAAATATTATATAAAAATACAATACGATATATATGTATACAAATTTATCACGATAACTCCAATTTCCCCAATATGTTACTCCCTGATGGAAATAGAAATAGAAATACCAATATTTTATTCATCTCGGCCCACTTAACTTGTGCAGGCTGCAGTCCTACAAACCTTCTGACTGGGCCCTCACTATTAGCCTGGCTAACCTTGGATGCTTCCAGCCCACACATTCCCTACGTTCTTGGCATTATTTTATTTTACTTGGTCTTGGTCGACCTCCTCTGTATAGCCATATATATGTACTCTGTTTTACTCCGTAAATGATGCTACTTCTGTCTGGGTATGGATTGGTTGCTACTTGCTTCACAGTTTGGAGATACAAAGGAGCAATTAGAGTGTGGAGGTGGAAGAGTTTGTCAGGAATTATTTTGGGTATATTTGATTTCTTAGGCGTAGTTGTAATCATGCCTGTTGGCATTTCAGTGCTCTTTCAGTTAAGGCATTTAATTCCCAAAGAGATGAGAACCTTACACTCGTAAATAGAATATCAAATTTACAGAATTTTGATGAAATTCAATGAAAGACAACATCTTTAACAGTTAACACCAATGACTTGAAAATCAAGCCCCATATAGGCTGACACAAAAATGAAGTCAGGTTTGATCCAGTGTTAGGCTATACTTGGTAGAGGGAATCGTGGGTTTGTTTTGTTAACTCTAGCCTTTAGGCTTTGGTTCCGCCGTCACTATTGTAAGTAGAATTATAGCATCTTGTTTGAAGACAGACGCATTGTCATTTTCAAAGAAAAAGAGAGACTCTTTGAAAATATAGTAAGGTCTGATGATGATGAAAATTGCAACGCATCCAATGGGAAGCAACTCAAACGTGCCAAACACGAGGTGGGACTGATCGTTTTTTCCTTGACTTTTGGATACGTTTCCACATCTCATCCTTATTCTATGTGGTATACCTACCCTTTTAATGTTTCGTGATAATTCAGGGATCCCTCCTCCTCGGTTTTCTAAAGATCCACGCAATCTATGCTGACCCCACCTCAACCTGATATGCCATTTATATCCTTCTTTCCACCACCAATTTTCATACTTTATTCTCGATTATTTTAAAAAAACCATAGTGCCTTTATCTCAGCCACTGCCTTTACTTAAACCATTTTTATCTATTTTTCCAAGCCAGCGGAGAGCACTTCATCATGCTACAGCCTATAAAAAACCATAGTGGATTCCCCCACTGTTATGCCACTTCTTTGTTTTCTTTGTAGTGGACTTGAAATGCACCTCTGTCAACATGCTTTAGCATTTTAAATTATCATATGTTTCAGCTTCTCGACAGAAATCACTGTAAGTTCATGATTGAAACACACACAGTGGTAGAGCCAAACTTTTCGTCGTCATCAATGTCATTTGAGCCAAACTTTAGTGGGTGAGGCTTGGATATACTGAAAGGTCCAGTTTTAGTTGTATGAGATCAATGGAGAGCAGTGACATATCCAGAGTTGATAGTCTACGTCTGAGTAGTTCTAGTTCTAACGTTTGGAGGAACAATAGCATGGATGTTTTCTCAACGTCTGCTCGTGAAGATGATGAGGAAGCTCTGAAATGGGCAGCAATAGAGAGACTCCCTACATATCTGCGCATAAGGAGAAGTATACTCACTAATGCAGAAGGTAAAGCAAGAGAGGTCGATATCAAGCGACTAGGATTAACAGAGAGAAAGATTCTGTTAGAGAGACTCGTCAAAATAGCCGAAGAAGATAATGAGAAGTTCTTGTTGAAACTCAAGGAACGGATGGATCGGTGAGTCTTAGGACTGCAAAAGAGTTCATCAATGACTCTGCTAGTTTGATATGCTAGAATCATGTGTGTCTAGCTTTTTTCCTTAAAAGAGTTAAAAGTTCATATGCAAAGAAGAATTAAATTGTTTACAAAATTAGAAAGTAATTTCAAAGTTGAAGCATCTTGGTACAAAATTTAACATTAAAGTTACTATGGAAATCTTCCAAATCCTAAGGCATTTGTTTTGACTTGAAAGTTTGATATCATATAATCCTTCTGTGTGTTTTGATTGGAACTGTTTCCATAATGACCTTTGAAACGAAATATATGCACAGAGTTGGACTTGATATTCCAACAATTGAAGTTCGGTTTGAGCATATAAATGTGGAAGCAGAAGTCTATGTTGGAAGCAGAGCATTGCCTACACTATTTAACTTCTATGTTAATGTATTAGAGGTAACTCAGGAAGACAGACTGTGTTTCTCTCTTGTTTCTTGGTTTATAGCCAACTATTCATTCATGCTCTTTATTTTATTTTATTTTTCGTTTTATCCTTAAGGGATTCTTAAATTATCTGCACGTCATTCCGAGTCCAAAGAAACCATTACATATCCTTCAGAATGTTGGCGGAATCATAAAGCCTAGAAGGTGAATTCAAGCTTTTTTTTTTCTGAAAACGAAGAAGAGAGATTTTCATTGTACTGAAGATGAGATCTTTTGCAGAATGACATTGCTTTTAGGGCCACCAGGCTCTGGAAAGACCACTCTACTATTGGCGTTGGCTGGAAAACTCGGTAAAGATTTAAAAGTAAGAAAATCAAATTCAGGTGTCAAAATTGAGGAGAGGGAGGGTTGGCGGTTAATGAAATCTTTTACTAATTTGATTCGTGATGAAACCTCAGCATTCTGGGAGAGTAACTTATAATGGACAGGGGCTGGAAGAGTTTGTACCACAAAGGACATCAGCTTATATAAGTCAACATGATATGCACATTGGAGAAATGACTGTGAGAGAAACACTAGCTTTCTCAGCAAGATGTCAAGGAGTTGGGCAGAATTATGGTTAGTTGAATTTTCAAGTATAAAAACTCCTCTGAATTGAATCCGAAAGTTCTAAAAGGATCTTAATCCGGGTTTTGAAATTCATCACTTTACAGAGATGTTGGCAGAACTGCTAAGAAGAGAAAAGGAAGCAAAGATTAAACCAGATCCTGATATTGACGCCTACATGAAGGTGAGAATTAAGATTGAGAAAGAGGTCTTGAGCTTTATGTGTGAAATGCTTGAAACATTGCATTAGTGAAGTCATTGCATTGTGAGGAAGCTGCAGTATCCTTTGTATGTAATACCTCTAAAACTCCGCAGGCAGCAGCACTAGAAGGGCAGGAGACGAGCGTGGTCACTGACTACATTCTCAAGGTATTACTTCAGATTCCATTGAATAAAAGAGATAATGACAAGTTGTAAAACTACAGATTTTAATGTTTTCTCGTGTATATATTGCAGATTTTGGGACTTGAAGTGTGTGCTGACATCATGGTAGGAGATGGAATGATAAGAGGTATCTCTGGTGGACAGAAAAAGCGAGTCACAACAGGTAGTCTCTATTTAACAAAAACAACTTGACAAATGAAATTAAACCCTTTGACAAAAAAATTTTGGTGATTAATGCAAAAGGGGAGATGTTGGTTGGACCTGTAAGAGTGTTGTTCATGGATGAGATATCAACTGGCTTGGACAGTTCAACAACTTTTCAAATAATCAATTCAATCCGGCAATCCATCCACATTCTCAATGGAACTGCACTTATCTCTCTCCTACAGCCAGCACCGGAAACTTATGAGCTATTTGATGATATAATACTTCTCACAGATGGGAAAATTGTGTTCCAGGGTCCAAGAGAAAATGTACTCGAGTTCTTTGAATCCATGGGATTCAAGTGTCCTGAAAGAAAAGGAGTTGCTGACTTCTTACAAGAAGTAAATGAGTGTGAATCACTTAGTCTTTTTCCTCTATAAAATTTGGAACTATTCTCTCTTTAATTTTGATTTAAAGATTTTTTTTTTCTCGTGGGGGTGCAATAGGTGACATCAAGAAAAGATCAATGGCAGTACTGGGCACGTAAAGATGAACCTTACAGCTTCGTTACTGTCGATGATTTTGTCGAAGCCTTCCAGTCATTTCATATAGGTCAAAAACTCGGAGACGAGCTGGCCAATCCTTTTGACAAGTCTAATTCACATCCAGCTGCCTTGACCACAAAGAAATATGGTGTTAGGAAGAAGGAGCTGCTGAGGGCTTGTGTTAGCCGAGAATTTTTGCTTATGAAGAGAAATTCGTTTGTATACATATTCAAAGCGACCCAAGTGAGTATCATTCAAGCACTAATGACAATGCTAAATGCTGGATTGCCAACATCCAAAAATGTTGAGAATTATACCCGAAGTATTGATCAGTTAATCACAAATGTAGTGTTTCAAGCTTCCTTTCCCCCTAAATAATACATGTCTTCTTCGTCCATTTCAGCTTATTTATTTAGCTATCATGACAACAACGTTATTCCTACGAACTAAGATGCATCGAGATACCATGGCGGATGGAGGAACTTACATGGGTGCTCTGTTCTTCGCAGTCATTGTAGCTATGTTCAATGGAATATCAGAGCTAAATATGGCCCTCATGAAACTTCCTATCTTTTACAAGCAAAGAGACCTTCTTTTTTATCCATCGTGGGCTTATTCTATACCACCATGGATCCTCAAAATACCAATAACTCTTATAGAAGTTGCCATTTGGGAAGGCATCACTTATTATGCCATCGGCTTTGATCCAAATATTGAAAGGTGAAAAGAATCAAGATCATAAATCCTAAATTAAGTTTTTTAATTACTAGTTTAGTAATCTAATCAGAATTGTCACGACAGGCTTTTCAAACAGTACTTCCTTATGCTATGCATTAACCAGATGGCATCTGCAATATTTCGGTTGATGGCAGCATTAGGAAGGGATATAATTGTAGCAAACACTGTTGGAGCATTCGCTTTACTTGTAATAATGGTTTTGGGTGGATTTGTGATTTCACGAGGTAAAATGATAAAATGGTAACTTCAAAGTTGGCTGATATCATGAATTTTAATGACAAATCTGTTTTTTTGCGTCAGATAATGTACACAAATGGTTCCTGTGGGGTTATTGGTCCTCGCCATTGATGTACGGACAGAATGCTATAGCTGTGAATGAATTTCTTGGGCATAGTTGGAGAAAGGTAATCACTTTTATTTCTTGTTATTCTTTTAATGGTAAAGTTTTAAAAAAGTGAGTTTTGGAAAGAAATATTGATGATATAATCGGGTGAATCTTTTGTTGTGTTATAGGTTATTCCTAATTCCAATGAAACATTAGGAGTTTTGGTTCTGAAATCTCGTGGGTTTTTCCCAGAATCTTATTGGTATTGGATTGGAGTGGGAGCTTTGATTGGTTATACCTTTCTTTTTAATTTCCTCTTCACCTTGGCTTTGCAATATCTCAATCGTAAGCACATCTCCAAGTTTCTTTTGAGCTCTGTGAACTTAAAACTTCCTTTTCTGATAACTGTATCGCATATGTTGCTGCTACAGCATTCAGAAACGCTCAAGCAGGGCTATCCCAAGAGAAATTGCTCGAGAGAAATGCTTCCAAAACTGGAGAGTTCATCGACCAGTTACCGGCAGGAAAGAGATCTTCTGGTGAGTCCTTGAGCTTCAATTTCTAGTTTCTCCATTTGTAGCTTGGAGTCTGATAGTGAAGCCATGACATAATGACTGTGATGACATGTCAGAAACAAAGATTGAAGAAGCGGGTCTATCATCCAGATCATTTTCGGGACGAGTGAGTGATAACAAGGCTGGTAGAAGCGGGAACCGGGGTATGGTTCTTCCTTTTCAACCTCTATCCCTCACTTTTGATGAGATCAGATATTCTGTAGACATGCCACAGGTACCACGTATACTCATTTTTAAGTTGTAATGTTACGATCAATTTTGCTATCTGTATATTATTGTTTGTATTTGGATATTATTATTTGTAAACTTCTATCTTTCTTTTTTCCCATTGCACGAGCCAATTTCCATAGTACAATAGTATTATGAATTATCTGCTCCCGGTACTAGCAGGCTTTCAGTGAGTGTATCTATATGTGATTACTGTAACAAGAAACTTCTTGAACAATAATAGAACTGTTCCTACAATTTGACTCTGTCAATTTGATTGAAGGAAATGAAAAATCAAGGTGTTTTCGAGGATCGTCTTGAACTTTTGAAGGGTGTTAGCGGTGCTTTTAGGCCTGGAGTACTAACAGCTCTAATGGGTGTAAGTGGTGCTGGCAAGACTACTCTCATGGATGTTTTAGCTGGTAGGAAAACTGGTGGCTATATTGAAGGAAGCATCACAATCTCTGGGTACCCAAAGAAGCAAGAAACATTTGCTCGCATATCAGGATATTGTGAACAATTTGATATCCACTCACCCCATGTTACAGTTTATGAATCTTTGCTATTCTCTGCATGGCTTCGGTTACCCCCTGAAGTTGATTATGCAACTAGAAAGGTAATGCGATCAATCTTCTTTGGTCTGGAGACATGACAGCAGCGCATTAACTAGAACTCTAATTTATGAAACACAGATGTTCATTGAGGAAGTTATGGAGCTTGTGGAGCTTAACTCTTTAAGAGAAGCACTCGTTGGATTGCCAGGCGAGACTGGACTTTCAACTGAGCAGCGCAAGAGGCTTACAATTGCAGTCGAACTTGTAGCCAACCCATCAATAATCTTCATGGATGAGCCAACCTCTGGTCTTGATGCCAGAGCAGCTGCAATTGTGATGAGAACCGTGAGGAATACCGTGGACACAGGACGTACTGTAGTTTGCACTATCCACCAGCCAAGCATTGATATATTTGATGCTTTTGATGAGGTGAGATATCGTTAGCATTAAGATACAATTCTGATTTGGGTACCATATGTTACGTTAGAACTAAGTACTTTGATCTCGACACTTTCAGCTGATACTTCTGAAATTGGGAGGGGACCAGATATATGCTGGTCCATTAGGCCGCCAATGTTCCCATCTAATCCAGTACTTCGAGGTGAGTCTATTATAAATGAGATTGAACATATTGGCTGCTGCTATGGCATTCGCACATTCACTTTAGTGTATGATTAAGGAAGGCAATTGAAGGAGTTCCTAAGATCAGCGATGGTTATAATCCTGCAACCTGGATGTTGGAAGTTACATCAGCAGGAACAGAAGCAAGCCTCAAGGTCAACTTCACTAATGTGTACAAAAATTCAGAACTCCACCGGTTAGACTCTTGTCTGACATCTCATTAGATATTGGAAATGAACTATAATTTTCCTTTTTCTTTTTGTTGATAATGAGCTTATTCAAGAAAATATAAGATGCATATATTTCTTTTAATTTAGTAGTGCATAAAGATTTTGTATAAGTCACTGATACTTCAAGTGTTTAGGAGAAACAAACAATTGATCCAGGAGCTCAGTGCACCCCCTCAAGATTCAAAAGATATATACTTTGCCAGTCGGTATTCACAGCCTTTCTTCACACAATGTATAACTTGCCTATGGAAACAGCATTTATCATATTGGCGTAATACGTCATATACAGCAGTGAGACTGCTATTTACAACAATCATAGCTTTGTTGTTTGGGATGATTTTTTGGGAAATTGGCGTGAAAAGGTATGTGAAAAAACAAGAGAATAATTAATGCATGAAAATGGAATTCGGTACAATTCTTACTACCTGATGCCTTTAAACTCGATGAAATTCACAGGAGAAGGGACCAAGATCTTTTCAATGCAATGGGTTCAATGTATGCTGCTGTTACCTTCATTGGGGTACAAAATGGTACCTCAGTGCAGCCAATAATAGCAGTTGAGAGAACAGTCTTCTACAGAGAAAGAGCTGCTGGAATGTATTCAGCTTTGCCTTATGCTCTTGCACAGGTAAATTAATATACGCAATTCATAGAGAATGAGAATATAAACGTGCAACATAGCCCAGACAAGCACCAACCTAGTCTACCTATCATAGTCCAGGGCAGAATAGCCAAGGAAACTGAACTGATAAATATAGTTCCCCCCCCCCCCCCCCCCTCTCATGCACTTGAACTTCATACTAGTAGAATGATGTCGTGCACTCAGGATTGAGCTTTTGCAGGTTATTGTCGAGCTTCCTCACATCTTTATTCAGACTGTGATATATGGGGTTATAGTATATGCCATGATGGGATTTGAGTGGACAACATCCAAGTTCTTCTGGTATCTCTTCTTCATGTACTTCACTTTTTCATACTACACATTCTATGGTATGATGACCATGGCTATTACTCCGAACCCCCACATTGCTGCAATACTTTCGAGCGCCTTCTATGCAATATGGAACCTTTTCTCAGGTTTCGTCATTCCCTTATCGGTAAGTTTAACAAATCCTCTTCACATATTTTGCACCTGCTTTACGTACTACCGAACGAGACTAACTTGAAAACAACATCTTGTGGTGCTGCGACAGAGAATACCCATATGGTGGAAGTGGTACTATTGGCTTTGCCCTGTTGCCTGGACCTTGTATGGATTGATTGCTTCTCAATACGGAGATGAAAGGGACAGACTCGAGTCTGGCCAAACAGTTGAAGAATTTGTGAGGAGTTACTTCGGGTTTAAACATGAATTTGTGGGAGTTGTAGCAGTTGTGGTGGCTGGTTTCTCAGTGTTCTTCGCACTCATCTTCGCCTTTGGCATTAAGGCATTTAACTTCCAAAAACGATGAAAATTGACAAGACTGCAATCCCTGGTGAACTTCATCCATTTGAAGCTGCTATGGTTTCAAATCCCACTCAAAACCAGCAATGGGCGTCGTCTTCGCTCCGAAACTAATCCTCAACCCCTTGTCATCTTGGAAAAGCCAATTGTATGTGTTTATAATACGAGATAATGGTCTCGTAATTTGTTAACACATCATTTGATCTGAACAAATAATTTGCTTTTGTAATTGTTTTGGAAAACCAGCTTCTTTCATTTCGTGAACTACATTGGAACGAAACAAAACAAAATGAAATTCATATACTTTAAATAAAAGCTTCCATATTTCTCGCATTCTCTCCCTGGTGGTATCATTTACTCTAATTTCCAACATAAATGTCCTATTTCCAACATAAATACTCATATAGCAATCATAAATAAGAAACGCCCTGACATAATGTCCATTTAATGCTTACTAGATAGCTCCTCTCTATTACCAAATACAATGCAATGCAACAAAGACGTGCAAGACGCAGCAATATCGATTCAAATACCCGCATAACAAAAACCTTCAGTAATTGAGAAAAAAAAATCAATCGATTGATCCGTGAATTCATGCCAACAGATTATCATTGGCAAGGGAGCATCCCCGTACCACATCTCAACTATGCAATGATGAACCTGCTTCATGAAAATGAAACAATAGCAAGAATAACCAGTAATTCCACATCGCCAACCGACTAAAGCAAGATTAAATCAAATGTCGACTGCATGCCGCATATGTTACAGTTAAGGTTTTCTCTCAGTCTACTGCTACAAAGAATCTTCGAGGAACAAAAATAAAATTTATAAAAGAAAAAGGACTTGCATAAACTCAATTACCCAAACTATCCAGGAAGCTTTGCAACTCCCTCAAACCTTCAGCAGAGAAGCTCCTCTGCACTCTAGGGCGTGGGGCCACCAAGTTAGGAGGAGGCTGCCGCTGAAAGGAAATTACAACAACAGCTAAATTGTCTCCGCTCTTTCTCTTCAAAGCCTCATCAACCAGATCCTTGCTACACAAGGCTGGGTCATTATGCTCTTGAAGCTTGCGTCGAGCAAAATCCACTGCATTTTGGCTCCTAAATACATCCCAAATCCCATCACAACCCATGATAAGAAATTCATCCTCCTCTGTCAGTTTTGCAGTCATGAGTTCAGGCTCAGCACTGAGTGGTCCACCATTCCTACCTTTCATTCCTTCCACGTGCCAGTCACCAAGAGCACGAGCAACATTAAGTTGTCCATTAAGATATCCATCATAGACATAGCCCCCAGATGCCTCAATGCGCTTCCTCTCTTTGGTGCAAATCGGTTTATGATCCCTTGACATTTCAATTGCTTTTCCACGGCGGCATAGCACTGCTCGACAATCTCCAGCATTTGCCACCACCAGCAACCTGCAATCAGAAGCTATAATCAACAAGCAACTTATCAAAGGCATGTAGTTGATGTCATGTTGGTTTTATTTTGGAGAAGAATAAGTAGAAATTTGAGAAATATGGAGGCCAAAAGGTCCTCAACCACATTAGGTGTTCCAAGAACTTCTGGCTTTTGGATTTATGATAAAGAGAACGTTAGCAAATGTTGTCAACCAAATTCTATTGACACGTAATATTTACATTTGAAAACTTAATACAAAACTCACAAATTCACTCATTGTGCACCTAGACATCTTTTACTAGGGCAGGGCTCACTACAGTTACATGCAACACACTGCCCATCCAGGTCCAACCAGATAAAGACACTTACAGAGGGACTTCCACTAAGCAAACAAACTTAATATTGGCAGCACTCAGCAAGTAGGAGACTTACTCAAATAAGATTAAACAACATAGCTTTTATCGTTTTTTTAGGCAGTACTTCGATTAGGTGGACACTTGCTAAAAGAGGAAGAAACAACATGCTTTTGGCATTCTTTCAAAAAGTTTGACGTACAACAAGATTTATTGAATATCAAAACCCTAACCTTCCAATAACAAGAGCAGCCAATGCAGTGGTGCCAGAGGCAAGAGCAGCATCTAGAGAGCAAGCTTCTGCAAAGGCAGTGTCTGTTTGCAGAAATGCTGAAGCAATAACCCTTTGAATATCACTAGGGAAATCTTCATCCTCAAAAATAAACTTCGGCAAATGATAGCAAGCAAAGTCAGCAGCATGCTTTCCTCCGTGTCCATCAAAGACCTGACCAACACATATAAAGGCATGGCTGACTTTCATGACAAGGGTGCAAACAAATGCAAGATACGCAAATTTCTCAATTCTTGTCAGATGTGAAAACTAAAAGACCAGCTGTGGAGAGTTTAAAATGTTTACTGATGCATTAATCCAAAGGAAAAGAAGGCCAGTCTTACCAGACAATATTAGCATCTGAATTATAGGTACCACATTGGATCAATGAAACATAAGGAGGAAAGAGAGACAAAAATGGGTATGAGGATTGAAAAATAAGCACATGTAAGTCAGTTGTTTATTTTAAAAAACAGCATATAATCACCATTCACCACAAAAAGCTCACAATTAGAGAAATCAAATTTCATTAAAAACCACGGGTATAATAATCAGTACTCCAAGCAAGTTACTTAGTTTTCCAAGAACAGAGAAATACCCCATAGAAAGCACTAGGTCCATCTATATGATTCTTGAGCCCATAATCCTGCATAAAGTTGTCCACACAGACATACACATCTTCCATGCTTGACCGAAACCCAATATCAGCGCATGCTCCAGAACGAAGCTTTGGAAGGAACTCAGACTCACAATCTTCTATTACATGTCCTGGCTCGGCAGATACACCAGACATCTTTGTCGTCATCTGCCAAGTTTCACAATAAAATATCAGAAAACGTACACATAAATACAATGTAAAAATTAAGGCTCAACTTTTTAATAGCAGAAATAAACTTGCACTCCAGAAATACTCATAGAAATCATAAATAAGCAATGTTCCAAAATACGCTTATAAGAAAAGCACTTATAATGAGATAAAACAAATAATTAAGAAGCTCTGGTGCCCACGTTAATGCTCTGTCCCGCTTACCAAAAACAAAAATAAGTATCTGGTTCCAGACAAGAAAGGAACAAAATGCAATCATTTCCAGTACTTGCATTACATTATCTAACTTGCTACTCCCACGGTCCCATGGTCCCACCATCATCGTTTTAAATGCCTTTATCCCAATAAATTTTTCATTTTGTCCAACATTTGAAAATAAATTATACGCTATATGACACTTCCACGTAAGAATTAATTGTTTTACATACCACAACTTTCCTAAAACTCTCTCCGCTTCACAAAGTCTTCCCATCCCAAAATAACAAATGGAAGAAAGAGGAAAGAATGTTAAAAAGCTAATAAATATAGAACAGAAACAAATTAAAGAACTTAAAGCATTTCTTCTATTTCCGTCTGTTCTACTAGAAGATTGGCCATGCTTTTGTAACGTTTGTTTGGAAAAGGTTTCGGGGAACATGGCCAAAAAATAGGCAAAGAATATGGAGGAAAAAAAAAAGGTCCAAGAAACTCCATTTCCAACAAAAGGGGAGGACTGAGGAGGATGGATATAAAAACGGATGAGAAGTTAGAATACATCCAAACAAACACCATGATTAATTAAAGGCGTTTTATTTGATAAGGAAAAAATTGCAAAATAATGCTTAGCGATCACTAACACCATTAGCACAGTGAATGTAGGGGGAGGGGGTAGAGAATTCTATATTACAAACTTACAAGAGATGGATGCCGAACAAGGGATTTCTTGCATGGCACCGCCACACTGTCGGTGCTGAGGCATTGCCGATATGCAGCAGCAAGAGGGTTCGGAGGTCGACTTTCACTCGAGCTCCTACTTTCACTACTATTGAGCCCTTCAATTTCCTCCATTGTTGTCAACCATAAGATCCCGTACCTCGAGACCCCAACCACTATATGTTAAAAACAAGGGAACCCCAAGATTAGTGGACCCAGTAACAGAATTTCGAAATTACTGTAATGGACCTAACAGTCTGCTTTCGTAAAATGGAAGAATACAGAGAAAAATAGAGGGAGATGAGAAACAGAGATAGTTTTACTAGAACTTTGATACGCAGTTCCTCTCCTGACTACAAATTGAATGTAATTAAACTAACTCTACTTACCTAACTATCTGCCTAACAAATAGGGTACTTATAGTTATCTCAGCTGCAAATGCGAAGCAATGAAACCCAGATTGAAACAATACTATCTGGGTAATTAAACGGGTCGAAAAGCAAGCTATCACAAGTACAAATTAGGGTTTTCTGCAAGGAGTTACGGTCGTTGATAAGACGGACCTTACTCTACTAAAGAAAAGTTTTGGATAGTTCAAAGAGGGGAAACTAGGTGGGTCACAAATGCAATGAGCTAGCAGGGATTTGTCATTTGATAGAAGAGATTAAGAGGATACAGCTAGCAGTGCCCGCAAAGAAATTTTCTTCGGAATGCACTAAAGTGATAGCAACAATCAGGGTTTGGAAGTGCTAGAGACAGGTAACGAAATCTACAGCTAGAGCGAGAGAGAGATTTTGGGCGATTCACCTGAGGGTACCGGAGAAGCTGAAGGCGGAGCCCTGACTGGTCGGTGAGCTTATAAATTGGGGGAAGGTTTGTAACGACGTCGTATGTTAGAAACGGAAGACGTTATTGACGCTAACGGCACGGGATTATATTTTTCGGAATATAGACACGTTTTCCTATCAGAAATAAAAAGAAAAATAAAAAATTAGACGTTCCAATGGCAGATTGGCAATTGAAGATGGGATGATGAGTAACAATGATTGAGCAACCATCGACCAAATGATGATGTTAATATGGTAATGGTTAGTGGTTACTGGATGGAAGTGTTTTCAATTATGTCACCGCCAAAGCTTCCCCCATCGCTCAACATCATAAACAGCAGCAGCCCATATTTGACATTATTAATTTAACATAAATTTATATTACACTACGCAGAGTTATTTATTATTGAAAAAATTATCGTTTCATATTCAATGACACTAAAATTGTCCTATGATATTAAACACTACTTACTTTTATTTTTTATAAAAAATAATTATTCTTTTATACTTATAACATAATAATTATATTTCATAACTAAATAATTATTTTATAAAAAAATAAATTACAATTTTGGTTTTAAAAAAAAGTTTTAATATTTTATTTGGTTTTTAATAAATGATCATGTTATTAACGAATACACAAATAAGATTTAAACACTTACACATAGTGATATGATTATTTTATTAATAGAAAAAAGTATAAGCATTGAATGATTAAATTAAAAAATTTTAAAACTAAATTAAGAATTTAAAAATTAAAAACATAAGACTGTAACAGTAATTTAATACTTATAAAAAGCTAAGCTACAAGAAAAAGTGATAGTCTCGTCATAGTT
>JASKGM010000008.1:2951003-2990275 GCA_034509205.1 Ceratonia siliqua
AAAATACAAAAATATCTTAAAAAATTTTAATAAAAATACATCATATAAACATATAATTAATTAATTTTATAAAATAAGAATTATTAAAAAAAATATTAAACAAAATTTTAAAAAAAGTTTTAAATTCCCCTACAGCCACACTTTTGTGGCTGTAGGGGAGTGTTTCCCCACAATAAATAAATCAAATACAATGACAAGCAAGCCACGCGGATGTCATACTTATGTAAGAGTATCAATTAAAGTTGATCTTGATGGGATTGATCGGTGTGTTGAGAGAAAAAAAAATAAATTATAAAAAATTAAGGTGATTTTTTGTTTGACTTATTTAAGATTTTGTTCATTAGTGATTAACTTGTGACAGGTCGAATTGAGTCCTGTAAATTTTTTTTTATAAAACATTTTCATTTTTAAGTTTTTCTTTCCCACTTATAACTTATTTCATAAAAATATGAAAATTAAGTGTTTGTTGAAAGATTTATTTGATGTAACTTGGATGTAAGTTTTTAATTTTTGAAATCTTTATATATTTTAATTTATGTTTTATTTTTAATAGTATGTAATATAATTTATATACGTAATTTATTAATTGAATTTCTTTGTCATTGTGTTTGAAATGATATAGGAATATTTGATGTAACAACATGTAATATAAGTTATATAATTAATTTGTCAATTAAATTTCTCTGTCATTGTACTTGATATGATATAAGAGCATACATTATTTTAGAGCTAATATATAAAAAATAATAAAAAAAATATCAGTTATATTTTTATATAAATGAACCTAAACTTAAAATGATATAAAAATATGTATTGTCTTTAAATTTTTTTTGGATATTAAGTCTATGATATATTTTGTTATTGTTATATATAAAAATTTTACATAATTATAATATATATTTTTAATTTTTTTATGTCCTGATACATTAAGATCTATTTAACTCTGTAGGATTAAGGTTAGATTGAATTTTTGATACATTTTTAATAAAAAGACATTTAAATTCGACCTGTCAAGGGCCAACCTTTAACAAATCAAATTAACCATAATTTATACCCCTAATTCATACAAACTAAATTAACTTAGGTTATTCGTCCTCGCTTTCTTCCGTTTAGGACAAATACTTTACTCCCTGGAAGCCACCACACCATAACACCTAAATATATATTACATATTACCCTAGTTTTTTAATTTTAAAAAAAGAAATTAATTGTTTAACTTATATTTTTGGTATTAAAAGTATGGTAAGTAATAGGAATTTAGGAAGAAAAATAGAAGTATAGTGGGGGATGTGATGTGAAATGTTTGTGGAAAAAAAATGATAAAATCTGAGAAAGAAGATCTTAGTGTATCCCATATGGGAAGCGAAGGAGGCAGGCACCTGAGTATTTGCTTGAATGCAGATGGAATGGGAGAGGTATGATTGGATTTGGACTAAAACTAGGTATTATGTAGGTTTTAGGCTTCGAAATTTGTTCATTTCTTGTTGGGGCCATTTATGGGCTCCCCTTTGATTTGGACAATCCCAAGCTCTGGGCACCTTTGTCTTTTTGTAATGAATATAAATAGAGGGCGAGGATGAGGGTTAGCATGGTAACAAGAAAAGGAGTGGAAAACAGTAGGCTTTTTGTTGGGTAACATTTGGGTGTGTTCCGAAACAAGAGGAGTGGAGTTGAAAAGAAACAAAGAGTGAGAGGTAGCGATGACTCAATGAGATATTTCATGTTCGTAGTAGTGAGTGGGGAACAGATTGAGGATGGAGGAGACACTAAGACTAAGAGCACCAAGGGAAGGGACTAGTGTGGGTGAAGATTGGAGTGAGAGAGCATTATTAGATTATGAGTAGGCAGTAGGGTGTAGAGGGAGTAGGGAGTATATTCCTTTGCCAATTCGTGGACGCGTGCGGAATCGGATGCACCATCCTCCCTACTTTCTACGCTCGGTCATCTTCTCCATTTTCCCTTTCCTTTTCTATTGCGCCAGGCATGAGGCATTACATACATTCTCCTAAATCATTTATCAAATTTAATTCAGGGAAGATCTAAGTACAGATTTGAACGAATCGTCAACTCAATTCTGAATCTGAATCTGAATCTGAATCTGAATAGCACGCTCACATCCACCTTGGATTCCCGTCATCTTCCTTAATTACCATATTATCCTTCCCCTAGGTAACGTCTTTCCCTCCCGTCACGGTCGTTTTGGTCTTTCTCTGCCACGTGACTTCCAGATGTGTGACGCTCGCCTCGCATCATCCTAATTAGTAATTCCTACTCCAACGACGCTCCATGACGCACGAACACATCTCTTCCAGATGTGTGACGCACGAACTCATCCTAATTATGTTAACCTTCTATTAATTAAGTAGCAGGTAATAATAAGTACTTGTTCTGCGTACCTTCTTCGGACTTCTCACGTTTCTCTGCTTCAATACCCCCATCCCGTTTTCTTTTGTCAGCTCGCCGCTTATTTATAACGATATATCATAGTTAACTACGAAATAAATGACCATAATTTGTAATTGTATAAAGTTAATAATAATTTTCATGCGTATATATATAAACGTTTAATAAAGTTAATAGTAGAGAACAAAAAAGGATGAGACAGAAATCCTGGGTGATGGGCATTAATAATAAAAAGGGAAAGCATTATGATGG
Organism: Ceratonia siliqua; assembly: GCA_034509205.1. Classification (NCBI taxonomy): domain Eukaryota; kingdom Viridiplantae; phylum Streptophyta; class Magnoliopsida; order Fabales; family Fabaceae; genus Ceratonia; species Ceratonia siliqua. The sequence goes on from JASKGM010000008.1 coordinate 2,953,659, forward strand.
ATGATGGATGTTAGATTTTGTAGCCAAGTGAATCAAAAGGTGCTGTTGTTGTAGATCCCCGTATCCAGACACTATGATATGTTCCTTGAAGCATAGTATAGCGATTGTCACTTCCCCGTCGACTCCACTTTAATTTGTTATTCGCCTCCATTTCCTTTCCTTTCTCTCTTCTTCCTATCATTAGCACCTCATGGCAGTCTGCATTTACTTCTTTATTTTAAATTATTCACTTACACTCTTATTTATTTAAAATAATACTATTCATCCATTTTTATTTAAAGCTTAGTTATATTTATTTTAATTTCATCATCTTACTTTTAATTTGAATAATATTATCTTGGTATTTATTTAATGATATAAATATTTAACTTTTCTCTATTAAATGCTGATATTTTAACTTTTTTCTATTTTTTTATTCTATTTCATGATCTCCCTCTTCTTTTTTTTTTTATATTTATTCAAAGTTAAAAATAAACGGTTCATTCACGAAATACACAAAGGACGAGCATATATATAATTTTTTTCAAGTTATTGATTTTTGTTTTTTATTATTTTCTCCATTTCAAATTATTTTTTATTTTATGAGCTTTATTTTATTTTAAATTATCTGTCATTTTACATTACTAATGAAATATTAATTGTTATTTTTTTAATGTTACCCCTATTTATTGTTATCTTCAATAAAGTAGTAATAATAGTTTAAATTAATTTTAATAAAAGTAATTTAATCAATTATAATTATTTTTTATAAGAATTAAGACTATTTAATAATTATTTTAATTCTTATGTCATTATCTTAAATAAAAAATAATTTAAAATAAAAAATAATTAATTAGACCAACCGTCATTTACGAAATAAGCACGTGTTATCAATTATTTAGATGAAAGAGGAATGGTTTAAAATTGTGTAGAATAAAGGAGGGATAGTGCCAGTGGGTTCCTGTTATACATTAACAAACATAAAAAACGACACCTACAAAAGGGGTTAGGATTAATTAAACAACATTGTTGGCTATATTAGGTACCTTTTATATATTTTGCTAAGAATCCCCATGAACAATGAAACAGATGATGATTGAAACTGATATCGTATTTAGTTAGGTGCATACACCTCTACCGCCCACTAATGTGGGCGGTAGGGGTGTTTTTATTTTTTATTTTTTTATATTTTTTTAAATTTTTTTATTTTTTAAAATTAATTAATTAAGTTTTATATCATAAATTTTTTAAAAAATTTTAAAGATGTTTTTATATTTTTTATAAAATTTTTTAAGTTATAAATAAATAAATAATAAAAAAATTATGAATGAATAATAACATAAATATAAAAAAAATTTAAGAAAAAATAAAAAAATATTTTAAAAAAATTTAAAAAAAAAGATAAAAAATACTTAATTATTTTTAAAAAATAAAAAAATTTAAAAAAAAACATAAAAAAAAAAATAAAGTGAAAGTGTAGCTTAGACTTCTTCATTTAGTTATTGCCCTTTTGTCGAGTGGGAGTCTGTAGCTTTCAAATGCTAGTATTTTTTCCTTTTGGATTTAGCTCAGCCACGTCGGTATTCCATCCATTGCTTCAATGGGACGCATGTCTAAACACGAACCTCTCCAGTCTCCACCATAAGCTTTCCTGGCAACACCTTTTCCCTTGCACACTTGGCATCCACGTGTCTAGAGTTGCTCATAAATATCACACCCAAGGAAGCCACGTGTCGTCAATACTGTTTAGAATAGAATCGGACGGTTGTCGCGCAAACAAACTCTCCACGCTGTGTCCCATCATGCAACAAGGTCCATAACCAACAAAAATTTCAAGATAAAATATGCATTTATTATTAATGGGTGATACTTGGTATCCACGTGGCGATGAATCACTTTCCCCGTCTGGACAACCGCTTCCGCTTTTTGTTCACTTCATTCCCGACGACTGGGTCTTCGTCTCCACGCGCCGCTTCCTGACACAGTGACACTTCTCGGAAGTCGCAACACACTCCCTCATCCAGGGTTAAATATCCTGCAACTGTAACTGTGTGGGAGCTCCAATGCTTCCGAATTCTCCTTTCTTCACCTTTTCGAAACAGTACAAATAATAAACAAATATAATAATAAAATTGAAACACAAATCATACTATTAAATCATTAGAATAACATAAAAAATTTGGAAAACATTAAAATAACTTTTTGTTAAATAAAAAGAAAATCAATGAGGTCAGCTTGTGAGGATATATTCGCATTTCGCATGCACAATTATATAATTCTATATGCAGCGTAGGCGAGAGTGCATAAAAAATTGAAAATAGTCCTATTTAAAGTATCATAATAATGTTTCTATGTAAGACTTTAAAAATTATTTAATTATACATGTCGTTAATTAATAAATAAATTGTATTTTTACTGTGTCTTGTCTGGATACTGAGATGCTTTATTCGTTATTAAACGAGTGTAATGAATTTTATTGTGGAGCAAAGTGTGCATGAGCATTTTAGCAAAAAATGGGAGTGGATACAAGTGGAGTGGTTCCCATAAGGCATAAATTCAACTCGAGTGAAAGGCATGCATAAATGTATTATAGCCTTTGCTACTCCAACCCCATTAAACTCTGCAGAGAGCCTGAGAACTGAGGAGAAGGAGCCTTGAGATAGAGAACCAAATCCTTTCCTTAACCTTCACGCCTCAATTACAACCCACCACCTCTTCCCTTCTCTCTCTACCTCTCACGTCTCATAAATCTCTCCTTCTTTCTATTAATCTTAAAGCTTCATCCCTCCAACCACGCCCTTGTTCGCTTCTCAGTTCTCACTCACCATTCCCTCTTTATACACACTCTCTCTCACCTCTTTAAATTCCCTTAGTTTAAATTCCCTTAGTATCATCCACACTCCACACCTCACTCTCTTCGTAAGAAACAGAGCGCCAAAGAAACAGGGGAAGTGAAACGAAAAAACAGACATTTCTATATCCTTCCGCTCTCTTCTTTAAATTCTTGTACTCCTCTCTTGCTTTCTTGCCAATTCTTACATGGGTTCTTGCAAACAACAAGAACAGGAGCAAGCAAAGTGTGTGTGGGTTCATGGACCTATCATTATAGGTGCTGGGCCCTCTGGGCTAGCAGTCTCAGCTTGCCTCTCTCAACATGGGGTACCTTCTGTCATTCTTGAGAGGAGTGACTGTATAGCTTCTCTGTGGAAACACAGAACCTATGACCGTCTCAAACTCCACCTTCCCAAACACTTCTGTGAGCTTCCCTTAATGGGTTTCCCTGAAAATTTTCCCAAGTACCCAACCAAGTACCAGTTCATCTCATACCTGGAGTCCTATGCTTCACACTTCTCAATTCAGCCCAGGTTCAACCAAGCTGTTCAGAGTGCGGAGTTCGACCCAAGGTGCGGGCTTTGGACGGTGCGAACTCAAGATTCTGAGTACATTTCCCGGTGGCTTGTAGTTGCCACTGGAGAGAATGCCGAGCCCGTCATTCCTAACATTGTTGGAATGCAGAAGTTTCATGGACCCATTGCTCATACTAGCGTCTACAAGTCTGGTTCTGAATACAAAAACAAGAGGGTTTTGGTGATTGGCTGTGGCAATTCTGGCATGGAAGCTAGCTTGGATCTTTGTAGACACAATGCATTCCCTTATATGGTTGCTAGAAGCACTGTAAGTTCTTCCCTTTTCCTCTGCCTTGGATATGTTATTGTAGTCCTGAAACCCTACATATACTTGATTTTTTTTTATTTTCCTGTAGTAGTATTGAAATTCATATTTCCCTTCTAGGTAACCAACTGTCAAATTTAGAAATGTGTCCTGTTCGATCACTTTTGCACAATTTTATGATACAGGTACATGTTCTGCCTAGGGAAATGTTTGGCTTCTCAACATTTGGAATAGCTATGATCCTCCTTAAATGGTTTCCCTTAAGATTAGTAGACAAGTTCCTCTTACTGGTAACCAGTTTCATCTTGGGCAACACCTGTCAATATGGTCTCCGGCGTCCAAAAACAGGCCCGATTGAGCTGAAAGACGCCACCGGAAAAACCCCTGTCCTTGATGTTGGGACACTAGCACAAATAAAATCTGGTAAAATTAAGGTAAACTTAACGGAAATCAAGCAAACACTATTCTTGATTAGTAAGTCTTGTTCTTACAAAACTAGCCTTGTAGCATATGATCTTGAGGGTTTAGCTAAGATTGTTAGGGTTTCAGGTGATGGAAGGTGTGAAGGAGATAACAAGAAATGGTGCCAAATTTATGGATGGACAAGAGAAGGAGTTTGATGCTATTATCTTGGCAACGGGATACAGAAGCAACGTACCTACTTGGCTCAAGGTAAAATGAACCAAATCTGTTACCGTTTTTTCCTCTATCTTACCCGGAAACACCCAAGACCTATCACTTTCAAGAGAGTTGGACACATCCATAGAGCAGTACCCTACAAATTTCTTCTTTTTCTACATGCAAAAAAGAATAAAATCAGTTTGGGTTATACCACTTTTTTTTTAATAACAAATTTTAAAACTTTTCTGTTCCTTTGTGACGTTTCATGATGTGTCATAACGATCACAAAAGATGAAACATGGCGTTCGCAACTTTCAAAAGCACACCCAAAAAGTGTCCTTTTTGGCTCTTTTCCAGCCTGAGGGTCGAGGGAGCTGAAGTTCTGTGCAGAAAACCTGTTTAGTAAATCGTTCCCCTTTGGGTCAATTTCCTTCTCATTTACGCAATATATATATATAAGTTGTTCAGCAAAAACCAATATTTGCATGCTGTCATTAAAATCCAAAGCTGCAAACGCAAGCGTCAACTGTATTATACAACATTTATGACATTATTAATATCTCATATGAATAGCTTAAATAATTGTGAAGTCGGTGTTCATGTTTTTGTGTATGGAATTCGTGAAGAGATGTGATTTTTTCACCCAAGATGGAATGCCCAAAACGCCCTTTCCAAACGGCTGGAAGGGAGAGAATGGATTGTATACGGTCGGATTCACAAGAAGAGGTGTGCTTGGAACAGCCTCTGATGCCACCAAGATCGCCAGAGACATCGCTCATCACTGGAGGGTTGTCAAGGACACCAACAGTTACCGTAATTCCCATATTATCCTACTCAAGACTTCATAATCCCAATATTATACTCAAGAAACTTTTGTAAAAGAATATGAAAGATGAATACGGAGTTAGGGTCACATGGGTAATTGTACTTCTTTTTTTTCTTTACCTCCTCGTTTCCTGTGAATGTACAATTTTGTATCGACGTCTGCTAACTTGCCTTCAAGTTTTTGCCTTTTAACTTTGTACAAAACAAGTTCGTAAATAGAATGTCCCTTGGTTCACACGTGTTACCGTGAATCTGGAAAATATGTGAAACTTATGTTCATGCTAATTAGTTGAAGTGAAAATTTCTATTTATTATCACAAATAGGATTTGGAATGGTTTTAGCTTACAAAGCTACTACGTCTTGGATTTACATTTTTTTATTTAAATTATAAATTAAAGAGATTATAGGATAGCAGCTTGAGGCTGTGGATACAGATGCAGGCATAAAGTTGATAAGAAGTAGGCGAATGGAATGAAGCGGGGAAGTGGAAGAATATGAATATAAAATAAGGGTGACATATAAATGAGACAATGATGGTGGTCTGATGCTAATCTTGTGGCCATGTCATGTCATATACAAGACAATGGGGATGGAGTAGGAGGATGCAGAAGCAGAAGAAGCAGAGGCAGTGCAGTGGAGAAAAGTCCAACGAGAGAGTTAATTGCTGGTATTCAAAATCAACCGAGAGAGTGCCTCTTCACACGCTTCCAAGCACGCCTTCTGTTGTTACTTACGTCAAGTCAAACACACACTCTCTATCTCTATCTCTATCTCTGCCTCTCTGCCTCTGCCTCTGCCTCTGCCTCTGCTCATTAGTACAAAGTCAGTACTGAGTCTACTGACCCATTCTTACGCTTGCACACACACAGAGATAGATAGAGAGAGGACTTGGGAGGCAGATTGCAATATTTGCGAGCTTTTACTCTTTCTTCAACCATCAGATTCACAAACTTCAGCTCTCTCTCTCTCTCTCTCTCTTCCTACACACTCATTTGATAGTTGATACCTAGCTAAAGCCTAAAGCTTCCCCTGAGCCTGATGTCACCCCTAACCGAAGGCGTGCTGGTTCCAGAGATCGATGAGCATAAATTGGCATCACATGCCATGCATAGGTACTCATCAACCCAACTACTCCTCCGTGGATCACAGTGCTACACCTATTTAGAATTTAGATCCTTCCCACTTCCGAAGCTCTCCATATCCAATACGACAACGCCTTCCTCTCTTGATTTTTCTCTTGTTTCTTACTTCTATGAATTTCTATAGAAAAACAACCCATTTGTTTTTTTCAACTAGTGATGAGGTGATCATGATGTAATCTAATATCACAAGGCCCCACTATTAAAGAGAATTCTCGTCATTCTGTGGCCCCCACTTCATCTCATCTCCCCGCTATGTTGCTTTTTGCAGCATCGTCATAATAACCTCTGCTCTCTCCTTGGGCCAGGCTATTCATCAGACCCGCGGCCCAGCCCATTTTTACTATGGACTGGGCTACTTCTTAATCCAAATTCGGACAAATATCAATGAATCTAGAAAACATTTGACTCGATTGCATTCTCTATTGATTCAAACTTGGTAAGGACAAGGTACGAGAAGGTCTTCAGAGTTTCAAACATTCCCCCTTCGCTTAGGAACTTTGGTTAGGCAACCGGAAACAGGGACACGTATCACAGCCTCCACATGACGCCTTACAGTTACACCACTCTCTCTACTCTCTAGAAATTTTCAGATAATTTGATATTGTGATAATAAGTAACGATACCGGAAAAAAGGGCTCTGTCTCTCTCTTTTATGGGTTACTCTGATCAAACTCCCCCTATCTGTTTCCTATATTTCTTCCTAATTATAAAAATTAATTCAATTTTCGTGTCACTAATTAATTGTAGGTTCAAAACAACTATTATTTGCAAGCATCAATGCCTACTAATTCAGTTTTGATTTTCAAATACCAGATCATTTGGTATTAAATCTTGTATAAATAATTCTAGAATGAATTAAGAAATGCAAAATAATGGCTAAAATGAATATTATACGTGTATTTAGTATTTACCAAAAAGATCGCATTTTTATGTTGAGTCTCTCTCATTTACTTTTATTCTTCTTTTCTTAGTTTGGTAATGGTTCGTGACGGGAAAAACTTAGGTTTGGTCGCCCTCAACCTCAACCTCAACCTCAACCTCAAGTATATATGATTATTGTTAGGCGAAGATTTCTTTAGGCTTTTAGCACATTCTAGAAAATGTGTTGTGCAGGAGGCAACTCGCGTATGATACATGCTTCTGCGCGTGGGCTTCATCCATAAATAGATCAAAACATAAGGGGCTCTACAGAAAAAGCACCAATGGTTCGATGGGAGGTCAAATTACCAAATTCCCCATACCAATTGAACATGTGTCTGACATGCTGGATCCATCACTGGCTTTGGATTTGGATTTTGGACATCTACTACTGAAGAGGTTATTTTAGTCATTCGGCTAAGTGCCTTTGTCCGACAATTTGATAGGATTGAGGGGATGAATTAGTAAATTAAATCGACGATGCCATTATGATATCTGCAACAGCGATTCAATCCACCAAAGCCGTCAAAAAAGGTTCAGTTTGCTTGCAAAAGTGAGAGTGATTTAAACAAAATCAGCTGACAAACAAAAATTCATTTTGGGTTTGTGATGGTATCTCCACCTATCTTTCGAGTCATTTTCCTCATTTTAAAATATTGATTAATGATTAACAATGATATAGTTGGAATCGGAAATGTTTATTTTCCATATTTGCTGATACTTGAGGTGTCGCTTCTGTTCATCCGTTGGATTTTTTTGTTCTTCCTCCCAATCTCTTCTGTTCCACCTCCGGCTCCCTTTCTATCTAGATAGTGTCTTCATTTTTGTCGTATGCTTCTTTCTGCTGTAGCAACAAAATTGAAGCTTTTCAGTTCTGGGTTCGATAACGGTGATAGCAGAACAAGTCATTACCTGGGTATCTTTCAAGTTTGTCCTCTACTGAGTCAGGTTGTGGTCTCAACAGCATGTCTCAGACTAACTGGGAAGCTGATAAGATGTAAGTTTATCTTTTTCAATTTCATCAATTTTTTCTGTTGTTGTAACACTTTGCAACCTGGATTGTGGTTCACTCTCAATTAGTTTCCTTTCTTGTTTCCCTTTCTTTGTCGGATTTGGTTTCTGGATTTCTGGGGTCTAATGTTTCTGGGTATACGATTCGGGCTGTTATACTCTCTCAGTTCTATATGTCTTGTATCTTATTAATGTATGAAGATATTATGCTGGGTATGTTAGGGTTTGTAGTCTCTACAAGTTTAAGGGGTTTACATTCAAAGGATTTATCACTTATGACTGCTGATCCTGGGCACATTTGGGTCACCGATATTTATGTTCCGCGTGCATTACTGACACTCTAGTAGTTCTCCAGCTCATGTCATCCGTTCTGTGTTACTCGATGTAAAGATTCAATCTTTCCCTCCCCCAATCCACCTGACTGATAATACATGTTCTTGTTTGAAATATTAGGTTAGATGTTTACATCCATGATTACCTAGTAAAGAGGGATTTGAAGGCTTCTGCTCAGGCTTTTCAAGCTGAAGGAAAAGTATCCTCGGATCCTGTTGGTGAGTTACTTGGAATTAGAACTGTGGCCAGAAAAACCGGATTTAGACGTGGCATTTTCTTTTGATTTTCGTTTATGTCTTTTGCATTTTATTAATTTGATTGGATTTTGTTGTTTTAATATGGTTTTGCAGCTATTGATGCCCCAGGAGGTTTTCTCTTCGAGTGGTGGTCAGTTTTTTGGGATATATTTATTGCTAGGACTAATGAGAAGCACTCAGAGGTTGCTGCATCTTATATTGAGGTTGGTCTGGAAACATTTTATTTATGTTCACATTAGATATCCTGCTTCAGGCTTGGATTTGTATAGGATGACAGTGCTAGAAACTCCATGGAGAAAATATGATACTTTGAAAGTTTCACATTTTAGGGTTAAATATGAGGATCTCATTTCATGTTATTTATAAGGTAGTTTACGCATTCCACAAAGTACAGCTCTTCAGTTTCCCTAGTTAGCCTAGTTGTGCCTCTTAACTGATGGCTGATTTGGATAGCTGTTCCTTTCTTTCTAAGTATAGTTTACCTGTTACGGAAAGTTAGGATTTTTCTTAGAATATTTTTTTTTCTTCAAATAATACCATTGAAAATTGAAAGGTTCTTTTCTTTTACTTCCTGGTTGCTGACTAGGTGATTAGCAGTATGATTTGATACTGCTATATCTTGCTTGAGGCTGTAATTATGCGTCTATTTTATCTCTAAGGTGTTTATGGTTGTTCATTTCTCACCTTTAGAAATTACGATTAGACCTGATTATGGACTGGGCCGTGGGCCTAACTTTTGTCAATTTTTAAAGGGCTCAAGTTCGAAACCTGACAAATGTATATGTAAAATAAAACCTGAAGTTGGTTTGACAATCATGTCTGATCATGATTTGTATACAGCAAATTGTTATTATATTTTCCTGTTAACTGGTGGTCAGAATTCAATCTTAAATGCATTTTCCCCAAATTTTAAACTGTTATTAATGAGGATTGAGGTCTATGAGGCATCTCAACCTATCATTACTTTCTTTGCTTGGTTTATGATATTTCTCTGATGAGGATGAGCTAAGATGCATGGACATGAACATGACAAAATTTGAAGTGTCGCATCGTGTCTTATATGAGTCTTTGACATGTGTTGGATATTGACATAGCTTTTTGTTTGAAGTGTTCGTGCTTCATGGGTGATGAGAGGTTACTTTTCCTCTTCATGTTTAGACTCCTTATAAAATATGTTTGGTCATCGTGTCTTATACGAGTCTTTGGCATTTGTCGGAAATTGACATGGCTTCTTTTTTTAAGTGTTTGTGCTTCATAGGTGATGAGAGGTTACTTTTCCTCTTCATCGTTAGACTCCTTATTAATATATCTTAACCTATTTATTTGTGTTTTGTGTTTTATGTTTGGAGAGACTATTCAAACTGGCAAATAGATCCAACCTAGACTGCTTTCAATATTTTGCTGCACTTATGAAGTTGATGGCATTCTGGGATATACATTTTACAAAGGAGTTTCGGAGAAAAAAAAGAAGCTTGGGGGTACTGCTTGAAGCTTATGGTGTGTGAAAATGCATTTGCAGACCCAGTTGATTAAGGCAAGGGAGCAGCAACAGCAGCAGCAACAACAGCAGCAGCAGCAGCCGCAACCCCAGCAGTCACAGCATCAACAACAGCAGCACATGCAGATGCAACAGCTCCTGTTACAGAGGCATGCACAACAACAGCAACAGCAGCAGCAACAGCAACAGCAGCAACAACAGCAACCACAGCCACAGCAACAGCAGCCACCACCGCAACAGCAGAGAAGGGATGGGGCTCACCTCTTAAATGGCAGTACAAATGGGTTAGTTGAAAACCCACTCATGCGGCAGAATCCTGGTACTGCGAATGCACTAGCCACAAAGATGTATGAGGAAAGGTTAAAACTGCCTCTTCAGAGGGATTCTTTGGATGATGCCGCAGTGAAGGTAAGGGGATTTTTAGGTCTTCTAATAATATAATTACTGTTATTATGATTTATTTTCATTGATATTGTTTGGTATATTATACAGCAAAGATTTGGTGAGAACATGGGCCAACTCTTGGACCCAAGTCATGCCTCAATATTGAAGTCGGCTGCAGCTTCTGCCCAGCCCTCAGGGTAATTTTCTCTAAAAGTTATCTTTTATTGCTTATTTTCAGTTTTTAAAATTAGTATGTTTGATATACTCCCTAAAAAAGACTTTACACATGCTTGATTATTCTGTGTGTGATGGTGGAGCTAATTTAAATTTGATATGAAATAGCATGTGTTGAAGCTTACTTCATTGATGTAAAACAAAAAATGAATCTTGCAGGGTAAATTAATAAATAAATTTTGTAGCACCCGTCTCCTATTTTAGGGTGGGGTTGGGGGAGTGGAGGTACAATATTTCACATAAAATGGGTCTGGTGCTTCCATGGCTTGAAGAATGAATAGTGATCTGCTGTTCAATTAATTGTCTTAGAATTATGGTATTCTCTATAGCTATGGGTGTTGAGATTGTTAACACAATTTCTTGATTGCAGGCAAGTATTGCATGGTGCTGCTGGTGGGATATCTCAACAAGTTCAAGCTCGTGGTCAGCAATTACCAGGGTCTACTCCGGTATGGTATTGTTATTAGATTGATCTCATTACATTATCCTATTTTTCTTATTAGTTGTTGTGCTTCCTGATTTGCCACTTTGAATCAATCAGGATATAAAGAGCGAGATTAATCCTGTTTTAAATCCAAGAGCTGCGGGTCCTGAAGGATCATTGATAGGAATTCCTGGTAATCTTCCCTCATGTTCTTTCTTCACTCTAAGCGACTTGTTTTAATCCTCTGGAAACTGGTTCGCCAGCATGTGATGGCATTTGATTTTAATCTAGTCTACTTTTGCATAATTCTGTTGGCTGAAGAAATTTTGGTATTTAACATATATAGTTTCCTGATGTTTTGTCACTGCCCTTGCACAAATATTTAGTTAACAGGAGATTTCCTTGTGTTAGGATCGAATCAAGGTAGCAACAATTTGACTCTCAAGGGATGGCCACTTACAGTGAGTATTTTTGTTTCATTTTTTTAACTGTTTGAATTAGATATATTACTTTTGGTGGAATTGTTCTGTCTTCCTAAATTTGATGATCACTTGTAAACATAAATGATATGTTCTCCTTCATAATTGTGGTCTACGGGAGAGTTTGGCGTATGAGTGAGATAGGAAGTAGTCATCTTCTGCTTATATCTGTTAACCCTACAAAACCTCCCTCATCTGCTAGAAAAAGTGGTCTACTATCTGACTGCTCTAGCAAGCATCCCACTGAACTATCTACCACCTAATCATTATGCTTGATTGAAACTACGCAATTGAGTACTTAAGTTTTACTATTTAGCTTTTTCTATCCCTTACTAGGGGTTGGATCAACTGCATAGGAAGTAGCCCTCTTCTGCTTATATCTGTTAACCCTACAAAACCTCCTTCATCTGCTAGAAAAAGTGGTCTACTATCTGACTCCTCTAGCAAGCGTCCCCCTGAACTATCTACCACCTAACCATTATGCTTGATTGAAACTAAGCAATTGAGTACTTAATTTTTACTATCTAGCTTTTTCTATTCCTTATTAGGGGTTGGATCAACTGCGCTCCGGTCTTCTCCAGCAGCAAAAGCCTTTTATACAGGCTCCTCAACCCTTTCATCAACTTCAAATGTTGACGCCACAGCATCAGCAACAGCTTATGCTTGCACAACAAAATCTGGCATCACCATCTGCCAGTGATGAAAGTAGACGACTTAGAATGCTATGGAATAATAGGAATATGGGCTTAAGTAAGGATGGTCTTTCAAACTCGGTTGGCAATGTGGTATCAAATGTTGGATCACCTCTCCAGGCTGGCAACCCTCTTTTGCCTCGTGGAGATAATACAGATATGTTAATGAAGGTGCTAGTTCTCTTTTAATTATCATTCTATCTCTTCTTATAAATGTTACATGATTTGTTCAGGTTTTCTTTTTATTTGTTTTACACTGTTACCATGTGTTTCATGATGAGAGCTGATATTTGTACACCTAAATTTTTACACAAGTATACACCATGAAGAAAATTGCAGTAAAGGAGAATGGTGAGATAGTGTGGGACCCACAGTAATAAGAAGAAAGAGAGAATATAATGAGTGGTGTATGTTTGGTGTAGGAATTTATGGTGTACAAACATCATTTCTCTTTCATGATTTTCATCTTCTGAAAGTTTTTATCTGTGTAGGTAAAATTGGCTCAGTTACATCAACAGCAGAACGCCAATCCACAGCAGCAGCAACTTCAACATCTTTCAAATCAGCAATCTCAGACTTCAAATCATAACATGCATCAGCAAGATAAAGTGGGGGGTGGTGGTGGTAGTGTCAATGTGGATGGGAGCATGTCAAACTCTTTTAGAGGAACTGATCAGGTCAGTAATTTTTTGGTTGCCTATCATATTGGAGCAATGCTTAATTTCTTGGTTCTTTTTGTACTTTATGGAATCATTGGGCAACATATTTCTTGTGACTTGTAATAGAAAATGCATGTTTATTAATACATAGTGGTGAGCAAATTTTCTGATGTACACAACTTTTGTTAAACATTTAAATAGCCATTCGTATTTTTCGAAAGTAGTAGTCATATCAACCTCTTCTCTCTTTCTCTCTCAATTTGTTTCTCCTATCTCAGGATATCTATCTGTCTGTCTTTACACTGGAGTCCCCTTTTGTGGTTGGTATTTTCTTGAATTTTACTGTTATTAGGTTATTTATTAATTTAAAATTTTTCATTGGAGTTATTTCTTTCTTTATAACAAGAAATTATTTTCCCTTATATAACTGGTCTTCTTGAATGTTACTGCTATTTGGTTATTTATTAATTAATTTTTTACAGGAGTTCTTTCTTTCTTTGATAACAAAAATTTTTTATATTGCAATTGACCTAGGAAGGAATGACGTAGTTTGGAAATCCATAAGGGGTAGTGAATTTGTTTGCGTGCCGTAATTGGACTGGTTTTGAGTTCAAGTATCACAAAAATCAATTTCCTTATTGTGAAGTTTTCCAAAACTGAGTAGTTGGTTATGGATTTTACTTAATTGTTTGAACAAATCTATGCGATGATCCATTGGTAAAAGCAACACTGAAAGGGGTGAATTTTTGCTTGTCATTGTGGGAAATGTGACTTAAACTACCTGTTGGTTGGAGTTCTTTTCCCCTTTTTTCTTCCTGTAACCATACATACATGAAAGAAAAAACAATGTCCTGTCACAAAATCATGAATTGCTAATTTCTAGTCAATGACATGATTATAAATGTCTGTCCCTGAAGCTGGCAAACATGAGATTCTGATATATGTACCTCATGAGGATTCTGTAATAGGTTCCTTACATGGTTTTCTGAATGCACTTTAAGGCTTCCAAAAACCAGACTGGGAGAAAGAGAAAGCAGCCTGTATCTTCTTCAGGTCCTGCCAATAGCTCAGGAACAGCAAATACGGCTGGCCCATCTCCAAGTTCAGCACCCTCAACTCCTTCAACTCATACGCCTGGAGATGTGATATCGATGCCTGCTTTACCTCATAGTGGTAGTTCTTCAAAGCCTCTAATGATGTTTGGCACTGATGGCACCGGAACTCTTACATCACCTTCAAACCAGTTGGTAAGTGGCTTTTTTGTACAGTTCCATTGATGGAAGGAATAGTAAGTTCCTTGCATGTAGACTCATTGCCATTCCCATTTTGGCAGTGGGATGATAAGGATCTTGAATTGCAGGCTGATATGGATCGTTTTGTTGAGGATGGATCTCTTGATGACAACGTTGAGTCTTTTTTATCCCATGATGATACAGACCCTAGAGATACTGTTGGTCGTTGTATGGATGTAAGCAAAGGTGCAGTAAATACCATTATGCTCATTGATCATAAAATTTTTTTGGCATCATCTTAGGAATAGAGTTTCTCAAATGTGTGTCTTTTTTTTTTTCTTGCTATGATGCAATAGTTGCATTACTTTCTCTTAAAAAATATATTCATCTTTTAGTGGTAAATTATGATGAAGATGAACTACAAATCTTAAACAGAACTTAAGTGGCAATTATATTCTTTATATAGACTCTTCCTTAACAACTCAAGTAATGCATTATTTTTCTCCAAATACACTTCAGAATATTTATTCTCTACATGTGCATATCCTTATTTATTACAATATATTGTTAGTATTAAAATTTAGGGGTGTGCTTCTCTATCCTCTATTTTGTGGGGCTGCTCTATTGCTCTTTAATTCCTTGACTAGCATAAAGAAATGGCAACTCAAACTGACGTCAAATCTATTGTAATTATGATGGAACCCAGATAGGATAATTAAAAGGGAATGACGCAAGCGGTGGTAAAGTACTGTTATATTGATTGAACAGTGCATAAACACCAGGTATTACACTGGAAAGAGATGCAAAACACAGAACACCACTCTAGCCAGTAATGGATGCTAGGCTCCCCAATCTCAGTCACAACACACTTCCTTTTTCAATGAGCTTTTCCTTTCCCTTTTAAATGCACTTTCCCTTCCTTCACACTGCCATGCAGCAGGTCCTCCATCCCCACCGATTCCACTACATGCTCATCACGCGGGATGGCCTCCACGTGTAGCTGGAAGTTACACATTTGGTTTATGGCCTTTTTACCCCTCTCTCTTCTAGAGTACGTATTAAAAATGTGGGGTCTATCAAATTATAATGTAAATTTTTCATTATGTTCCTATGCTTTTGTTTAAGATTTATTCTGAGGGCATTCATTTGCTTTGGCTTTAGGCTTCTCATTTGCTGAAGTAAATTCTGTACGAGCTAGTACAAGCAAAGTTGTCTGTTGCCACTTCTCATCTGATGGGAAATTGCTTGCAAGTGGTGGCCATGACAAAAAGGTTAGATGAAGTATTAGTCTGGAAAAGCCTATTTGATTTAGTACTTCAAGTGTTCAACTGACTTCCTGACATTAGCTGTGAACTTGAGCAATTGACTTTAGAAACAAGACAAAGGTTGTTAACTTCTGTATCATTTATTCTGTTTACATATATAATATCTGACCTTTTTCTCCTGATCGATTTGTAATGCAGGCGGTTTTATGGTACACAGATTCTCTCAAGCCAAAAGCTACTCTTGAAGAACATTCATCTTTGATAACTGATGTCCGTTTCAGTCCAAGCATGCCTCGTTATGCAACTTCTTCATTTGACAAAACTGTCAGGGTTTGGGATGTTGACAATGTTAGTAGATTCAATTCTTGTCTTAATGTAAAAGTATACCCTGTTTGAGAAGTTCTTTCTGTAGGTTCTAAATCTATCTTGGATTGGGCACATCGAAAGTATAAAATTTCCCCTACCTTTGAAGTGTGACACACCCTCACAGTAGGAAGTTATAAAGATGTATGAATAGGCATCTTTTGCTTAAAATTTGTACAGTGAGATAATAAAATTGATTTATGTGCTTGTTCCATGTAATTTTAAATACACTAAGCAAGGGTGTAATGATTGCATGCATTTTGTTAATTATTGCAGGCTAGCATAGTTTGTTTTCTGAGTCTGGTAGTTGAGGGACTGTTTTTCTGTTTGATATTCGCTAAATATACATTTTTACCTATGCAGCCTGAGTGTTATTCGCTTCGCACCTTTGTGGGACATTCTGCATCTGTTATGTCGCTAGATTTTCATCCAAATAAAGATGATCTTATCTGCTCTTGTGACAGTGATGGTGAAATTCGATATTGGAGTATAAATAATGGCAGTTGTGCTAGAGTCTCTAAGGTAGAATCTTAGTCATTATCTCATTTTATAAGCCTGAAAGTCTCTC
Organism: Ceratonia siliqua; assembly: GCA_034509205.1. Taxonomy (NCBI): domain Eukaryota; kingdom Viridiplantae; phylum Streptophyta; class Magnoliopsida; order Fabales; family Fabaceae; genus Ceratonia; species Ceratonia siliqua. The sequence continues at coordinate 2,970,216 of JASKGM010000008.1, forward strand.
TGTTTTTATATGGGAGTGTATTAGAGTGAGGATGTTTTCATTTTAGAGTGCCATACTGATAATTTTCTTGCCGACTAGGGTGGGACTTCCCAGATGAGATTTCAACCTCGTTTAGGGAGGTATCTTGCTGCTGCAGCAGAAAACGTTGTTTCTATACTTGATGTGGAGGCACAAGCATGCAGATATTCATTACAGGTTGGTTTGCCCCATCATTTAAGAATTTCTGTATGAGGTACAGTAAATGCTCATCAATGAGAGATATGGATTCTTGCTTGCGAGTTTTGTAGCAGTTACTGAATTACACTCTTGTCATCCTGTCTGGTGGTTAAAACAAATTATCTCAAAACATAAACCGAGAGTTGCTCTCACTAAGGAAAACGACTTCAGAGGAAATTGTTTCAGTGTATCAAATTTTAAGATGACCATTAATGGTGAGCAAGAGGGTAACACATATTGCCTTTTCCAGGTTTTCAGCTAAGCTGTAAGTGTATATTATCAGGTTTAAATTACAGCAATAAGGTGTGTCAGTTTTAGGCCCAGTGGAAAGCATGCAACATATTACCATTGCTATAAGAGAGTAGTTTCTTGAGTGTAAAAAATGCTTATTACGGAACTATAGCTTAGTTAAGCTGAGCCCGGCCAAGATATATTTTGTGGTAAAAGATTTATAGTGACGCTTCAATGAGGATTGTATTGCACTAAGCAAACTGCCAACTCAACTATCTTTTACATGCTGTCCCAATTTCATTGCTGACAACGTTTGGAACGTGGCACTGATTGTAGGGACATACAAAGCCTATACATTCTGTGTGCTGGGATCCTTCTGGGGAGTTCCTTGCATCTGTCAGTGAGGACTCTGTCAGGGTTTGGACTCTTGGAACAGGGAGCGAAGGGGAATGTGTTCATGAGCTAAGCTGTAATGGGAATAAGTTTCACTCGTGTGTTTTCCATCCAACATATTCTTCATTGCTGGTCATTGGCTGTTACCAGGCAAGTTAAAGCCCTTTCTTCTTTTTTTTAAAAGTTTTTTGGTTCAATACTTTCTTGATATCCATGAATTTGGCTGTTATCTTCATTTAGTTATTGTCTTCTTTATTATACTCTCTCTATATCTCTCTCATTGGGTAAGTAATTAAGAAATGGAGAGGTGGGTTAAGGGCTGTTATGAGATGGAGTCCCAAAAGGATTACTCCACAAGGTGAGGAAGGGAGGGGTCTGTGAGTCCTGAGCATCAGAAAGGAGTGGAATTCCTGAGGAGAACCGGGGCGATAAAACTTTTTATCCACCTGTCTCTAGCAATGTGGGTCTCACCTCTGGTGTCGTAAAAAATCTGTATCATGGATAAGTAATGTTTATAAATAAATAGAATAAAAGTAATTTGCTTGTAGAAGTTACTTCAATCTTACATAAAGTAATTTTGTTGTACTGAAAAGGGGTAATTTTATCAAGCTTTTAACTGCTAGTTTTACGCAAAAAATTTTTAGGGTGAACAAGTTTGATCTGTCTGTTATTTTGTTTTTATATGTTGTGATGATATATGGCTGGTTATGGAGCTCTCACCCTGTGGTTTTGTTTTTCCTGTTCCTTATCCTGGTTCAATAGTGTAAAATCTGATCCATAATCTTGAATGCTGTAGTCTTTGGAGCTTTGGAACATGACTGAGAACAAGACAATGACTCTCTCTGCTCATGATGGACTTATTACTGCCTTGGCAGTGTCTACTGTAACTGGTTTAGTTGCTTCGGCCAGCCATGACAAGTTTGTGAAGCTCTGGAAGTAACCTGTTTGTCCCCTTTAACAATACTCTCAATACAGGAGTAGGTTTATCAGTGTTGATCACATGCATGTAGCTTGGCCCTCTTTGTTGCTTGATCAACCCATCTCCTTCTTTTGCCATTGGCATATCTGATCTATGTAATCGTAGTTACTAACCTTTGTAATATTGTCATCGTTGTTGTATACCTGTTCGGCACTTCCATTAATATTTACTGAGATTTCTGCTCGTGCATCATCGACTGTTTATTATATTTTAAACCTTTTTGGCAGTCACTGGTGAGCTAGTTGGCAAGTCAGTTGGTCTATTTGAAACTTTATCCAGGGTGTTTGTTTGAACTTATAAGAGAATGTCTTTTCTTCTTCTACAGGAGAAATGAATTTTTTTTAAGGAGAAGTTATTTTGTGTTTAGATGCAATAATTAAAAAGAGTTTTTGAAGAATGGTGAATAATTTTTGAGAAGAGAGTTTCTCTCTTCTTATTTTTTTATTTATCAGGAGAAGTTACAATTTTTAACTTCTCTTTATAGGAGGTTTTTTTTATTTTTATTAATTTATCATTTTTTTATAAATTCAAACAAATAGATATATTTTTATTATAATGTATTATTTTTTAAAAATAAGTAACATATTCTCAAAATAAACTTAAACAAACAGGTATTTAATTTGTTTTTTCATAGTATTATTTTTTACTTGTATGTTTATTGAAATTTCTTGTTATATATTTTTTCATGTATAAATTAGTTTTTAATTAAAAAAAACACCTAAAGCATATTCCTTAGGTTTGGATTCGCTATTCAGTCACATGCAAAATATATTAATTGGAACATAAAATATTATTTAACAAAATTACAAAATATTATTTGGACGTTTAGGAAAGACAATCTTATGACCGCAATGTTTTCCAGAACTGAGTTTACAGATAATTGGATCTCTGGTTGCTGCAAACTTGCACGTACAAATAATCTCTTATGTTTTTTGGACATACAACCTATGAGTATTGAGTAACCAAATTTCCCTTTTGGCAAACATTACTTTGTCCAATGAAAACGAGAGTTTATACTCCAGAAAACCATTTTTCCTTGGGTCTATTGTTAGAGCTGAGTCTGCCCATCTGAATTACGCAACAGGAGATATAACCCTTTTCTGATTTTCTCCCTTGTGTTGTGAGGGTGGGTTCGATTTAAGGCCTCGGTGGCCATTGCAAGAGGCTTTACTAGCTGACACCTTCAACGTTCATACGTTTATGTTGCTAACAATGGACCTTGTGTGTTTTCATCTGTCTCCCAGAAACTCCAACAATTGGCGAAAGTTATATTTGGACAACAAAGTAGGGGCTGTCGGTTTCATATATACAAGTCTCCCGACATCCTTATCAGTATTCAATATTTCAACCTACAGTGGCCCACTATTTACTTAAAGACTCGACGATCTCCATAAAAACATGGACTTTATGTTCACCCTCGCCTTGTGTCATGTTATGAAGGAAAAATGACAGAGAAGAAGCACACAATTGTACAATTAAACAACTGGCATATTCTTTCGCAACATGTAATTTGATGCCAAATATGCTATCTTTATCTTAGACTACTGGCACCTAATGTTGCTTTTGAAAATTGTGCAAGTACAACCTATTTGTACTATAACTAGCAGTACTATTCACCCAGTATTCTTATCCCTAATTCGGTAATTTGGATTTTGAATCTGTGAAATACTTGTATCTCTCTCCAGTATTCTTTCCCTTTTTTTCACCTTCTTCCTCCTTCCCTTCCCCTTCTTTCTTATCTGTGTTTTTGTGGTTAAGCTTCGTGCATCTCTGCCAATCGTGCATGTCAAGGTACGATTCTGCATCCTACAACCCAAACCCCACCATACAGGGGCACTGGGGACACTAGTCTGACCTTGTGAATTATCAACTGAAAAAGATTATGTATAAACTTTTGGTCCCCATGATGTAGATTATGACCTTTCAATTTGCTGGAACTCTCATGTGTGCTTATCATATACATATCAAACTGTAAAAGCGACCAGTGAATGGGAAAGAGACACATTATCACAACAAACAGCATATGGTTCTGTTTATTTGGACCACTTGATGAGGAAGCATATACATAGTTGTGACTGCAACCAAGACATGGGAAAAAACAACAAATAAAATGCTTGAAATCAGTTAATTAATAGCTCTCTATATATACCTCGTTATCTTTTGCGTCCAGACAGCCTTTGTATCAAACTCTGGTTTGACCTTCTCCTTTCTATAGTTTGGTTACGGTCTAACTGGGAGGGGAGCGAAGCCTTTCCTTCAGATTCAATTAAATAGGAAAGAGAAAGACAAGAGAGAACATCGAAACCAAATCAGTGAACGACACAATATTTCCCAATGGTACAGAGATTTGCGCAAGATATCTTCGCTTTATCTAGTAAAAAGAACAAGTGATATGGTATTATTATTCTTTTGATATTCCGATTGTAAGTTAGTTATGGTTGGGGCAAGCATACAAGGAAGACTTTAAAGAAGAAGGGATAGAGAGGAAAGCATAGAAAAAGAACAAATTTGCATGATCACCTTTTTAGTAAAAAGGAATATTATGGTGGGCTCTGAATATGCATGTCAATATCTGCCTAGTAAAAATGTTTAAAATAATTGATGTTTATTCTCTTCTTGATTGTGACCTATGAACAACTGAATATGGTGACGTACATACCACATGGTGGTTGGATGGATGACAAACTAATTAAATGTGTCAATTACCCTAAAAATAGAGATATCTATATATAAATATAAACCTTGCAGCATGTGACTTTGCCGACTTGTTGAATCTAGCAAAATACATTGTCTCCCAATGTCCCATTCTAATTAATTGTTTGTTTGTTTTGTGGATGTAACTTAATTCCTTCATCTGCCTCTCTCTTAACTCTCATCAACCCATCCTTTTATTTTGTTTAGTATTCAACTAATTAATTAGTATTACTTCATTTTAAAAGTTTATAGTAACTGTTGACTAAACGATCATGAAAATTTTAATAACATGTCAAGAATTTCATTTTAAAATTTTAAATTATTAGATAAACATTTATTGTTATCAACCCTTTGCTCTTTATTATTTTCTCAATATATGTGAACTGTTATTTAAGTCAAATTCATCATTTATTTGGAATCACATAGATGTTAGACAAGAATAAGCTTGACTTTGTTAGATCTCTCTTTGAATTATACATAGTGGTTATAAATTGCACCCACATTAATTTCATTAAAGGATATGTCTACCACTATTAGTTATTATTATTAGTATTACTATTACCTTTGAAAGCAAGTGAGAATTGGGACAGGCTGAAAAACTTTTAACCCAATCCATCTAAAGTGATGGGTTAGACAGGTTAATCTGACAAGCTCAGCTCGTTTTGACAGCTCTATAAATAAGTAAATACTCTATTCGTTTCAAATTATCTGTCGTTTAAGGTAATAGCACAATAATTAAGGTAACTATTATTGATAATGTACTTCATTGATAATGTAAAATGATAAATACTTTAAAATAAAATAAAATTCTTAAAATGATCAATAATTTAAAACAGATAAAATAATAAAAGAGACATGCATGAGACCCTTTATTCAACTTTATTTCTTCTTCTTTTCTCCAAAGTACTACCTCATTAATATTCTTTTGTTTGTTTCTTTAATTTAAGTTATTTCACATTCGTGTAAAACGAAAAATCTTATAGATTCATATTTACACCGACTATAAAGAAAGTGTAAATATTAAGTCATTGAAATTAAAATAATAGTATTTTATAAATAAATCTAAGGAATAATAAAAAATAATTAGTAGATATATATTTTTTTGAGTAATATATATAATCAATTGAACTATATTATTTATTTACTTATATATATTTATAAAAGGTTGAGGTGATGGGTTAGCATTTTTGTGGCTAAATATATATATATATTTAAACCTTTGAAAAGTCAAAGCATTGTTAAATGGTAGTAATAATGGTGGTGGGTTTAATTTCAATATAGAAACCCATACAAGGAATTAATGCGTGGTTTCTGATCATATTTGGATAGAATGCATTCAATGTAATTGATTTGCAGGAATTAAGAAAGAGGGATCGAGAATGACGGTTACTAATCGCAAATCCAGCACCTCATGCATCATCATTATTATTTAATTCCCTTAATATTTCATATATTTAATTAATTAATTTCCTTACAATTTTTGTCCACGAAATTCGTTGCCACGTTTCAAAGGTATTATTATTTTATTGTTGACTAAACATTAGCAACTAATTTTGACTTCTACGTACCTTCATCATATCTGGTGTAAAGGGGGATCCATGTTGTGGCCCTCACAATATAAATTTCTTTTTAATTAAATATATGAGGAATTTTTTTTTTACTTTCATAAAAATTTAAAAATTGTACTACATAGGTTAAATTTCTCCCACCCCATTAGTAAATTGTACCCCACTAATTTTTTTAAATAGAATTTAAAAGTTATTTGATGTATTTATTTTTTATATTTTTATCATAATTTTATCCTTAATTTTATGTTAATTTACATTTAGTTTCTTTATTTATTATAGTTTTTATATACTTTATTTAATTTTTTTGAGGAATAAATAAAATAAAGAAAATACAAAATTTTGTTTTCATTCAAAATTTGATATTTGTCAAGTGAAGAAGATCAAAGATAATTAGTAATTAAAAAAAAATGTGTAATTTATAGTCTACTTCTTATTTCCTAATTAGAATTTTTGAATCCACCACTAGGTGTGTAAATTGTATATTAATTGACACGCCATAAACTCAAATATGAATTAATGTTTATCATTTTATGTATATAATTAATAATGTTGTAAATGCTGCAAATGAATGTTTAAACTCAAATTTATCTCTCTTGTCACTTTCCACAGTAGCTTTTGTTTTATTTAATTATTTCCGCATCCAGGCTTTCGGGAGGCTCACTCACTAATTCACTATATATAGAGGACCATTTTCGAAGAACTATGCACAGAGAGATAGAGAGAGACGAGTAGTGGAAGAGAGAGAAATGGGTTCTGCGGGTGGTGAGGTTAATGAGATACCAAGTCTAGATTTCTCAAAGGATGGGTTGGAATTAGAAGAAGGGAGTGAGGATTGGAAAGCTATGAGCAGGAAAGTGAGAGAGGCATGTGAGAGTCACGGTTGTTTCCTGTTAGTGTATAACAAAATCAGCACTAGGGTACGTGAAGCAATGTTCATGGGCTTGAAAACCTTATTTGATCTTCCTGAAGAAACCAAGCAGAAGCACACCAGCCCAAAGCCTTACAGGAGCTACCATGGAAAATGCCCTACCATTCCACTCTGTGAAAGCTTTGGCATCGATGACGCCCCCCTGCCGGATACAGCTCAGGCCTTCACTCACCTCATGTGGCCTCAGGGAAATCCACCTTTCTGGTATTCTTCTCTCTGGTTGCTACTTCTATATATAATTACCACCTTCATCTCTTTCATTTTTTTATTTTTTCACTCTCTTCCTGGATAAGTTTCTTAATGATTTTCAGTGGCTAGTTAGTGAAACTAGTCCATCATCCACAGACCCAGTGACGCACTGGTTTTGGATTGGACAAATATTTGTTATATTAAATCATTTATTATTAATTGTCTCATAATTAAGCTTTTTAAGAAAACTAATTTACTTACCTCTCAGGTCCAAATTCATGTCTCTGGTTTGGCGTGTTCTAAAATTTTAGATGCAGAAGCAGAATTGTTCTTCTTTTAAAAAGAAAAAAAAAGTACTCTTAATGGATATACATATATAGTTTTACAATGATAAAATACCATGAAATATCTTTTTTCTTTTTTGACTTAGGTTTTTTCTAATTTTTGTTGAAGCTTCCGACTTTCTGCTGAGATAAATATATAATACAAAATAAAACAATCTTCTTGCATATAACGTATATATCTCAGCTCAAATTGTTGATATAGCATTCTGGAAAGACTGATATCTAGTAAACAAATTAGTTTACACTAGATCTCATGTCATTTAGATAGAAAGAAACTGCTAAATTTTAGGTACATACAATTCCTTTTACTATGGGTAATCTATGCATTCAATAATATTGACCGAGATTTTATCACTTAATTGTGAAATAGAAATCTGGATTTGAAAATGGCAGGCACCAAATTCTCCTTCATATTAAATAGGGGCTTATCCTTGAACCAGATTGAATTTAAGAAGTACTTACGTTGTATTTAAACTGCACATGGTACCCTCACAGAAATTCAGCAAGTGGAAAATTGTCGGTTTCTTTGCAAAGTGTAATGGATTCATTCAAACCCTTTAGTTTGCTCTTTTCTGGGAGCGGTGAGTTGGAAATTTAGAACAGTCAACACCTACCAAAAAGAAAAATTAATCTTGGTGTTCTTATTTCTTCAATTTGAGCCAAATTATGGAGTCCCCTGAAAAAGTAATTCATTCTTGACTTCAAATTACTTTCAAAAATTCCTCCACTCAGTTAATTGTTTTTTGATTAAATTTTACTATATCTGTGGACTATGGTGTATAGAAATAAATAACTATTAATGAACTACAAATTTCTCTGAAGTTGTTTTTCTTTTCCTTAATTATGGTGGGTGGGGATGGGTTTGATATATATATATAGTGAGAGTTTGAAGTCCATGAGCTCGGAGATGCTGGAACTGAATTTCCTGATACTGAAGATGATTACGGAGGGTTATGGGCTTCCGAAGCACTACAATTCGGATGCTGAAAACATGAAGAGCACTAGTAATTTCCGGCTGATGAAGTACAGAGCTCCTTTAAGCGTTGAAGACTTGGAGTCTGGCCTGGTGGCTCATACGGACAAAAGCGCCTTAACCGTTCTATGCCAGAATGAAGTCCAGGGACTCCAGGTACTTACCAAACAAGGCAACTGGGTTCAATTAAAGGTACCCCAGGATGGCCTTGTGGTCATTGTTGGAGATATACTCAAGGTACGTCAGAATCAGATTAACTAATAAGAACTTGTTGTGGAATTAATTAACTTAAAAGTTTTTGTGTAATTGGATCAGGCATGGAGCAATGGGAGACTTCATGCGGCCACACACAGAGTGATGATGAGTGGAGATAAAGAGAGGTATTCGTTTGGGCTATTTGCAGTGCCAAAGGAAGAGGTGGATATTGAGGTGCCGCCTGAGCTGGTTGACAATGACCATCCTCTCCGTTACCGCCCATTCAATTATGGAGAATACTTCTATTACTATGCTTCATCTCTTAGAGATAATGCACTTGAAGTCTTTGCAGGTGTCTGATCTGTTATCATCACTCGTTTTTATGCTATGCTAAATGGATTTTGACTTCTTATATAAGTTATGATCAGGGGTGATAAATTAATGAATTAATAAGACTTTTGCATTAAGAATCAATAAGACTCCCCCTTCCTATAATCCATATTAATATTGGTCGGTTTCTCAACAAATGTAACCTTTTTTTTATTCCTCCTCTCCTTGGGATTTAATCTGACAGATTCTTATGCCTATTACAGCAAGAAATTACCAAATAACACCTCCAGAGATGCTATTTATTATCAGTAACTAGGTTACATTAATATCACCCCTGATGACTCTGGAAGCATAAGCTTGAGATAAAAATTAAGATGGGACCTTAGTTATTTTCCGACGCTAAAAGTTTAACAAAAAAATTAAAATTAAAATTTCGTCGTCTCTCAAATATAGAGGCATTCACATGAATGCCTTCTTAATCAGTTTCTTAGTGTCACATCAATCAAGGAAAAGCAGGTGACTGCTAATCAGTAGTTCAGCAGATCTTATATGTCTAATCAATAAACGCTTTGATGAGATGGGAATTTGAAAATTAACTAACTAAGAAGGATAAGCTTGACAGCAGAACGAACATGGACTTAGAAGGTTGTGTTTTTAGCTCATATGGGGCAGTGGGTGAGGGTGCCCCAGAATACGGAACAAAAACATTAAGGTTTCGCTACTGTAGACAACTCATAATCACGGAGTAAAAATTGAAACCTTTATGTTAGTCGTTAGCGACCCAGAGAAGTTGATTTTAGTCAACAATGGAAAAGGCAAAGAAAATCATTTACGAAATGTAACGTTACAGTGAATGAAGAAAGCCCCAGGAAAACAGGTGTATGAACCCTCTCTTTCTGCAAGTTTGTATACATGAATTTATTCAAGAGTGAGGAGTGATGAGGTGAGCCTTGTCTTGGCATTGCGTAAGAAACTGATGGTTCTGCCGCAACTTCCACTTTCACATTCGCAGCAAAAGAAGTCAGACATATTACTCATGTTGTCCATATATACATATAGATAGCTTTCATCATTTGCTTACCACCTTGTCTCTCCTATGTTCACTAACAGAACAGCACCAAATGCACTTCTATACGGCGGCTAATGCTCTCCACCACATTTCTTTTCTTTGTCTATTTGGGAGAAGATCATAGCAACTTAATTACCAAATCCAGCTTCTAGCTATGATGTAGTGAGTACGTAGATAATAGTCACTCTTGTGCACAAGTTACAATCTTTCTCTACCCATTACTTGTTTGCGTGCCTGTAATGAAAAAAGGTATATATGATGGATGCCAGGTTTTTTTTTTCAAAACTATTTATGCAAAAATGACTATTTATTTCGGTTTAACATAAAAAATAATTTAAAAAAAAACAGATCCAATCAAAGAGAAAAAATTATTTAAACAAATATGTCAAAAATTTTTTATGTTATTTTTAATAATTTTACATGCTTAAAAATATTTTTATAATTTTATATCTATACCTTAAATACTTACTTTTTTTTTTTTTTAAAAAATAGAAGTACCTATTGAATTGTGGACATCCAAACTGTCTCTTTGAATCTAAAATTGTCCCCCAAGTTGGTATTTGCTTCGTAATCTAAACGCAGCTCTAGTGTTTGAGAATTGGTCCTAAATGAGTCATTCTTCGTCATCATCTCTCTCCAACCAGTCTTTTTGTTTTCTAATCAAATTCAATCTCCATCGTAAAGGAAGCTTTCCACACCCCCCAGCCCCTTCCTTTTGGGCCAACAATCCTAAAGCAAGCTCCTTGGTTCATTTGTTTATTGGGTCATGGTCATGAGTCAGCCATAAAGGCTTAATTGGTTTGCGGAAGGCTAATATTAGCCTTCGACCCAAGAGGTAGGCCCACAAAGGGTAAGAAGCCCAACAAAATCAGTTCCTTGGGTGAATATAATTGAATAAAAATTTGTAATTAATCTTTTCCTTTTACTGTTTTACTATTAAATTATTAAATTGATTTTTTATGCCAAATTATAATTAAAAATCTTAAACTAAAAAAATTAATCGAATCGGATCATACTTCATAGTTATGATTACTGTATTTACAAGCCTGACGGTGACGGCAGGAAAGAAGAGGAAGTAAAAAAAAACTCCGTAATCTGAGGGGAGAGCACGCTCAGACGAGGGAAACAGTATGACAAAGTCTGTGTCTAGTGTTGAGCAGATTTTCGATCTGCTCGTCTCTGCCGGCTACGTCGATGCCACGAAACCCTATACATCGCCGGCTGAGAAACTCACCGGTGGGCTCGCCTGGTGCATCGCCGCCCTCAACGCCTCTGACTCCCCATCCGACCCTCACCTAATGCAAGTATCTCTTTCTGCCTTCCTCTCTTCCCAAAACAAACAGCTCAATCAAACTAACCCAATTGTTTAGGTTAACTCTCTGTGATAAGTTCCCGAAGAAGAATTTTATTTTATTTTATTCTTTTTAATCAAACTGATGATGGTTTATTTTGGGGCTTGGGGTGCAGAGATGATGTAGAGTACATTGAGGAAGCTTTAAGATTAGTAGGATGTCCGCACCCGCTTCAACCTCCCCATATTCAATATCTTGACAGTGAAGTTATTTTTCCTGTCATACAATGGCTTGTGAACCGTGTTCGATTAAAACATGAAGATGGTGGCAATGAGGTAACAGACTGTTCCAAAGCGACACACTTTTTTCTTGCACCTCATATCATTACGAGCTGCATTTTATGTTATTTTGTCGAATTAAATTATGTAGAACCTTACAGATTATTCTGTTGCCAATTACCTGTTGGTGGTTTGAAAATTCCAGGATGCATACCTATTTTACTGGTAAAGAAATGGAAACTAAAAGTAAAAGGGTTGAGGTTTTTCTGGGATGCGTGTTGTAACACTCCTAATTTTCTGTTTTAGTTTTAGACTTTAGTTTAACGCATTGCTCTTAGGTTTCTCACTCTGAACAACCGGTTGAAGAGGGTGAGCATGCACAGCAGCAACTCAAGCGGGAGTTGGAAACGACAGAAATTTCAACAAATATGTTGAGTGGCACCTTGGATGAACTGGTTAGTGAGATGTATAAGATGTTAGATATGAATAACTGGCTCCTTTATGACGAAACGATGTCTTCATTTCCTTTTCTCTTATTAATATTGTTGGATCATATTTTCGTAGCTCTTTTATCTAAGCTGTTATCTTCAACAGAAATTGGATAACCATTTTCTTTTCTATTCTATATTTCTGACTGCTACTCTTATATATATGCATCGATGTACTACATGGATTTATTTAGCTTTTCTTATTAGTAATTACCCCTTATTTTATTGTGCTCCAGAAACACCGAAAGATGAATGTTGTGAATGAGTTGGATGATCTACGAGAGAGAATCAATAGGGAGGGTTCAGATACTGTGGTACAGAAGTTGGTCATTTTAATGAAGTCATTGAAGGTGAACTATTTCACCCAATTTATTTAGCGTCGTATATCTCAAACGTGCAGTTGTTCAGTATAGTGCAAGTAATTTACAAAGTAATCTATTTTTCGGTTTGCTATTTTTTTTATGATCATTACACCAAATTTTTTCTTACGAGTCATGACATGTTGAGTGTAATAAAGTTTTTCACCATGTATAAAATCAAATAAACAGAGACGTTTTCTTAATGATGTGTTCTGTTGACATTAAACTAATTGACTTTATTGCGTGACAGTTTTAACATGTTAGTTACATATGTTACTTGAGCTCAGTTTCCCACTTTTTCTTCTGTTCCTGTTTGTGTGTATAGATCATAAAGGACCTTTACAAGTACAATTAGACATAATAGTGAGTTTTGATAGTTCTTTACCCATCATTCTGGGGGTAATGTTTGTCATTCACTCACCAACTCATAAGCAATTCTTCTTCATTTGCATGTGTGTGATAGTAGGAAAATGTTACAACAGGATTTTTTACCTATATGTGCCTCTCTTTTCTAAACATCTCCATCTCTTGTGGGATAATTATTGAATGTATAGCTTCTCTTCTCCTTTTTGTTCATTTTCTGAGTGTTTAATAAGCTTGATATTTATAACAAGCTTACACAAGAAATTAAACTTCAACTTTTAGTTAGTTTTTTTCCCTTTCTATGCCTACATTATCTTTCTATGAAGTTTAAATTGCAAAGCAAATTTGATTTGTGGTTAGCTTTTAAAAAAAATTACTTGCATTATGTGCAACTAGATGCCATCTAAACCATTAGAGTTAAAAAATTATTTGTTCCTTATGCTTTGCACTCTTAGTTCAGGATCTTGAAAGGCAGGAAAATCATTTTCAGTCTAACCATGATGCTAAGCATTCAGAAATTCGAGCTGAGATAAGAGAATTGAAGGGGAAAGTAGCAAATGGCTCTGATAGCAAGAGCCTCTTAGATGGGCTACATCATTCTTCAAGTGAATCACTTGAAAAACTTAATTCAGCGAAAAAGGTAAAATATCTTTAGTAATTGTTATTGTTATTGTTATTGTGATGCTATATTTAATGAAAGGTCTTTTTCTCTATTTCAATTTTTCCTATTTTCCTTTCAGTTACCTTAACTTGGGTGTTTTTATTTTCTGATAGGAACTTGCTGCCAGACTGAGGGCCTTTGTAGCAATAAAACGGCAGATTGATGACCTACCATGCCAATCAGAACTTGTCCAGTATGTTTCTTGTTTCACTTTTAACTTTCATGCTCCCAATGTCCTTATATATACACCTTAAAACTCTATATTGAATGAAGTTGAGCACATTCATTACTTAGTTCCAACTTCCAATTATATGCAGATGATAAAACTCACTCCAAGCTTGAGGTATGCAAAATTACAATTCAATGGACGTATCTATTGAATTGTATTACAATACAGATAGAGACCCATAAGGCTTGATAATTGGTGCCAAAATTAAATCCCCTTGCTTTACATTGTGCAGATAACATGTTCCCTTAAAATAATCTTATTAATGAGAAACCACATCTTTAATACATTTTCTTAGTTGTTATTGAATATGAAATTTATTATTAATTACTCAATATATCTCCTTCTACTCTTTAAATAAATTGATTTATTCAAGGTGTGAATTATTTCCGTAGCACAAATTTATTTTTGTTTAAGAGTGAGACAGATATAAGATGTAGAATATGAAAGAAAATTCTAAAACAATTAATGAAAGAGTGCATGAGAAGAAAGCTATAAGAATTTGGAACACCCTAAATAGATATTTATTAGTTCCTGTCTCTGCAGGTATGAACACCGGTTCTCAGAACTGTATGCTCATATCCAGGTTTATGAATACTTTTGGGCTATTTAACCTGTCCATATTTATACAGGATCTTATTATAGAATGTCCTTGCTCTTTGCCAATATACAGGGAAAACATAGACAAACTCGTAAATTCTACACTACCTACAATGCTCTTTTGGAAATAAAAGAATTGATGCTAAAGGAAACATCCTTATTGAATTCAATCATTTCACAGGTACTCATTGGAGAATGGAGTGTCCGCTGTAAACTTTTTCTGTGGCATTTGCTTCAATTCTTCTTTTGTGTATTTGTCTGTAACATTTCAAATTTATATCTTCTTTTTTTCCCATTCATCTTCTGCTTGTATGTGTTTCTGCTAATCATATGTTCTGTTTCTGGTTTTAATTTCTACCATTGTTACTTCTCATGAATTGTTGTCTTTGGTAATTAGTTTTCAACAACTTGGTATTTCACGCTATCTGGCATACTTCTGTTACCTCATGAATTTTGTCTCATTGCAACTTCCTGCTATTTCCTCAGTGCTTCATATAATGATATAATTCCTTTTTAACTGAAATCATTTTATGGCTAAAGCTAGAATCTAAACTCAAAGATGCATTAAGAAGCATATTCATTTACCATGAAGAATATATATGCTGTGCATCTGCTTTTTTAGAACACTTAACTGATACTGAATTTCTTGTTTACTTTAGATACATATGAATAATTTGATTTGCTACTATCTAAGCTATCTGATAATTGATTAAAAAACAGTCACAATATGGAGATTGGTGCTGCCTGAGCAATATATCTGAATATGATTAGGTTATTTTGATTTTGAAAGAACTCAAAGCCATTTATGGGCTGCTTATGATCAATGAGCATATATTCTGCAGGGCATGAATTTTCCTCATGAAGTCAAATCCTTACAAAGATTAACAATAAAGCTGTTTGATCTCTCTTCTAAGTTTTTTCTTTGTTACAAAAACATCTTTTTGCAATTATTTTCATAGTTATCAAAATAAATTTTAGCCATTGTCATGGTTCGGATCAGTAATTAGTTGAAGCCCTATTTACTTCACTTGACTACAGTTTCAAGAGGCCTTTAGTAGTCCTGATGGTCGCACAAAACTTATTAACTCCATGGAAGGAATTGTCAAGGGAAGTCAACAGGTATTGCTATTTTCTTTTATGCATAATTCATAAATTGTAAAGATGGTCGTATTCATGGCATGCTAGGTATAACTTATAAGCACTAAGTACCCCCGCCCCCTCTCTCCTCCCGGTCCTCTTTTTCCTTCCTCCCCAAGGTAAAGACTAAAAAGATTGATTTTCTCTCCCTCTTTTCATTTGTAGAGTATGTTATATTGCCAAGTAAAGATGTTGTTATAAAATAGAGCATTGAAAAGGTGGAACCTAGGTTTACATGGCTGCTTCATTGATCCCTACTTTATATATAGAACTAGTCCTGTTGCACAGGCCATGCTTTATCTTAACACATTTTGTCTAAGTTCCTAAGGATAAACAATGTTATCTTGTTGATACTGTATAGTTCTGCTTAAGTCGTAATGTTTTACCCTTTTTAACTTCTAATTCTAGGGAAGCCTTTTTTTTTCTTTCCATATAAGGCTTGATAAATGATAATTATTGTCCCTTTTGGTCGTAACTGTTAGACCTATTTGTATTACATAAATGTAACTAGTTTTGTTTTCAACTATATTTTCTTTCTAGGTCAATTATCATCTTCTTTTAGAAGAAAAGTTTGTATATATTTAACATAATCTATACCCTAAAAGAATTATATTAGATAAGCTAAACTGGTGTTTTGACTTGCATTGATGTGCATGTCAATCTACTTTTATTTATTAATTAAGTAATTAAATTATTTTAAAAGTTTAATAAATTATTTATTAATTATAATTTCAAATCTTTATTCTTTATTAGATTTTATTTAATTTTTTTTTAAAAATAAGTAATTTTTAAAATCTAAATAACTCCACTAATAATAAGTCATTTCTCCCATCCACTATTTCTTAAAAATTGGGAATGTGAGTGGGTGTGGGAGGTTTAAACACTTATGAGTATTTTACTATTTAACCAATATTGATGTAGAACGGATTAGAGTAAAAGATCATTGCAGGTTTAACTTACTCCCAAAAACTAGATCATGAGTGCAATGTTTACCTGGCCCTTATATCCATTCTAATCAAGTTTTATTTAGACGATGTGGGACTTCACCTCCAGGCTTACCAGTCGCTATAAATGTCTTTGACCAGTGGATTCTAATCACAAGAGCAGATTCCTCATGCTCCTGTATCATTCACTCACCATTTGAGAAGCGGACCAGCGTACTGCACCACATCTAAGTTCTGATACTAACTGATGTAGAACGGATTAGGGTAATCAATAGTCACCGGTCTAACTTACTCTCAAAAGTTATCTCATGAGTGTAAGGTTTATTCGGCCCTTATATCCATTTTAACAAGGTCCTATTTGGATGATGTGAGACTTCTCTTTTAGGCTTACTAGTCACGGCAAACATCTTTGATCAGGGGATTCTGATCATAAGAGCAGACTCCTCATGCTCCTGCATCATTCACCCACCCTTTGAGAAGCAAACTAGTGCACTGCACCACACCCCAGCTCTGATATCAACTAATATAGAATGTATTAGGTAAATGAGAGTCGCGGGTCTAACTTACTCCCAAAAGTTAGCTCATGAATGCAAGGTTTAGTTGGTCCTTGTATCCATTCTAACTAGGTCCAAAATTTGGACGATGTGAGATTACTTCTCCAAGCATACCAATCGCAACAAACGACTTTGACCAGGGATTCTGATCACAAGAGGAGATTCCTCATGCTCCTGCATCAAATATTCTATATTTCAAGAACACAATTTTAAAGGGTAACAAAGGAATTTTATGTCAAATTAAGTATGTTAGTGATGCCCCCAAAGACATATATATTAGTATAGAAAGAATAGATAATATTCTGACAATATAATTTATTTATCAAACTTGACAAAACAGATTTTTTAATTCCACCCCTCCCCCTCCCCTTTTCCTTTTCCCCCCTCCAAGCAAGATTTTGTAGTTCCACGACCCCTGCAGCCCCAAAAAATTGCCTTATATTTCGTATTGAGTGAGGACATTAGCACATTAGTATACTCTAAAAGTTTGTGATATTTTTCTTTCTTCTATAAACCTGTACATTCCTGTAGATGTGCCCTTTATGATTAAGAGCGTTCATTGCTGCATTCATATTTTCAGAAGCTAGAAAAGGTTCAACTAGGGCTTCGAGAAGAAGAGAGAATTCGTAATGATCTTAAGGAGAGGTATGCTGCAGCAGTTGGTGCACAAAAGCGTTGCTATTCTCTGTTGAAAGCATTTCAGGTAAAATAGTATACTAGTGCGGAATGGCAGCCCTTTTTGATAGTTCACCTGTCTTTTTACCTTTTTGGTGGATTATTTGTGCTAATTCTTCATTAGGCTTAATCTTAATAATTAATAAGGGGTTACTCCCGTGGGTGGTAGGAGATTTTTTATATTTTTATATTTTTTAAAATTAATTAATTAATTTTTATATTATATACATATTTTAAAATTTTTTAAAATGTTTTTTAAATTTTTTTCAACTTATAAATAAATATTAAAAAAAATTATGGATGAATAGTATAAAAATAAAATATTATAAAATATTATAAAATATTTTAAAAAAATTTCAAAAAAATAATTAATTACTTTTAAAATAAATTAAGAAAAAAATAAAATAAATTAAGGTCGTAGTTGTAACTTAGCCACATCCTAATTAATATATAGACTTTTTCCCTCCTTCCATTGCTAGTAGTTTGTCTATATGCTAAAGCGCCAGATAATTTCACATATGAAGTTAATTCGTAGTCCAGCCCTTTATAATTAAGGATTGCTTGCCAGTCATTCTTATGGCTACACTCTTTTTCACTTACATAGTATTCTCAATGTACAGGAAGAATGTGCCAAGAATGAGAAACTTCAGTGTCAAGTTCCAAGTAGAGATTGCTGACATTCTTGAGGTTAAGATGCCAAAATATGGTTCACTCGGTCCAAGATAGTGCTTCCGTGTGGAGCATGGACAGATAGATAGGGTTTGAAATTCTGCTACTTGAAGTTGCGTCCTTTTTAAATTTTCTACTCTTAGTACTATTACTCTACATTATTAAAATGAAAAAGGAAATTGGATAATTGACTTGTTATCAAATCAATAACTTATGTAGATAATTTTTTTCCTTTTTTTCATGTGATTGTATGAGTAGCTTCGCTCTTCTCTGGTATATTCTCTCACAATCTTGAAATTTTGGTTTATCGTTTTCTCTTTCATGTCCGATGCTTCCTCTTGTATTAAGCAAATAACAACGCTATCTAGCCTTCATCCAAAAGGCCAAACTTTACAAGACACGTGTATTTGGAAAAATGTCTTTATTATGTTTGTCAAAGGTACACTACTTCACTTAAGTTTATTCAATGAAGCATGATCACAATTTTTTATATGTCTATAATTATATGAAGAAAACTTGGAAGTCTTTCTAATTTTCGTTTCATCTTATACTATGGAAAGTATGAAATACATTTTAGAGGCTGAGCTTAATTTTACTTATCCCCATGTGTATCGTAACATAGGAAACGAATTTCATCTAGAAAATTAACTTTTTCCATGCCGATGACCACATCAAAAGGCTTATGATCGTTGTCTGTATTTTCTTCCAATTTCATTTTGGATTTTAGCAACTCTTGCAGAAAGCGACAACATAGTAATGATGATATTGTTGGCCACTTGAAGTCTCAAGTTATAATTTTGCGAAGCTTGAAAATGTAACTTTGTTGACAAAAAAAAAAATTGACTTGTGTTGAATATGGATATAGTGAAGGATAAATTAATCTTATCTATTTTTCCAATTTTTTTTAGACTGTAGCTAGTTTGAAATTTAAAGTTGTAACAATTTTTAAGTTTTATCTATTTACAAGAAGCAATATTATTTCTTGTGATCATGCGATAAGCAATCTTATAGTTATTAGGCAACATGTTATATAACAAATATTTTGTATTTTAAAGAAACAGTTTATTATTATATGTTAGGCATTATTTTATAAAAAGTAAAATTATAACTTTAAACAAAATACTATTAAGATTAGAATAATGATTTAACCCAAAATGTAATTTAAAGTCAAAATATAGGCAGTAATTGGGCCAAGAGTTATTTTTTATATAATGAAATCTCTTAAATTATGTGTGAAACATCTACCGATGAGTAGTATATTTGTGTAAGCGGTATTTACCAAAAAAAATGTTCATGAGCCACATGGTTCCCCGCCAAGGACTGGGGTTGGGTCGTGGACGTTGGGGCCTCCTCCTAGGTGCTGCCATCTTATAGGCCACCTAATACGACAACTGCGATTCCTGTGAAGAACAATGAACGACTTAACAGGCAACGTTAGTTTCTACCACTTTGCCACTCTACCTATCCAGTATCCATGCATTGCTTTGAGGGAACACAGACATACAGCTATTCTCCTGGTAGCTAGCCTCTTAAGCAAGTTTCTCTACAGTTATTGGTTATGGTGGTGGCACCCAAAGTCCAAAGAGAAGTAGGCACTGCAAAACTGTCGTCAGTAGACTCAGTACTTAGTCCCTCTGCCCCTGCCCTAATCTCTCGCATGCTAAAAAAGGGGTCTTAACTGTAATTATGCCTTAATCATTCGATA
>JASKGM010000008.1:2997961-3015735 GCA_034509205.1 Ceratonia siliqua
TAATTATTTTTAAATTAAAAAAATTAAAAAATATATAAAAAATGAAAACCAACTGGAGTATCTAGAAAGTCCCAAATATTAACACCCTGCTTGTTTGTCCGTCACGCTAGAGAGAGAACCGGAGAGGGGCACCAACACCCATGGGCAAGGTAGTGGAGAAGAAGAAAGGACGTCCCTCTCTTTTGGATCTCCAAAAAAGAACCCTCAAAGAGCAACAACTAAAGCGAAACAACTCTGCGCCTAATTCTGACCCCAATTATAGGACTGCCCCTACACCTCTCCGGCGATCTACTCGCAGGAGTCTCAATACAGACGCTGTCTTGCCGGATAAGCTCTGTGACTACAACGATGATGACAAATTATCAACCGGGAAGCGCCGCGAGAAGAAGCTCAAGCTCGTTCTCAAATTACCCTCTCAGCGGTCGTCCTTCAATTCCGCGTCTTCCAATTCATGTGGGTCGGGTTCAAATGTTGAGGATGGTAACGTTGCTTACAATAAAAAAAAGCGCAAGATCAATGCGGTCCGAGAGGGATCCGGGCCCGGCAATGCTGATAAGGTATATAACTTTGGAGACTTGCATTAGGAACGTTTCCTTCATGGGACAGTTTACTTTTGTGAACTGAAAGTGCCGATTACTTTTCTGTTTTCTTAATGGAACAATTTATTTTCTCTTGGTTTACGCTGTCATTGTACGAAATTCTTGATTTTCGCACTTGGTTTCTAGAATTTCAGTAGTAGTAGTAGTGTTTGACCACGTCTGGGTTTGGGACTTTTGTCTATTAAGTTCTCATAATGAGTATCAGTGAAATATTTATTTTTTATTCATATTTTAATTTTGAGTGCTAATCTATCTTTACTTATATCATAATTCCTTGACCGTCATATCTGATATAAAAAGTTTCGTTTTGTCTTTTCTATAATAATTGCCACTCTGTAAATGTATTTTCCTTTTTCGGCACTTTGAATGCCTGAGCACTTTGCTTTTTTAACATCTATTTTGCTGGTTGTTACTAGCCCATATACTCATGCATGTTTTTCTCATCACTTTATTGTTTTCGTTTTTTGCAGGGTGAAATGTCTATCTCTGGTGTAAACCCAACAAGAACCCCTCATGGTTCGTTAATCTTACAACTACTTTACTGCAAAAAGCACTCGTATTTCATTTTTGAATTAAATTTGAGAATTCCTTGATTATTATTTTATCTGTGCAGTGACTCAGTTGAATTCGGGACCCTCAACACCTTTACCAAATAGAAAGCTTTTACTTTTCGTTCTCGACAGGCTTCAAAAGTATGTCTTGGCTCCAGCTTCCTCGTTCCTAGTTTGTATTCGTCAGCTTGGTTGTATCCTCTGAATTATATTTAACTGACATTGTCTTCTTTAACTTCAGGAAGGACACTTATGGTGTGTTTTCTGAGACAGTTGACCCAAAGGAGGCAAGTCTTGAAAAAAATGTATGGTATTAACTTTTAGCACTAACGTGATCCTCTACTGATTTAAGTATTAATCACTGCTTGCAGCTTCCAGATTACCATAAAGCTATAGAACATCCAATGGACTTTGGAACTGTAAGGAAGAAGCTAGATGGTGGAGCTTATGCCAACTTGGAACATTTTGAGGTTAGTATCTAATTTAGTTCAAATGGTAAAATTTTCCATTACCCTCTGGAAGGTGAAGAGGTTTCCTAGCATGCTGATTCTATATTGATAGGTTATGTTTGACAATTTGGCCTAACCAGCTTTAAATTTGCTTTACCCGTTGCACATTCTAAATTGCAACTATTAACTAAGTACAAGGAAGCTAGAAGTTGATTGGTGGGTCAAAAGAAGTGAGAAAACGTTTTATTTATTTTTTATTATTTTGTTGTTAAATTGATTCAAGTTACTTGCAAGCAACATATAGTTTACATAAGGTTTTTCTTGAACTAGTGTAAGCCAAGTTTGTTAACACCCCTAAACTAAATGCTAACTCCTTATTTAAGAATTTGCTTAAAATTATAAGTTGCAGCTATTTTAATAGTTTACATCAAGAGTCTAAAATGTCTATAATTATTTAGGACATGTTTACAAATTGAAACATTTCAACTCATAATTACTTTTCTCCTTATAACTACAGTCAATGAAGATTGTAGTGGTTTTAATGATAATCACAATTGACCTATTACATTGAGTAATTGCAGATTGAGGGACATTTGACTTTCCTTTTGAGGTTGAAATTATATAATAAGATCTTTGAGGATGGTGACTAATATAAGTCTTCTTTTGTAGCATTGTACTTCCTAGCTGAGGTGAATGTTCAATTAATGGTGTTCAAAACCGATTTAAACCGATTACACCAAACTGAACCGTCCAAAAACCGAACTAAACCAATTACAATCAGTTTAGTTTGTTTTTCTCTAAGTGAAAATTGAACCAAACCAAAAAACTGATCATTACATATATTTTTGTAATTTATATTTTTAAAGATATTTTATTATTTTCATTTATTAAAAATTAATTTCTTTGACTAAATATTTAAATTTTATAAGTTTTAAGCTTATAAAAATAAGAAGACCATTTTTTGTATTAATTTTTGTATAAAATAAATCAATTAATTACAATTTGGACCATTTAGACCTAAATCAAGAAACTAAATTGAAAAGAATTTAAATCAATTAAATCGAACAGAACTAAACCGATCTTTACTGATTTGGTTTGGTTCGGTTTTGTCATTTTGAATAAACCGAATAGGTGCACAGTTTTAGATGCAAAAACTGACCGAACCAAACCGACAAACACCCTTGTCAGTTGAGTACTGGGTTTCTTTCTCTCTCATCCCCCCTTTTTTCTAATTACTTTAATGGTGGTGAGTCCATTGACAAAGGCCGTATACAGTGGCACTAGCTTTTCTCTTGAAAAATGAATTCATTTTTTTACTCTTCACCATTATGTTATTTTAAGATAAACTTATCACTTTTAAAATAACTTGATTACTTGAAAATGATTTAAATATAATTCAAACAATTATAAAAGTTCTTATAACCATGGACAATTGGGCATGATAACCATGGTATTAATCAAAAATAATTCTCATAAGCATGATGACAGGTATAGGAATTTCTAAATAATCCCAAATTTCAACTTTTTTACCCATATTTTAACTTTGGTTCATCCTCAAAATGCCCACCATGATTCAATATAAGGGTTATATAATCATAATGGGTAGTCATAATGACTCTACAATAATAGTTAAATAAATCGAGTAGTTAACACCATAAATCACATTTTAACTCTACTAAACCTTCTAAAAACAAACAAATTTCAACACTAAGTAAATGAAATGGGACCACAAGCTTGCAACTAACTCAAACTATTAATTCTATTGTAGTCTTTTTCTCTCATTACAAAATTTAAAAAAATAGTATTTGTAAGTTATAATTGTATTTGCTACCCATCTCTTACACCTTCACTTTTAACTATAGAAATATTATAAAAAAATTATATAGCAAATAATTTTTTTAAAACATTAGTTACATAGCAAATTTTTTTCGAGAGGACAAATAATTTTTAAAAAATTTTAGGGGAATAAAATAATTTTTTAAAAATCATATTTATATAAACAAAAAAAATTTGGGGGGCCTTTACCTCTCCGTGTCTATAAGAAGATCCGCCACTGGCCATAAACTAAATTGATTTCTTTTGTGTGTATCCTTAGAAACGGTAGTGAATTTTGATGAAGTAGAGGATCATATGTCTCCACATTTCTAGCCCATAAACATTGTCTTGTAGATTCTGATAGATTTATTAGTTTGGTTGTCAATCTTGTTGTTAGTTTTTAGAAGCTTTGCATTGTCTCTGTTCCTTAAACAATATCTTGCTGTTTCATGCATTATTAGATTGTATTGTAGTGTTAATAAAGATTGTATTGTAGTGTTAATAAAGGAAACCTGTGATTTGGTGTGGGTTAATGAAAGATTGATGGGGTTGTGGATTTTGTGAGACCCAATTGTGAGAAATCTCAGGATTAATCTTAATTTGTTTTGGCAGAAAAGGAAAGAAGGATTTTTTTTGGAAGGGGGTTATCATTGAAGACTCTGGGTCACTTCACTCACTTGTTAACACCATATGTGATTGCATTATTCTCCATAACTTCTATCTTACATTAGGGTGTTGACTTTTTTAAGAAATATGCTTCATGTATGGAATGAGTTCAGGATGTGCAGTGACATCCTTTTGTCTGTTTTGTTTTTGAATCTTCACATCTAGAATCTAGAACGTTATTCATCATCAACTAAGTTGGTTAGGAATTAATTGATTGATTATTATAATCTTGATCTACCATTATCTATATTTATAGTAATAATTGAGCGGTCTTAAATAGTTCTTTCTCCTCATACGAATGATGGTTTTGTTGGGTAGTGGGTTCTGAATTTGTGAAGCTTCATTGGTAAAGGTTGTTGGTGCCATTAGAGTCCAGGCCCACTGCTAGTTTGTAGAAATTTATACCACAACCACTCTTCTGAAGAAAGTCAATAGCATGTTACTATGTCACACAACTGAAATGATTCTATTCTTGTGCAGAAAGATGTTTTCTTAATCTGTTTGAATGCGATGCAGTATAATGCCCCAGATACCATATATTTCAGACAGGTAATTATCTAACATGAGCTCATGTATTTGCCAGTATTGGGCCATTCTCTTCATATTGTATGAAAGTGGTAAATTGATGGCAGGCACGATCAATTCAAGAACTGGCAAAAAGGAACTTTGAAAATCTTAGGCAAGATAGTGATGATAATGAGCCAAAGCAAAGAATAGTAAGAAATGGTAAACCACCGACCAAGAATCTGAAGAAAACACCAGTCAGGCCTCTGGAGCATACTAGTTCAGAGCTTTCATCGTCCGCCACTCTTACCACTGGGAGAGAAAGTGCCATGTGGTCCAATTATGATATGAGGAAAGGACCTCATGTTTTACAAAAGCCTACTTCGGTAGATATGTCTGGACAATCTTATATCACTGGCAATAATGATCTTTCTAGTACTTGGTCAGCAGAGAACAAATCAGAAAAAATTGATGTTCTTACAGGTTCATAGCTCAACAACCTATTTGATTCCTTTCATGCATCAATCTGTAGTTGTACTTCTACATTTATTTAGTTTTTGGAGAGACGCATGGCATTTTTACTCTTGTTTTTTTTCTTATAGGGTCAACGTTAAGAGGTAATACAATGAAATACGGGAAAAAACTGTTTGTACTTGATGAAAACAGGCGAAACACATATAAGCAATTTCATCCGTCAGCTGGTGGACTAGAGTCATCAGTTTTGACTACTTTTGATGGAGAGAGGAAATCACTATTACCTGTATGTGTTTGACTGGCATTTTAATCTTTCCATTTATTTATTTGAATAGCAAATGGAAACTATTTGCTACCTTGCTTGGGTACTGTAGATATTGGTCTATTCTATCCTTATTAAATTTCTTAATTAATTTTAAGCAAATAATTTTATCAGCAGAAGGAATGAGTTTTTACAATATACACTGTATAAAGAAATAATGCCTGACAACTGTCTCGGAAAATGGTGGCAGGGTAAATCAATGGGAGATTTTGGTAAATTACTGCATCTGGCCAACAATACTTGCTTCTATCTGATGATATGGAGACAGCCAAATATTGGCCTTGCATGCACTTCTCTATGCTTTTGTTAAATCAATTATAAATGTATATCTGCAGTTACCAAAATAAATAAATAAATGTATAACTGCATGGCTTTGGTTGATCAGTTGAGTTGGCTTTGATGTAATTAGGTTGGCCTTCATTCAGAGTATGGTTATGCTAGAAGCTTGGCACAATTTGCTGCCAGTCTAGGACTTGTTGCTTGGAAAATCACATCTAAGAAGTTAGAGAGGTGCCTACCTCCAGGCATTGAGTTCGGCCCTGGATGGGTTGGAGAAAATGATGTCCCACAACGCATGCCAGTGCCACGACCTTTACCTGCAGTAGCTCTGCTATCATCATGGCAACACTTTTATGGTCAAAGTCGCTTATATCCCTCTGTGCCTGGCACAGTTAAATTGAAGAATGTCAAAGCATCTGAGAAGCCTGAAGGAAATATTTTGTCTGAGAAGTATGCACCTTCCATTCACACGCCTCCAGATGGCCATCCAACCAAGCCTATCCCTCCATGTTCCATCCCCTCATCATCCCCTTTTTTGGCCAATAGATCTTCTGAACCTTTTGCTGGGAAAGCAGAAGCTAATGGTGGGTTGAATTCTCCTATGGGGTGTAATCTGCAGAGTAGCAGTCTTACAGCAACGCTGCCTAGGACTCCCTTTCAGCTTCTTACGAGCCCTGGACGTAAGCCTGGGATGAATGGGTTTAATCTTAAAGCTCATTTGGGCAAACTAAATGGAGCGTCTCAACCTGCTGGGTTTAATGTGCATTCTTCATCAATGATTGACACATTATCTAGTTGTAATAATAACTTTGCCCATCCTGATCCTGCAAACAGCTTAAAATCGGATGACACCAAAATCCCAGAAAATTCAAATTTTAGTTCTAACATTGCATTAGCAAACTCAAGGGTTGAGTCAATGCCCGGATTTCATTCACCACTATCTTGGCAACCATATCAGAAGTCAATTTCAGGACTGCCACCACAGCAGAACCCAGAATCAGTTCCACCAGATCTCAACGTCAGATTTCAGGCTCCAGGATCTCCAAATTTGAGCCGAGTTGATTCAACGCCAGATTTAGCGTTGTAGTTGTTAGCTTAAGTTTTCCACCTTTCTGTTTCCTTAACCATAGAACAGTAGGTGGTAGAGAGACCAGATCTAGGCCTCTTCTGCATGGAGCCAAAATAAAATTATTTTATTGTGATCTTTTTCCCATACCAAAACATATAAAGTATTAGTCTTTTTTTTAATACTAGAGATGTATAATGATGTGGGTGTGAATATTGTATATTATTGCGGTCCTTATTCAATTTTTACAATATTTAATAAAATTAAAAAAAAATTCTAAATTTTTTGCCTTCTCTCTCCGTTGCCCAACCTCCCTCCATTTTTCCGACGCCTACCTAACTCCTCCAACACAGTTCGTCACCGATTTCATTCTTCTAAATTTTGTGAGAATGGAAATCTTCATTTCTCATATTTATTACAAGATTTGAAATTTTTTTAATAAATTAAGATTCTTGAAAATATTTTTTAAGCAATTTTTTCATAAATTTGTTTGTATTCTTAAATTTTCATTCAATGAATTATAGAGCAAAAGAAAAATTTCCTATATTAAACTGTCGTGTTTTGGATATATGAGGGGGATTGGTTGTGAAATTAATCAATTGAACTGTTGATCATTAATATCTTTTTATTTATTATTAAATAATTATATTAATATATATGTTCTCACATTATTCTTATGTTATTATTATATTTTTATATAATACTAAGAGTTATTATATAATTTTTTAACTTTTATAAAAAATTATTTAATTATAAAATGTCAAAAATTATTATATTATTTTTTAATTAATAGTTTTTATAAATAAATTTTAATTTTTAAATTAAATAATTAATTTTTATAATTGAATAATTATTTTTATAAAAAAAATATAATATTGTTTGACATCACATGAGCATGCGTGTTCATGATATATTGTATAAAAAATTTAAAATCCATTAAACACGACAATAATTATCTTATATTTTGTTTAAAAAAATTATAGTTACCTAATCCCAAACAAAAAATGGAGTGCTTGTTGTTACCGTCACAGTCACAGACGGAGATATTTTGTTTGGTTGAGTAAAGTAAAACAATGTGTCCGACTTTGGGTATTCCTGCTTTGAAATTTGAAAAATAGGGATTCGTCTTCTTATGATTATTGAGTTTGTCCGTTTGAAATTAATTTGCTTTCGTTGCTTAGAATTTTAATTTTTCATTCCGAAAAGTGATTATCTGATATCCTTTCAATCCTTTCGGTTTGACCAAGCAACCTAAAACTCCGACCACCTACGAGTTCCTGCTCCGCTGCTTCTACGGCTTGCTCCATCAGCTTAACTGCTAACTTTCTTACTTGCTTTAACGTAACACAGCAGAATATGGGTACCACTTTCTGTATCGTCGCTGCTGCTTTTCTATTCCAGGCAAGACTTAAATTCATTTCTGCTATTTCCCGTTCTCGTTGGCATAGCATAACGAATTATTGATCAGGTCCCTTATGTAACTTGAGATTTACTGGACTATGGTATTTTCCCCCGCCTGATCATCGCGTTCATTATTAAACAAGCGAACAATTTACAAGTAATAAACTGTCATCACATGTGAGAGAGGTATCAGTGCCATCTTCTTAATCGACCACTCAACTTGAACTTCAACAAAATGTTTTGAACATGTAGGTGCTTCTAATCTATTCATCTTTGCTGAGTGCTGCCACTTCTGACTCGCATGCTCTTTGGATTACCGATGAAACATCTGGGTAAGATAATCCAAGCCATTAGAATTGAGCGACTGCTTATAGTTTTTCATTTGCAATGTCATTACTTCATACCTGGGGCTATTCCTGGTAAAGGCATTGGATTGATGATACCAGGGCCTCTTGAATTGTTATCTATGCCCATTTAATTTGATACTATCTATTTGTGGTAAAAGTTCAATAGAAAATGGTACTTTTGATCTTTTATCAATAGTTTTCTGTTTAATACTATACGGTAGTAGGTACTGTAGCTTAGGAATTCCTCATTACATGTAAATCTTGTCTTGGTGCAATGATACTCATTTATATATGGTCATTCAATTAAAGGTTTTCTTGGCTCCTTAGATTGAACGGTTTTTATGCTACAAATGATTTGTGGTCTTCTGGCAGCATTGCAAGGTTACTTTGCTGTAAATCATAAACGAAGTAACTTATAAACTCTTATGTTCATAACTGTATATCTGCACATACAATAATAATGATATGTTTTTTGAGCTCTCTGCAATGAGCAACTTTTCTTTCCGTACTTTTATTGCTTTTCTTCTTATACATGATAATTGTGTCAGTCTTTAATGAAATCTTTAATTTATTTGTTGAGTTAGGTAAATTCATTTTCTCTTTATTTTAAGGCAAGGAGTTGTGTTTATTGATTCTGTTTCTGTTTAGGGGTAAGCATTCTGAAGAATACTGTGCAATGTATGACATATGTGGTAAACGTAGTGATGGGAAAGTTCTGAACTGCCCATACATCTCCCCTTCTATAAAGGTACTGGCCTTGTTTTAGTTTACATAATACTCACATATGAGCCACTTCTCTTACGTTGGTCCGGATGGTCGGACCTGAAAAACATGGACTCTGATGATGGATGTTTTAACTGCTTTGTGTTGATTTGCAGCCTGATGAGCTACTATCTGCCAAAATTCAAAGTTTGTGTCCAACCATAAATGGAAATGTTTGTTGTACGGAGGGTCAGTTTGATACATTAAGGGCACAGGTTCAACAGGCAAGTTTTCATTCTATACATATTTCAGTTTCATATAATATATCTCATGATGATATTGTTATAAATTGCTTTGGCACCATAAGGCTATTACAAGCCCGCATGTTCCCCCTCGCCCAAGTGTCGGGTTTTCAGTTTTCTGTTGAGAACAGTTCTTGAAAGGGGTAATTCATGTGAGTAATGTTATTTGTATTCCACCTTTTTGTACACCACTTTTACACCTTCTTTGACACCTACTCAATTCATGTTGCTTGATTAAGTAAAAACTTCAAGAGATCCATACGCCAAGAGATTTTGGTCTTGGTGGTAGGTTGCATTGCATGCTTGCAAATTTTACTTAATGCATTAAATTGCCAAAAATGTAAGTCGAGTATTTGACTTTGCTGACTTGTGTAAGGCAGCCAATAGTTCAATGATAGAAAGAAAGTTTAGACTTTTCCAATTTAGAAAAAGTCTAACATGTTTGTTAAAAACATGAGTTATGTGTGAGATGAGGAATGTTTCGTAAATCTGACTTTGGTTTTTTGGGTGAATATCTCAAATTTGTCTGTGAGTTCAAGGGATTTCATTCTACGGGTTCACATCAGGAAAATTGAAGGAAGGTTGAAGTATTTTTCTTTCTTTTTTTTTTTTTTATAGAAAAAGAAATTTTATTAAGGAAGGAGAAAATTACAAAAACAAGGGAAGGGTAAGACTGACATCCTCCTATAGAACCCAGCAAAAAGAAGATCACAAAAAGCCAAATAGATTTTATCTAGTAAAAATTTATCCTTGTTAGGAGAATGAGTTAGAAGTTGAAAGAATGATCTACATGAATAAACACCATAAGAGTCAAGAGTCCATATTCTCCTATCTGGATTGGGTGAAAACTGAGTAGAATCTAAGAGAAACAAGAGTGATTGTAAATGAGGTATAGTTTTTTAATTTTATTGTAATTATCATCTATCTTGAAAACCCATATAGAAAATAGGGAATCACGTAGTTGTGAGTTATCATTTTCCTTCTTGCTCAGAGTTTTCCTTGAGTGCAAAGTAAACTAAATTTCAGTGTCTTTTCTTCTCCCCTCATCACCCCAACGAGAAGATAAAAGGAGAAAAGGGGAAAGAAAAAGCATTCGCATGGTAATGTGCTTTTCTCTATATTTTGATTGTTATAGGAATAACATGAAGAAGTAGAGTAGTAAGAAAGCGTTTATGTTGGAAGGACCATTGTAGTAAATTTAATTTTGCTTTTACTCCTCATTATAGTACTCGTGCAAAATATGAACATTACATGTTTGACGCAATGATACTTGTTTTTGGTTATATTGTTTTTAACTATGATATAACAGGAACACACTTACTATCTTGCAGGCAATACCAATTCTCGTGGGCTGTCCAGCATGCTTGAGGAACTTTCTAAATCTTTTCTGTGAACTTTCTTGCTCTCCTAATCAGAGTCTGTTTATCAATGTGACTTCTATTTCTGAGGTCAGGCATTTGCTTTCTGGAACTTGTTTTAAAATGATACTGTTGTTTTAATTTTTCTGTTTAGGTGTCCCTTTTATTGTTATAGACTTGTTTTTAAAGCTTCCAGGCTTATGAAACTCCATCAAGTGCTTGTAGAATGAAGATTCCATCCTTGATCTTTGTTTTCCTCTTAAATCCATGCTCACCCTGTTTGTTGAAACTTTCTGGTGCTGATGAGGTTTCCATGGCGTCTATTACACTTTGGATGATGTTGTGTCAAAATTTTCCTGTCACTCACTTAAAAACTCGAACAATTCTGTGCTTTCTTCTATGTTAGTGTTAATATTTATATACCTACTATAAGTTGTTTCTCACTTTGTCGAAGGAATTAATAGTTTTGCACCCTAAGTCAACTTGTTATGAAACCGTTTTTCATATTCCAGTGTTGTATCTAGACTTTACTGGCCAATGTTAATTAGATCTTAAAATTATGAAAATTTAATCAGTTTTATCATGTGATTTTGTCAGCCTGAATTGACTTCAACCTCTAATTTTTATTTGATATTGATAATAATTTTTTATCTATGTTAGGTTAATGGAAATATGACTGTGGATGGAATTGATTTCTATGTAACTGAAACCTTTGGAGACGGTCTATATAACTCATGCAAGGATGTAAAGTTTGGGACAATGAATACAAAGGCTATAGATTTTGTTGGAGCTGGAGCTAGAAATTTTAAAGGTAGCCTATTTTAATATGTGTGGATTTATTATATGTGGTGCTGAATATCATGTGACTCTACCTTTGCAAATTAAAAGATGTTGTGTTTTTATGTATTGTTATATGCTTGGGTGTGTGGGTGTCTACATATCGGAAACAGGATGGAACTATTGTAGGCATCAACTTCTTGGATGATGCCATTGTCATTGCCGGTTATGATCTTAAAGTTGTGCTTTAATTTGACATCACTCAACTTCAGCTTTTTGTTTGTTTTCTTATAATGGGTTTCGGACTCACGTATTATTCTTATATTGGTGCTTAGTAGCTGCTACTGATTTTTTGCCCAACTATCATTGGAATGTTTTCCTTTATTTGCTTGGTATATGCATATTGTTCTCCATGTTTTAATGCTTTTATATCTGATTGTTAATGCCAGAGTGGTTTGAATTTATCGGTCAAAAAGTACCTCCTGGCTTTCCTGGTTCACCTTATTCTATAAATTTTAAGACAACTGTTCCTGACTCATCTCCGATGGAACTTATGAATGCATCTGTCTATTCATGCGCTGACACTTCACTGGGCTGCTCTTGTGGTGATTGTCCTTCATCTCCTGTGTGCTCAGCTCCTGAACCTTCTCCACCCAAAAAAGATCCCTGCTCTGTCAGAATTGGATCTCTAAAGGTTTAAACAATAAACATTGATTCCTTATGTATGATTAGTTTTTATTTTCTTTATATATCATCTAGTGCTTTTTTCATTTTTAAACATAATGGTCTAATGATTTAGTGAATACTTCATTGTCTACTTAAAAACTGTGCCATTTACCTAATGATATATGTCAATTTGGTTTCTATTTAACATACCTGCAGGTCAGATGCTTGGAATTTTCATTGGCAATACTGTACATTGTATTGCTTATTGTTTTGTTTGGATGGGTATTGTTTCAAGGGACAAGAGAAAGGAGGAGACATGGCTCCAATGTGGAACCATTGTTAGATGATATGGGTGGTGATGAAAGCATTTTCAATAACCTTCGAAAGGATGAAAACAATCTGGTAGAGGTATATTTTATTTAAATTTATCCAAACTTGTATTGATGTAATTCTATCTACATTTGAGATCCAGAAAAAAGATTCCTATTAGGTCTGATTTAGCTTCGTATTGCTGGTTCCAGAGGATTTAAATCAGGATTTGTTGTGTTCATAAGTTTAGCTGTACCTTCAGAATTGTGAGACATCTCTTGTCTATTGCAAATAATATTGTGGCATTATAATTGTTGGAAGTGAGTTAATACTTGGGTTGCGTGTGCTTGTTTTCCCTGACTTAATCTAATCATTAACCCTTGTCTGCATAAACCCCCGTCGGGTGCTGTAAATTTGAGGAGAGATATATTGACTAAACTTTGTTCTTTTATTTTGGCCATGAGAAACTTTAATTTTAAGAACATCTAATATTTATGTTGTTTTACCAATTAACCTCTTTCATTTCTATATTAAGATGCATCAAATTTGTTGTCTTGTTGACTTTTTATTAGTGTTTAAAGGTACGGTCGATGGATCTTCAAGCAAGGAATGAGGTGCAACTTTCTCTTGTTCAAGGATACATGTCCAGCTTTTACAGGTCAGCAGCTTTATCAATTGCTAGGTTTACATATCTGTGGTTTAAAATTTTGCTTTTGGATCCAGGACTTATGGAAGATGGGCTGCTAGAAAGCCCACTATTGTGCTTTGTTCCTCGTTGGCTATTGTTCTTCTGCTTTGTTTGGGTCTGCTTCGTTTTAAGGTGGAGACCCGGCCTGAGAAGGTATCATAATTTTTATCTCTAGCATCTCCACAATGTGCCATTCCGGTTTGTGAATTCTATGTATATACATTTTCTAGGTTCTTCTTGATTGTAAATAAATTGTTAGTTTGCTTTCTTGGACTGTTTCATTGTTTCATTGTTTTTTTTTTTGAATTTTTTGACACGTGTTAGACTAGGCTATCAAAATAAATGCCCAAATGATAAGTGCATGTTGGAATAATGCTCATGCAAAATTGAAATTGTTTTTAACTGTTTATTCTATGCACCTTATAAGGTAAGATGTGAATAAAAATTCTTGCATAAAGGCTTATGGTGCCTTATAAGCCAAAAAGAGCCATCCAAGGGTGGATCGGTGGATCCTAATGAAAACAACCTTTCTGTCTACTTGGGTTTTTGATATACGTATTGGTGCAAAACTAAAAGAGAAACACAGAAAACTTTGGAAGCAAATTCAATAATCTGTTTATAAACAACTTGAATAAGAAATCCGAATGATACTAGGTGTCCTAATCCTACTAGGATACTATAATATGGGATACCATATCCCTTGGCCCAAAGCCTTTATTCAAATCCGTAATTAAACCCTAATTCTCAAATTTAAAGCCCTATTTAACAAATCAAATTAAAAGAATAGTAAAGAAGCATCTGGATCACCTATACTTGTCAATTTCCAGCAAATTCATCCAGTTAATTCCCCCTTGCAGCCCTAAGGTTTCTACTTTTGGTTGCCATCTTCTCCACTTGATTTTTGTTGAGAAGATGGGGAGAGCAAAGTTAGGAAGAATGTCTATCTGAGGGAGACCTTGATCAATTTGCATCAGTGTATCTAATCACGTGTATTTCGCCTATCTTTGTATAACAGCCCTTGGCTTGGTACTTCTTTGATGTATCTAAGGATGTGAATCACAACATCCCAAAGACTATCACTTGAAAACTGCTAAAATTATCAAATACATTTTCAGCAATGGATATATTTGGTCAAGTGATCGTGATGTAGTTCAATTTCCCAACAAGTCTTTAATACTTTAATATCTATCAGGATTATCTAGAGGCTCCCTCTGTGCTAGCAAGAGTTTGACATTCCAATTCATTAGTGTATCAACAAGTGTGCAATCCAACATACTGATGTCATCTAGTATATCTAAAACATACTTTCTTTGTGAAATAGAAACTGCAGTTCAACATCTTGGCCACCTCAATGTGCACGAAATATTTTTGATTAAATCTCTGGTCAAAAAATGATTGAAGACATGCTGCTTTAGTGAATGGATACCTTCCTGATTATTGTGTGTGATAAATATACCATCCAAATAAGCAAGTAGATGCACTGGTCATGGGAGGTATGGCTATAGAAAACAGAGTGATTTGCCTCACACGAATCATACCAATTTCTGAACAATTTACTGAAAAAGATGAAATCCTGCATTTGTTTTGGTGTACAAGACTTTTTAAAGGAACCAAGGTGTACCTAATACCAGATCAAAGAATATCCTGCAAAATCTTTTCTGGTCCCACTCCCACTGGGGTTTGAAAAAGACGAAGATAATAAACGGGGATATAGTATAGGTAAGTCTGAATAAAGTTAATACAGCCACCCAAAGAAAACAAGGGTCCCTTTTAACTATTTTAACTGATTAAAAACGTATTGAATCAGAAGATCCCAAAAAGGAAATGCCATTGGGTTACCTGCTAAAGGGACACTGAAATAAATGAGAGGCCACCGTAGAATCTGACACCTAGCCATGGAAGCAAGGGAAGATAGAGTTTGACTATGAGTATCTACAGGAACTTCCATTTTCTTAATTAGGAGAAGCTTGCAAAGTGGTTGTGGCAAATTAATTAATTATGAAATATCACTAAACATTGCCAAAAAAAAAGGAAAAAAGAAACATAACAAAACCATTAGATTCTGATTTTGTATACATGAAATTGCACTTCAATAGTGGCTAGTACAAATATTCTAAATTCAAGATAGAACATTATCTTTTGCTTTGAAGTTTTTATCTGTTTGTTTTCTTATTGTGCCTTATCTTTTGGAAGGATATTATTCTCCAAATCCATGATTTGTTCTTTCTCTCTCTCTCTCCCCAATAATAATAATAATTCTTCTTTTTTTACTACAATAAAATGGAAATACTTTTGTACACTTGTCATTATCATAGATTTCACATCACTTGAAATTGGTATACCAGTGTATTCTCTCTTTCTTTGCTTTTGATTTTGGTGATAACTTTTAATCCTTATTAAACTTGTTGGTCATGTTTCAATTGCAGTTATGGGTAGGTCCTGGGAGTAAGGCAGCAGAAGAGAAACAATTTTTTGATAGTCACCTTGCCCCGTTCTATAGAATTGAACAGGTTTCTGCATTGCTTCTATTTTTCTTTACTTTGTTTGTTTGATCCTACAATGTGTATGCATGTGATATAGTTGCTGATATCTAATCCTTCTCTTGAGAAAGAGGATAACAAAAAGCCTCTATCAATTTTACTATACAGAATGAAATCTCTGTGATGATCTCTATGATCATGCAGATTTTATTAAAAAAATTCAGGGTAGCAAAAATTATGTTGCCGTTGAATGTTTATGTAAATTAGAACTGGATTCCCACTCCCAGCTGTGCTAAACTTACCATTAACTATATCTTTAAAGGAAACATCAGATTCCTTAAGAAAACAAAAATGTGCAGTAGTTTTAGAGTTAGAGGGAACTTAGAGAAGAAATCAAAATAGAAAGAAAGGAGAAACTTAGAGCTCTAGTATTCCATTCTTACTTTTGGTAAGATTTTCTTCTTCTAGACCTGTTCTTTTTGAACCCTCTGGACCTTGAAGGTGGGTCTGTTGAGTGACTTTCGTCCAAGCCTCAACCTAGAATTTTGTTGGGTAGCTGGATTATGATATAAGCCCATTTTGGTCTCTGAACTGGTCCCAATATTAGGCCAGTGGCCTAGGCTTATTTAGGTGTTCATATTTCACAGTTTGTTGAGACTTTCTAAACATTTCAGCTATTGAATTTTGCTGCCTACAAATGCCCCCTTGTATGGTGATTGTAAAATTGAGGAGAGAGATTTGTGAAAGCTGTACCTCCCGTGGGTGAAAGTCAAGGGGCCACTCATGTAGGGGTGGAAATGAGTTAGGCCGGGCAATGCTTTGACTTAAATAGATCAGACCCATAGCACAAAAAGTTGGCTTGAGGCTGGCCTCTTGGCCTATTGTTGACCAAAAACTAGGCTTAGCCTGGTTTGTTTATGAAAATCTTATGGCCTGGCCTGACTCATTGTCCTATTTAGGCCTACGCCATATGCAAGCTGTTGATATTTGTGGTTAAAGCAAAGATATGGTGAATGGGAAGGGTTGCTCACTTGCAGTGTACACTCACTCACGTAGGGGTGGAAATGAGTTAGGCCGGGCAATGCTTTGACTTAAATAGATCAGACCCATAGCACAAAAAGTTGGCTTGAGGCTGGCCTCTTGGCCTATTGTTGACCAAAAACTAGGCTTAGCCTGGTTTGTTTATGAAAATCTTATGGCCTGGCCTGACTCATTGTCCTATTTAGGCCTACGCCATATGCAAGCTGTTGATATTTGTGGTTAAAGCAAAGATATGGTGAATGGGAAGGGTTGCTCACTTGCAGTGTACACTCACTCACGTGTTGTCAGCTCCCTCTTCTTATAAATTCTATATGAAATAAGTCACATTTATAATACCGTTTGCTTATGTTTCAGCTCTTGATAGCAACAATCCCTGAATCTGAGCATGGGAAGCCACCCAGTATCATAACTGAGGGAAATATTGAATTACTTTTTGAAATACAGAGAAAGGTACTTTGAGTTTTCAGTGCTTTTCCATTTGCTAATTGCTATAAATAGAATGGAGCTATTGTATGCGTAGGGACATGCCAACACCTTCCTTATTACAAATTATTTGTCAATTCCATTATTCTGACAGGTTGATGAAATTCGTGTTAATTATTCTGGCTCGCTGATATCTCTAAGTGACATTTGCTTGAATCCTCTAGGCCAGGACTGTGCAACTCAAAGCATTCTGCAGGTCTAAATCCCCACCTTCCAAAAGGATTGGCTAGTAATTTTGAATTTTTGTGTTGCACGTAATTATTTGGCTTCTATTATTTGTGTCAAGTACAACCAGTCTGCTTTTCTTGCTTGATTCCTTTTCAGTTACTGTTGTGTTTTGGTATAATACTGATGTCTATGCTTTATTTACTCTTAATTTTGGTTTTGATAGTATTTCCAAATGGACCCTGAAAATTATGACAACTATGGTGGTGTTGAACATGCTGAATATTGTTTCCAGGTAAACTTCAGTAATTTGATTCCCTTTAGTTATTT
>JASKGM010000008.1:3022894-3034562 GCA_034509205.1 Ceratonia siliqua
AAAAAATAATAGTGAAAAGTATGGTTGTATTGCTACTATATATATATAGTCTACAAAAAATCTATAGATTATATTTATTTAAGAATTTTTTCTGACGAAGAAGGAAATTTTACACATTATATTATGTAATTTATGCAATACTCAATAAAAACAAACTATATGTATATTTGAAATACTAGAGCCTATTCCATTGTGTAACAATTTTTCTTGATCCAAGAATTGAAGCACTGCTTAGGCACGGGGAATTAGGCTAACAAGATTTGAGCAACAAAAGAAAAGGTTTACAATGGGGGCCCATTCGTACACGTGTGGAATTAAACAAAAAGAAGCCCAAAGCCCATTGATAGAGATGAATGAAACAGGTTAACGGGGATTATAGGTCCTCTCCTAAAGAAACAATTTAAACACGACTCGGTATAATAACCATGTTATTGTAACTTGAATTGACAACATTCTATTTACTGTCGTCCTTTAGAGTGGCAATTTGAAAGCAAAACTCCGTTGGAAGTTCAAAGGAACCTATTCTGATTGAGAATAACCATGTTATTGTAACTTACTGCAAGTCCTAATTTGTTAAGAACAGAACCCATTACAAATTATAATAAGAGAAAGCTCTCTTTCACTTATAAGCTTATAATCAATAAGGACACAGTCAATATCATTGCACTCTTTTGTCTTCACAACTGGGATCCGCTACTTGAACTGCACCTCTCGTTGTATCTTTACCTACCATGCTTCCCTGCGCTGGCCCTACAACCAGTTTTTTATCGATCCATTATTACAAATTCGACAGTTCAACAGAAACAAAACACAAGACATGAGACTACAATGCCACGACCAAAATCATGAGTGTGTGTTACATTGGTTAAAGCAAGGTGGTGCTATATATATATATGACAATCAAAAGCAACATTATTATGCTTGAGGATTACCTGCTGGAGTAGATACGCGATCACCAGACCCAATGACATGACTGGAACTGCAAGTGACAGATAATTTCCCATGAAGCTCCTGTGGAAATGCCATGGTATTCACTATCCCTGTTTCATTTTCTCCACTGAGCAAGTTACTATCATTAACCACCTTTACAGCAGGTTTGGGTGAGCATGTTGTGGACCAACATCCACCATTTGATCCTGCTAAAGCCATTATAACATCTGCCTGCATACAACACAGCATCTACAATTAATGACATATCATGAATCTCCAATTACATTGCCTTTTTAGTAAACTTGTTCTGTCAAAATAAGTCTTTAATAGAGTTGAAGATCATTAAATAACTACCACTACCTATTATTTTTTTATTTTTTTAAAAAAATAATGCGGAGTTGTACATATATAAATAACTACCCACTAATTATTTTTTAATTATTTTTAATTTTATGTTGGACAAAGTCAAAGTGAAAGAGTAATGTTTATACAAATATCCACAGAAGGAAACAAAGAGTATCTAGTAAAATTAGACAAGATTGAATATAAGGTAACACAGTTCGCCACAAAAGGCTCCCCAAAATGTACCACATTTATAAAGACTTTTAAGGTTCAAGAACTATATAAAAATAACCAGACAATTATTATCTTTCAACAGAGGTAGAGAGTAGAGACATATACCGAGATTGTCTGCTACTGACATTGGAACAGAAGTAGTGCCTTTGCCAGATATCAAAGAACAAAAAGAAATAACTGAGCCAACTTTGTTAAAGGATATAGATATATCATATATCCTACCAAAAGAATAATTGATATAGATTGTCTGAACATTGGTACTAGCAAAAAGCCGTTAATTTAAGAAGCAATAACACTTCAAGCATGATTGGTAATTAAAACTCCAGAATTACTAAGCTGGGTCGAAGCAATACAATCTGCATTATAAAGGATAGCTGACAGAAGTCTTCTATTTTTTTAGGGGGGCGAGGGGAGAGGGGCTAAAATTTCTATTAGACAAAGAAAATGATAAGAGCCCAGTACAGTTATCCTTTATCCACTAAGACTACGCTCAGCACCAAGCCTTATTTAATTCTAAACTCTATGTACCTTTCCTACATCATTTTTGTTCTGGCTTTTTGATAATTGCCAAAAACATTTTTAAGCAGATATGACAATCACCATCGCCTAATCTTGTCCAAAGTATAAGTTGTGGTTATAAACACAACTATAAGTCGTTAGAATGTGAAAGTACGGATATAAAAAATAAAAACCAACCGGCGTTTCAGAACACCTGCTGAGACCAAATCAGCAAACACGTTGAAGTTAACAACAACAAATATTTAAACCAAAAATGATCACCGACGTACAAAAAGCTAAACACAAACACATGTGCTTGATACCACAATCCTCAAAAGAAAAGGAGAGAGAACAAAAAAATGCAAACCAGAAATACATGCCAAAAAGTTGGGAAACTCAAAGCAGTTAATGCAATTCCTATGCAGCATTGCCAACTTATCATTTTAGGAAAAAGAGCAAACAACTTGATCATCAATCATTTTCACTAGTTGTCATCAAAACCCAGACACGGTAACACTGGACCTTCTCCAAACCATGAAAATACATTTAAAGCTTCTGCTCCTGCTTGGAATCTGAGTAACAATATTCTACTGCCAATGCCACCCATTCCCAAATTTCTTTTGACAGGTTCAAGTTTGTTGCAAACAGCTTTGGCAATCAATTCCAGATGCAAAAGTGCTGCGGGATGCAGATAAGTGAACCTAGATCTAATTCACCACTGGCTCTCAGCAGGACACATTTTAAAATTTTCAACAATAAAAAAAAATTGAAAAAAAAAGGACACAAAAGGGAACTATAAACTGACTTTAAACACTAAAGTATTTACTAAATTCAGAAAAGCCAGCAAATTATATTATTTCTATATAAAAACTCATATATTCTTGTTATTCAACACTGATGAAAGCTTGCTTAAACAAGTACAACATTTCAACCAGTAAGTGAAATAAGCAATTTTCAATGGTGATCTCCACCAGGTTACCAAATATTTAGCAAATCTATAATTGGTTGCTCAAGGCTTTCCAGCAACAATTACAGATTCAGTATAGACACCAGATTGTGCTCGGACTAGCTAAATAAATTGTTGCATCAACAACATCAGTGCAGCTAGGAAATGAACTCAGAATACAAAGACATGTTTTCCAAAATAAAATCAGAATCACAATATAAGTTTATTTAAAGTTTAAAATTTTCTCGCTATGGGCCTCTCGCAAAGATGTTGCCTCTGCAGTTTCAGTAAAAGATGAAGGACAATTGCTAAACCACTCATAAAAATAAATAAGAGAGTTAATTATAAAACAGAAATGCTTTCCTCTAGCGATTCACAGATATAAACCAATTTCAGGCCTCATACCACTAAATGCAATAAAATGATATGACTCACAAACAATAAGAGAACAGACCTTATTAGGGTGGACATCATCAAATACATGAGCTTGACCTCCATAGAAAATAGTCATCTGGCAGCTGGCCGGTCTTAACTCATCTCGACTGCAGTCAATAGCAAATGCATTTAATCAAGCCCTCTCCTCTTCCCAAGGTAAAGGAGATGAAAACACACAAAAAAGCACCGAGGGGAATAAACTGGACAACTGTTTTTATAATATTTACCTCAGAGGTGTGGAAGATTCTGGGTCTATTATAGTCACAGGCTTTGGCCTGCTTCCACCAAACAGCACTGGAGATGAAGTTTTCTCAGGGGCAGTAGTGGTTGTGTTCATAGAACTCAAAATTCCAGGGCCCTTGATTCCAGTTCTAGATCCTTCATCGGCAGCTGACTGAGAGATAAATGAAGGACCGGCATTAGTATCCCTGATCTTGTTTGAAGCTATCTGGTGCACAAAAGGTGTTAATTGACCCCCTCGAGGTGGATGCTGCATGGAAGGGCCAACGTTCATGAGAATAGATCGCTCCCATTTATTGGCATCAATCTTAGTGCCAGTGGGAGGCTGAAATTTCTGAGAAGCAGAAGTTGGCTTCAGTGGCCGCATACCAAGAAACACTTCATCATCATTGGACCTTCTATGCTGCTCTCCTCCAGCTGCATTCCGGAGGATCTGTGTATAAACACAACTCACAATATCAAAGAATATAAGACACAAGTAAAAGAAATTTATAAAACTTTTTTTGGTTATTGTGAAAAAAGGAGAAGAATAATTATGTGATAATTCATACCTTCATCAAATGTGAGTTTTGAATGGTGTCAGGGACAGTTTGGAAGGCATCTCGGGAGGAACCCATAAAAGTGGAATCAGAATTACTTCTCTTGTTTCCCACTAATCTGTTACTTATCCCAGTGCCAGAAAAATCACTCCTCGGGCCATAAAATGGAACTCCTTCGAGATGATTTCCTACCTGTCTTTCTATGAATTTGATGAGGAGAAAACATCATAATCTTATAGAAATGTAAGACTCATAAAAGACTGCAGAAGCTTTCTATAAATATTTTGCATTTTCACCAATATAATTAAGAAAAAGGAGATTGGGGACTAAGAACGCCCATTTTGTTCAATGAAAACCCCCCCCCCCCAAAAAAAAATAACAACAATAATTGTAAAGACAAAAAAAAATAGATATGATCATTACCAACGCATAGGCGTTGACAAACATAGCAATATGCTTAATAAAATTTTCTGTTCAAAACAACAGATGTTCTTGGCACGCATATAGTTCTTCTACTCTCGGAAGATAAATGAAAAGATAATTATAGTAGAATAAAGCAGAGAACCGGAACAAACACCATAGTGCAAAGCAAGAATATGTACAGAAAAACCTGACAGTGAATTTACAAAACCTACCAGAAAATGCTCCTACTAACTACTACTAGACGACTGCTTGAGAGAGTGAAGAAAGCATTGTTTAAGGGAAAAAAAAAACTAAAACAAATCAAAAGACGAACAAATACTACGTACAGAAAACGAAGACCAACAGAACCTACCTACCCCAATTCTGACCTCACTAAGACTAATCCATCAGAAAGATACCCCACTATGAATGAGTAAGAGAGAGAGAGAGAGAGAACAGAGACGGCGGGTTAGAGCACATCAGTGGATAAGAATCGATACACGAAACAAACCACAAGTAAACAGTGCTTCCGACGAAAAATCTAAACCCCACCCATCAGAATGCTGGAGAGAGAGTATCTGATACGTGGGCGTTGGTTAGTTTGCCTGTGGGAAGGATTTTTCTTTTTCTTTTGACTAACTATGAACTGAAAACTTTAAAAAAGAAAAAATTTAGGAAGAAAAAAAGGTCGTATTTTTAACAAATGGGGGACTCACTCACCGGAACCGATATCAGAGGTGGTTGAGAAAGGACCACGGGCACCGCAAGAAGAGGCACCAACAGACACCGATGCCGACGACGGCGAAGCCTCCGACAGCCTCACATCGGCGGTTTTAGGGGCCAAAACCACAGGCGAATCAGTGGGCTTCGTGCCCAGAAAGTCATGGAAGACTGGCTTCACTAACTGTTGGCTCGCACTGTTGTTGCCATTGTTATGCTGAGCCATTATCAGCAAGGCCATCGCATACCCATCTCACCCTCCATAGCTACTCGTACTCCACACTCAAGCGAACAGAGAGAGAGAAAGTGAAAGAGTGAAAGGAAAGCAGAACAGAGCACGATCTCCAGCGAAGACAAAAGAAAGATAAACAGTAGGAATCACCGAATCAGGGCCTTTTTAAGAGAGAGAATGAGAGCAATAAAAAGCAAAAGGTTCTTGGCAAACTGTTCTGCTCTGTTCTGTTCAATTTAATGGGCGCATCTCTGTCTCTCCCCCTGCTCTTCTTCCCTCTCATTGTTGGGTTTTATTTTGTTGGTGGGTTTGTAGCTTGGTCTGAATACAACTTATGTTTACCCATTTCTAAAATAAAAAAATGAGGAATTCATAGAAATTGGGGAGAGAGAAAGAGAAATTAATACTTACAAAGAGAAAAACTCCGAGCCTATTCACCTTCGTGTAAGGGAAAAAGTACCCTACTTCTTAGTTGTAATTCTTAGGAGAGTTTTTAATTTTTAAAATTTTAATATAATTTTTTTATAATTTTTATTTTAAAAACTAAGTTAAAAGAAAATTTTTTAAATTTTAAACAAATAATTTAAAGTTTTTAGAATAATTTAATTTTATTTAGTATTTTTAAAAATTCTATACTTAAAATTATTTTAAAACAATATCTGACTAAAATAAAAAATATATATAGAAAATCATTTTACAAATTAATGCAAATACTAA
The DNA here is from genome assembly GCA_034509205.1 of Ceratonia siliqua. Lineage (NCBI taxonomy): Eukaryota > Viridiplantae > Streptophyta > Magnoliopsida > Fabales > Fabaceae > Ceratonia > Ceratonia siliqua. Next base: position 3,029,130 of record JASKGM010000008.1, read on the forward strand.
TGTAGTAATTTACTTCTTCTTTTAATCTTTATTTCAGTGGGTATTTGGAATTCTTCAACCATGACTTATTATTTTAAATGAAATGATTCCCAATAGTATTAAAAATATATGATATATAAAAAATCACATATTACACACAATATTATTTGTAAATAAATTAATTTCTTAAATTAATATCGTTCCAACAAATTTCTTAAATATTTTTTCATTCCCCTTATTTAATTATATTTAGACACATAATATTCTTAAGAAGGCATTTGCCAAACACAATGAATTTTTGTCTCGTGTTTTTCTTAAAGAAAATTTGTGTTACATTGTTTACGAATATTTAACTATCTTGAAATTATTATTTATTTATCAATAATATTAAAAATAAATTATATTTATTATTTTTAAATTGAGTAATATAATATTCAATATATTTTATACTTTTAAAATAATATTTGACTTGTTTATAAATATATTAATTTATTACAAAAAGTAATAAACTGATATATTCATTTTAAGAAAAATAATGATAGTATTTTTTTTCAGGAAATTTTTATTTCTTTGGTGTTAGATGCCAGTGATTAAATTATCCTGTAGTTTAATGTACTTCAAATAATTTCAATGGACTATTATAATTATAATATACACTAAATTAATGCTTCCGCGGTAAAGAAATTGATTCACTGGAAAACAAAAACTTATTTATTTTTTATTAAACATTCAATATCTGAAATTTCGAAGAAAACCCTTCTAAGAAACATAAGCAACGAGCATACTATACACCAGTTAATTTTTGTTATTATTATTATTGTTTTGTTATAAATTATAATCAAATAATAATATTCAGACTAATTATACATATTTTAGCTAATTTGTTGACTTCACGCTTGAACTAATTAATCTATTATCTAAAATAAATTTTACAAAAAGTATATATGCCTCACTTACGGAATTGTAGCATCTGGTTCAATCATAATTATCTATGGCGCAATAAATAATCATAATTTAACCTGTATTTTTTAGTTATGTACGTATTTAAAAGTGTTTTTTTATTAAATCATGAATATTAAATAATCACGATTTAAAAATTAGTTTTGACTATTTTATAGTTTTATTTTGAGATAATTTTGGATATTCTTTCTTCTCATATTTTTATTTTTTGTTATATATATTTTAAAATGTTTTTAATTTTTAATTTATAAATAAATAATAAAAATATTGATGAATAAATATTATAAAATATATAAAAATATTTTTTAAAAAAATTATGAATAAATATTAATGGTTAAGTTTGGATAAAAATATTTAAGATCTAAATATATAAAAAGGGTGACTCATTTCATCCTTGCTAAATATATATATAGATATATATACATAATATATATTTTTTATTTATATATAGCATATTCTTTATTTTATTTGGTTGTATTGTTATTTTTTATGATTTTAATTTGTATTCTGAATATGAATTATTTTGTTATTTTAAATTATTTATTTGCTATTAAGTGTTATGATTAAATATAATATTACTATTTAAATATTAAATTATTTGAGTTAAAAAAACTGTAGTAAAAAAGTCAGGCCAAATCAGGTTTAAATTTTAAATTGAAAATAAAATAAATAATTTAAATATTAAATAAGATAAGAGCCAAATTTATTTATGTGACATATTATTTTAAAATTAAGAGTTGCTAAATTACAGGATACTTTTTCTACAACACCTTGTTGTTTTTAACTCTCAAAATATCTTTTTTATTTTATTTTTATTTGTTTGTATTATTTATCTATTTTTTATTTATGATATTTTTTAAAAAAATTTGAAATTTTTAAAAATTGTCTACTTTTCTTTTGAAAAAAAATAAATTCTAAAAAAATTTCAAATGAAAAGTAGAGAATTTTAAAAAATATAATAAAAATATAAAAAATAATAAAAAATAAAAATAATGAAATACTATACAAAAAATATACTATAACTTAACACGAATTTTTAAAATTAGGCCAAAACATGACTTCACTATTTTGTGTAAAATAAATATTTAAATATTTTTAAAAATATGTTCATAATAACATTATATAAAAATTTACAATTTTCTACAATAATATTATTTAATTTTAAATATAATTTCAAAATATAATATCTTATTTCATTCTTTCACGCTGTTCAGCATAATGCCAAAGTTGCACAAAAGTAACATGTGCTTGTTAAAGAAGTGACAGGTCCCAAGAGATCTGCTACTACATTTGATACAGTGTGCAACTGTTGGGCTATAAAAGGGATTGAGGATAGGCAAAAGGATTACTACTGTTTTTCTAAATAAAATAACAATTTAATCAAGGTCATTACTTGCTACTTACACTTCCTTCAAATATATTTATAGTGCTTTTCATTATTATTTTAGTTACACAAATCTATAAAATAATTTAATTACTTTATTTTATACTATAGGCATCATTTTGTAATTAAATTATTTTATAATTCTAAATAAATAAATGTATTTTTATTAAAATATATTATATTTTTCAAATAAACTGAGCCGAAAACCAGTGCTACAGGACTAACGGTCCCCTACGCAAAAACGACGAGTCGTTTAAGTCTCTTCTAGTGGTAGTGACAGGTGGTGACTGAAGTTTCCACTTCCACTTCCAGCACCGCAAAACACAGAAAGGGATAAGAGTGTGAAATTACATATTAGTCTATGAGCGGAAAATACAGGACACATCACAGGAGGGAGATAGGCAGGGGTAGTAGAGCGTGCGCGCGAAGCAACCGAAACAAGCAATGGCTTCCATCAATATATTCACTGCCATTTCACTCCGGTCGCCTGAATTCTCCTCCGGCGTCCAAAATTCTCAGGTTCCAGTCAGCTATTGTCCCCGCCAGCGGCCCCGCTTAGTCTCGTTCGCAGGAAATTCGTCGGAATCTCCGAGCGAGAAGCCTGGAATCGAGCTCGAATTCATAGGGGTACCAATTTTTATTATTCAGAGATCAGATATTTACGTTGTCATATTCTGTTGTAATGTTGAACGTGAACGAAGTTGCAATCACGGGACACTACTTTTAGCTTTAAAAACAATTAACTGATGGTAAATTTTGGCAGCCGAAGCCGGGAAGTGATGGATCGTTCCCGGTGGAGAAAGCTAAAACAATTAGTGGAGAGAAGCTACTGAGGAACATCATGTTGGATAACAAGATCGAGCTTTATGCCACGTATGTACGTGTCTCACTTGTTAAGATGACATTATGCTGGTGCGACGTCGTTTTAGTGTTCTTTTAAACGTTTCCACTCCACTTTCCAGTTTCCACACACAGCAGCATTTTTTTTTCTGGTTTCAAAACCTTTAGATGGACCTGATTTATCAATAAGTTTATGTACCATATTTATAAAACTAACAGTTGATTTAATATTTTTAGATATGTCTCGTCAAACCAATAACCTTTTCCTATGATTCAATGCACAATGTTTACCCAATAATCTCTCATTTTATTGGGTCATCATAAAGTAATCATCTTTACTTAACATGGAGTATCCTTTTGCTGTTTTTATTTTATTTTATATTTATCATGATTGCGAACTAGTTTTTGACTGTTTCAACAGGGTAAGGTGATGAACTGCGGGGGAGGAGGTAGCTGCGGAACTTGCATAGTAGAGGTACATAACTAAGCTTTTTTAATGGAGTCCCAATAAAAGGATTCTACAACATTATTAGTCTGTCTAAAAATTTCTCAAGTTGTATTAGCCACCTACAACTTACAATCCGAAAGTGAAAAGGTTATTATGAATTGGATCCCACTAAAAAATTGGAATTTGTGGTACTTAAGCTCTCAAATTTGATAATATTTATTCAACACCTAATTCAAATGGCATGGAAGAAGGCATGTCCTTGCAATATATTTTTTCCTTCTCTTCACTCACTTGGATTGATTGGCAACAGCTTCATGTAACAAGGGCATTAAGTTATTAAAAGTGTTTTGGAATCTCTAGAATAAAAAAATTATTTTATTTTTGGAACTTTTTTGAAATGATATTAATTTTATAATTCAATTCATGTGCGAATCATACTATTTGTAATATGATGATTTCTAAATATTATTACTTTTTAACAGGGTTTGTATTCATTTAATTTGAAATGAGCTTCTCAATTCTATAAATGAAGTGTTCAAACCCATTCCAAGTGTAGTTCTAGTTTTTACTGAACTATCAATATAAATAACATTATTGATATAAATACCTTGTCTTGATCAATTAGCATAATACATTTATGGTTTTTATTCATCGATCTCTAATTGTAAGCAACATATCAATTCTTCTGTTGCAGATTATTGATGGAAAGGATCTTTTAAATGAAAGAACAAATACTGAACTCCGGTATCTTAAGAAGGCATGCTCTGTCTCTCTGTATCTGTCTTTCGCTCTCTCACATACACACAGACATTTATATAGATCTAATAGTATTTGAAAGATGAATGCACCTCCAACCTATCTGATGGATCAGCAATTTAACCCAGTGAGGAAGTACGCGTAAATTACCCAATTTTAGCATTTTCTCAACCTATTTTACTTATTCAGGAATTCTCCGTGGCAATAACTAATCAACATAACTAGTACCCTAACTGATTTTCATTGTTTGTTTGTGATACTTGCTTTGCGTAAAGTTCTTTTTAATGATATATATGTGTGTGCGTGTTTGTGACTTTAATTTTTAGAATTAGCTACTCATTTTAGTTGTGGCTTTTCTAAACAGAAACCCGAATCTTGGAGGCTGGCTTGTCAAACTATTGTTGGAAACAAAGAGAATTCTGGCAAGGTATCTTTCACAACATGGTGGTTCTTTCTATATAGCTATTTTTCATTTTTGTACTACTGAATGTTCTATGGGGTATGTGTTTTGCCCGAACTGTGTGTGATGGTTATAGTAGTGCACTGCAGATCATATTTCATGATCATTATCTTCTATCACCAAAGGAATTTCCCCCCTTTTGATTCTTTAATAATTCTATGATATGTTAGAAGTTGCATAGTGCTATCATATTTGACTAACAGAGCATACAATGTCTTTGTCATCTTAAAGCAAATGAACCTAATGATGGGGAAATCTTTATTTATTTGTGTAGCTGTCTTAAAAAGTGAGGTACAATTAGCGGATTTACATCTTTGCTATGATGGGTTTTTAGGTTGTTGTTCAAAGGATTCCTCAGTGGAAGAAGTAATAAGCCAAGCCAAGCCAAGCCAAGCAGCATATGTTGATGGAAAGTAAGTTATTACAGAGTTGGAGTCATGATGTATTTATGTAAATGCTGGATTTTATACATAGTTGGAAGGAAATCGTTGATTATGAAATTTGTACTTGGGTTGAGAATGTAAGTGTATAATTTATTAACAATACTTATGCACAAGATGGGAGATTATTACAACTACAAAAATTAATAAAACATACTAACCTCCA
>JASKGM010000008.1:3034662-3065879 GCA_034509205.1 Ceratonia siliqua
GGCTACTTGTATAGCGCCTACATGGAGGAAGTTGTATCCATCTCTGATGTGTTGATCTATTAGCTCGGAGTCTAATAATTGTAAGGTATCATGTTGTTTTCCTATAGATTTAGTAGTCTCTACTGTTTTGTAAACATTGTCGCTTAAGAAATGGAAGATAGACTGTTTGTATATCTCCTTGTATTATATAGTAGGTAAGGTCCAAGAAACTAGGTTTTGTTCTGTTTCTTGTATTGAAAGGGTTTGTTGTCTACTACTTTCTGGTAGATCTTCTTCATCATTTTCTCTATTGTCCATCATCCTGATTGTTGTATGGTTACCTCTATTAGAGAGTCTCCTAAAGATACTGTTCATAATTATGTTTAGATAAGGCTCTAATTAAAGTAAATTATATTTAAGACTTAACAGGACCACCTCCGCAGCAGGACCATCCTAAACGCACACCTGGGCTCAGACGGGCTGACCAACACTAAATTTATTTAGAACTTAAATCTTTTTAGAGTAATATCTAAAAATAACTTATTGCAATCCCTCTACAAGACTCTAAAATAACAAGGCTCTGATACCAACTATGGACAGGATCGATGATTCAAAATAGAAAATAGAGGTAATAGTAAAATGTAATAGTAAAATAATCAAGAGAAAAGTCGAAGAGATAAATATACAAAAATATTGTATTAAATTAACTTATTGTAGTACAAAAGAGTAATTACAGTAAAGTAAAAACACTTACAAAATATTGTATGGAGAAGGAAGAAGGCAAGAAAGTTCGAAAGATTACAAGTGTTTAAAACTTAAAATCTAAAAGAGCTCTGAATGCTGGTAAGCTGATGATTTTCTTTTTTACTCTGCAGGTTCGAGATGTATGCCCGACTTTCCCGCATTTAAAGCAAACGATATCTTTTTTGATATATTTGTCTTTAGAGTAAGGTTTTGTAGATGTGCTAGATCGTCGTTTTGAATATTTTTTATATGGTTTGGTGTATTTCTTATCAGAAGGTTGATGCTGACGGGACTTATGGTATTTTTTATGTTGTCTAGCTTTAGCGGAGGGGGCTTATACTTTTTCTATGCCGTATTGTTGGCAAAATGTTCCTAATTCTTTTCTATTGTCTTTTTATTCAGATTTGATTTTGTACTGTAATTGTAAATCATTACAGATAGTTAGGCCTTCTGTAATGATAAAGTTAACTATTTGACCAAAGGTAAGATGATCGTAAGGTATGATATTATTATATTATTTTCTAATAATTTCTCTTACCTTTTCGGCAAAGAGTTGGGGTAATCCGGCTATAAACTTTTCTTTCTAGAAATCTGCATTATAGTCAGTTCTGGCATAGAGTTTTGTAAGAAACATGTCTTTATACCACCTAAAGTCTGTCATGGTTGGACATCTTAGGCTAATTAGCTGTTCAGCTATTCTGTCTTGAATGGTCAAGGGATCTCTAGTAAAGTGTTTGGTAAAAGTGTAGATTAAGGTTGTTACTGCGTCTGGGACAACTACTGAGAATTGGCCTTCAGTTTGCACTTCTTATTTATATATATATATATATATATATATATATATATATTTTAAAAAATTTATAAAAAATGTGACATACATACTAAGTTATTAAAATAAAAAAAATAAAAAAATCTATATTACCATCATAGTTAACATAGATTGCACCTTACAAATTTACACAATTAAATTAACGATTAGATTCTTAACGGAACCGTGGACACCGTATTTTCTCAAAAGCAAAAGATATTCTTAGGCGACACCGCGAATGCGAAGCAAAGGAGGTGGGATTGAAAGCGGTTTGACGGCATTCCCCTGTCCCTCCGTCACCCAGGGCGGGTCCCATCTACATAAAAAAGCTACCAACAACAACTCCAACAAGCCAAGATCAATACCATCACGCCCTACACGGCGCCGTTTTCTTCTTCTCGGTTGTTTCGCCCATCCGCAGCTACAATCCGGCTCCTCTCTCAATCCACATGTTTTATGTTGCTCATAGTTCGTGCCTTCCATTTCTCATTTCACTGTCGGTTTTATGGTTTCAATTGGACTATGATTCTTTTTTTTTTTTTTTCCCTTTCTGTTTTCTTTGTTTTCTGTCCACCTTGTAGTGGGGTTTGAAATTCTTTGAGTGTGGGGTCGTTTTGGAATATCAGTCAACGCTTCGATTCTTGAGTTTGATTTGCTTCCCGTGAGTTAATTGGTAAAAGAACTGAGTTAACGTTATTCTTTCACTAATTAATCGGGTATCACCTATTCATTATCTTGGAACATTGTTGAAGTAATTTATTTGCGTTTGTTGTGTAGAGAAATTGAGCCAAAGAGAAAGAAAGAGAAGTATTGTGAGCTGCAAGTATTATTGTCGTCTCTGTTAGTTATGTCATGTGTTTCGTCTAAAATGCTCAAGAGACATAAAACTTATGTAATTGTGCTTGATCAGTCTGCAATATATGGTGGACTACAATATGGGATATCATATTTTGATCACTGTGAATAATTTTCCAGAGAAACAATTGTTAATTTCTTTTCTTATTATGCAGATTGGGGATACTTATGAACTTTATTAGTGGCGTCTCATGAATTAAGTCATGTACGATTAGCAGGTAATATGCTTATGTTCTTATTATGACTTTTGATTCTGGCATCAAAAAGATTATTTTTGGGCATTGGCAAAACAAATCAGATTCGATTTTCTATTCTCATTATCAGTTTCTACTTGTTTTCTTTGGCGTAAGAAAGAAAATTATATGTTAATTATGTATGTAATAAAAGATCGTAAATCTGACTTTGGAAATATAGCTTCTTGACAGAATAGAAGTTGCTAATTTTGCTGCATTCCGTGGTGCCACCGATAAGTAGATTGCTTATTAGTACAAGTTGACATACCCGAGCGACAGGAGCAGCATTTGTTTTGGCAAAGTTCAGATTTTGTTTTATATAACCCCAAAAAAAGTTCAGAAGTTGTATTTATAGGTGGTATACTTTTTCTGCAATTCTATGCTTCTTTGGTGGTCAGTTGTGTTGGTGGACTTGGATGGACGTACTCTCACCAGAACTATATCTTGAAGGTCCATCCGACACTTACCCATTGTTGATGGAGCAGCCAGGGCCCTTGAACGGCAGTCAGCACATTATTGACATAGCTGGTAGTAGTGATGCTTCCACCTCTACCTCTCCTCATGATAGACATTTTAATGGCATAGGTACAACCCAGCATGAAGATGGATCTAGTAGTGCAAGATTACCTGTTTCTCAGCCTTCAGTTTCTGGTGTATCTAATGGTACAAATTCTAGGAATTCTTCATTTATAAGACGAGGAGATACCCGTCGGAACAGGAGTCCATTGAATTCTGGGTTATGGATATCTGTTGAACTAGCCCTCACATTAAGCCAGATTGCAGCATCTATTGTTGTTTTGTCTTTGTCAAGGCATGAGCATCCACGAACTCCATTGTTTGCATGGATTGTGGGTTATGCATCTGGATGTGTTGCTACTCTCCCTCTGCTTTATTGGCGGTATTACAATCATAACCAGATTCGAGAGCAAAATTCATCTCAACCACGTCAAGCTTCTCCTCGAGTTAATGTTTCTTCAGGGACACTTATCTCTGTTTCCAGAACTAATGGAGGAGAAGATGATCAGGCTGCTGCTCCATCCTCCAGAAGCAATCAAGCTCCAGGATTAATGAATACAGGGTATTGATTTGTTATATTGTTGTTAATCAATTATTTGGACTATGTTTTAATTAAAATGTTCTGCTACTTGTTTTTTTTCATGATATAATCGCACCTTTTTTTTAATAAAAAAATAATAGTAGTTTAAGGATTAAGTGCAATACTTTATATGCCATTTGATATCTTGCTTGAAGAGAAAATGTAGGTGCTGTGTTTTTTGAATGGTTGTTACTTGTTACTGTAAATTGGCTAGAAAAGCAGCTTCAATGGAAGGAAAGAGAGATTTTTTTCTATTGATTTGGAGGTTAGGAGCTGAAGGAACAATGTCAAGTGCATTTGATCCCAACCTTTTGTACCCTATATTCTTCTTTCCCATAAGATTTTGAAGTTTGTAATTCCCCTTTGTTCTTTATCATAGTCTACCTTGAATTGGAAATTACCATAGCTTATTCTTTACCTGTCCAATCAGTTGATCAATCTCTCTGTACCATCTTATGGCCTTCAAATATGGTACTTAGTGAAAGACGTACAGTAGATTTTCCTCCTCCCTTCCCCCCTTTTTGATTTAGGATTGTTCTTTGTTATTTTTCTTGCTTGGCATTGGACATTTTTTTTTTTGCATAAAGTATAGTAAAAGCTTAATTCAAACGAAGCCTGGTGTCGGCCATTTTCATTTCCTTACTATGATAGGTAGTAATCATATACTTAAATTTTTAGAAAGAGCCTAACCCATGCATGCTTGTGGTATATATAACACATTAAGGCCTAGGAAGGAAAATCCAACTAAGCTCTGTAATGCAGCGCATTGATAAAATCTAGTGATGGCTACATCAGCTTGTAGGTTCATAGACTCCCGAGATAAAATATATTTCCAGATAACTTTCAAGGTCTTGAAAAATCTTTTGATTGTATCTAAACTGGATAACGCACATCAAGCAACCAGGAACAGGCTTCCTAGCAACCAAACTGTTACCACTTACCAGACAACTCCCACACAAAGCGTTTGGTTTGAGAAGTTTGTAGACTCATGCGGTCACCCATGGTAGACAAAACAGAAGAAGGACGTGCTGCCGTAATAGTGATACTGAAGCATATGTATAATTGGCTGATTCACCATTCCTGTTAAGTGAGGAATACTATATTGCGATGGTTATACCCATTCTCCATTCCAATTACAATAGAAGAATGCTTAGAGCCCCAAATCAGAGTTGTAGATGAATAAGAGCCACTCATATACTCTTAATAGGCTTTGTCAACAGCAAATAACACCACTTTATCTCATGATATTTTTCCTATAATATGGAGTAAATTACTATTTTGATCCTCAAAAAGTCTCAAATTCTCAATTTGGTCATCCAATGATTTTTTTCTTAATTTGATCCTCCAATGTATATTTTTGTCTTAAAAAATGTCATTTTGAGCATGATTTTTCCTCCCAACTTGGCCATCAAAAGTACATTTTTGAAGATAAAATACACATTGGAGGACCAAATTGAAAATTTAAAAATCTTTCGAGTACCAAAATAGTAATTTATTCTATAATATGTTAATATAATACTTTGCAGATATTAAACAACAATTTGGGCATACACATGTAACTTACTACTTGTTGAAGGAAGTAGTTTATATGGTGATCCCCTTGTTACCCATAATTTGAACATGCAAGCTGCTTTCAACATTTAAAGCTTGGCAGGTTTTGGCTCATTTAGTAAAATTCCTAAATTTTTGCATATTTAATGCTTGTTTCCCCCTTTTACCCTGTTTACATCAATTTTGAGATCTTGACCTATGGTTCAATGATTATAGACTGTGATTTTAAGTAGTTTAAGAAGCTGCTAAACCCTTCTTCATACTTGCTCAGCAGACTGAAGGTCCTAGTGGAATACTTCAAAATGGCCCTAGATTGCTTTTTTGCTGTATGGTTCGTTGTTGGCAATGTATGGATCTTTGGGGGACACTTGTCTGCCAATGAAGCTCCTAACTTGTATAGGTATAGCCTTGCAGCAGCTTTTACATTTAACCTTATGCTTTCTCAGAGCCCCCGAATCTATGTGCTTCCTTTTGCTTGGCAGGTTATGTATAGTGTTTCTTGCCTTTAGCTGTATTGGCTATGCTATGCCCTTCATTCTATGTGCAACAATCTGCTGTTGTCTGCCTTGTATAATTTCCATCCTTGGGGTTAGAGAGGATCTGACACAAACGAGAGGTGCAACCTCTGAATCCATTAATGCACTGCCAACTTACAAGTTTAAGATGAAGAAAAGTAAAAACTGTGATGAAAGCAACTCGAATGCTGGTGAAGGTGGAATTGTGGCTGCAGGAACTGAACAGGAGCGTGTGATCTCTGGAGAAGATGCAGTAAGTACAATGTGAATATGTGATCTTTATGTGGTCAGGATACTTCATTATAAGTTTATAACATCCTAGTATTGTTTGTTAAGTTTGTCTAATTACACCTGCTCCATTTATGTAAAAAAATTCTTCCTATGAAAAAGCATGCATCTGATTATAAAATTTCATAATCACCTCTTTACTTTCAACAATCAGTTGACAATTCTGAATTGAAAGCTGGTTTTATGATTTGTGGTTTTTTTATGGAATGTAATGATTAAATTGAAACAAAATAGTGAGTCATTTTTTTAAGAAAAATTACTTCTGTCTACCTTACCTCCTATTGTTCTGGAATTCAGGCAATCATTGAACATTGTCTGCTTGTCTTTCTCTCTCTTCTATGTGTATATTTACTGGAATTCCAGACGTCTGACTGCTTGCTGCTAACCCTAGCTGATTGTTGAATTAGACTCTTAACGGTCAACTTACTCTACCAAATCCCAAATCCCTTACTGATAATGTTAAAAGATTATGCATCCAGTCTACCATTCTCATTTGTACCCTGGACTTTGAATGTTTAATTCCTTTTGTTCAATGGGTTTGTCCTGCTGGCCATGACTTTGGTAGTGTTTGTTTTGCACTTTCTGTGGTTGTCTACAGGTTTGCTGCATCTGCCTTGCGAAGTTTGAAAATAACGATGAGCTGAGAGAGATGCCTTGTTCTCATTTTTTCCATAAAGAATGTGTAGACAAGTGGCTGAAGATAAATGCATTATGCCCTCTTTGCAAAAGTGAGGTTGGTGGGAACGTAACAGGATCAGTCTCTAGTGAAGATGCCGGCCAACAACGGGGTGAGAGCAGGGTTGGGAATGGCCCGGTCAATAGCATATTATAATATAGCAATATACGTATATATACACACTTTCGGTTTTGTAGAGCTTTTTTTATGGCGGTTTTGTAAATAGTGAAATTCCCAGACCTTCATCTGTCTACAAATTCTATGATATGTCGCCATTTATATTATTTGGCAATTATTTTGTCTTTATCCGTGTATCTGTTAATAAGTTCATATAACAAAATTTAGCTAATTTCAAAAAAGACGGGGAGGAAAAATTTTATATGAATTCTCTTTTATTCCTCTCTTCCTATGTCTTAATATGGTAATTAAGAAAATAATAAATAAAACCTATGCGGTTTATATTGAATATTAACACTATTATATATGAAGGGGAATTTTGCCCTTTTAAAATTTTTCAAAAATAATTTAATTAGGAAATAAAAATAATAAATATTGTGTAGTTATTTAAGGATCTCTTCTCGTTTAAGGTGCATATATTTACGAGCAATGTTAATCTTATCACTTATCAAACTTGTAAAAGACTTTTTTAATTAAGTGAAGTAAGAGAGATAAAATAAGTAGTGGTAATTAGTTAAAAAGTTTTTTTGTGAGACTTATGAAAATTATTTTTGTAAAAGTAATATTTATCCATTTCTATTCAAAATTTGTAGTTATCTTGTCTTTTTATATATTAAAAATACAAAATTTTAATTGATATTTGTTTGTAATTGGTCTTTTTTTTTGTCAAAAAATAATTACTTGTTGGTTGATATATCATAAATTTATTGATAATGTTTAATGCATGATATTTTAATTCTTTAAAATTTAAAAATATTGTGTTTGTTATAAATAATAAATTTGTTTATACATTGATACTTAAATATTGTGTTTATAAATATCTTTTTAAAAATAAGATGTTGTTTAAGAAAAATTGTTGATAATAACTATTTCATTGATAATGACGTTATAAATAATAATTTTGTATGTAAGCTGCGAGATCAATAATGGCTCCCCTCTTTTTAAAAATAATCTCTTATGCCAAGGGTCAATTCTTAGCTATAAAATACGTACACAGTTAACCGAATGCCCCGTTAAATAATTGTTTGATAATAATCGAAAATGAATCCAGGTTTTTAGACTGAATTTTTTTTATATTTTAATCATTTATTAATTTTTAAATAATTAAAATTAAAATACATGTAAAATATATATATTTTATCAAATAATTTTTATTCGTTTAAAATTAAATAAATGACTTAAATAATAAAAAATAATTCAGATTAAAAAAATTAAATAAAAAGTTGAGAATCGAATCTGAAATAATCAGGCGGTGGGTTAGGACATGACCGACTTTTAAAAATGGCCTTGATTCAATAAAAAAAAAAAAACATACCAAACATATAAATAATCACGTACTAAACCAATGAGGATATGGTAGGGGGCAAAAGATCCAGCTAGATAGATAATTACATCAAGTGTGAATAAGCTATAAGAGATGGATTTATATTTATTATTTATAATATCTCATTACGTTTTTAAAACTAAATCTGTAAAAAAATAAACTAAGTTAATTAAATAATTAAATAAATGAACCCGTCTTATGAGTTTATGTTTTAATTTGTAACACTATTTTTTATGAATTCAACTACTCTAAAATATATTTAAAAATTAATAAAGTAAAATATCACAAATAAAGAAACTATTATCCTACACTCTTATTTTTTTTTATGTTTTTTTTAAATTTTTTTTACTTTTTAAAATTAATTAATTATTTTTTATTTTATGTATTTTTTTCAAAATTTTTTAAGATGTTTTTAAATTTTTTCTTAATTTTTTTACATTTATTTTATTATTTATCTATAATTTTTTTTACTATTCATTTGTAACTTAAAATATTTTTAAAAAAATACAAAAACATCCTAAAAATTTTTAATAAAAATACATCATATAAACATATAATTAATTAATTTTATAAAATAAAAATTATTAAAAAAAACATTAAACAAAATTACTCCCCTACAGTTCCATTTTTGTAGTTGTAGATGAGTATTTATTTTTTTTATTTTTTATATTTTTTTTGAATTTTTTTTAAATTTTTTTAAATTTTTTTTATTATTTATTTATAAATTTATTTATTATTTATTTGTGATTTAAAAAATTTTAAAAAAATATAAAAATATTTAAAAAAATTTTAATAAAAATATAATATATAAATATATAATTAATTAATTTTATAAAATAAGTGTTCATTATCAAAATTGAAATTATTATTCATTGAATTTGCGTGAATAGATCATTTTACTTGCCGCTTGCCGGAAGGTTTACGTCGTTACAACACGCGGCCTTTTTTGGTGAATTGAGCCCAAAAGAAAAAAAGGCAGGCTGAGCCACGTGTCAGCTGGTGTATATTGCTCCAGAAAACAGCCCTGTGCTCTTCGGCTCTGAGCCTGGCTCGCATTCTCATTTCTCATATAATTATCCTTTCAGGTTCTAGGGTTTTCATTGATGCATGTCATTTCTTAGCCGACGCTTTTTTGGCTCAGCTTCAGTTCAGGTTTGGCTCTTCAGCTACATCTCCGGCATCTCGCCGGCGACTCTTCTCTAGGTACTTGTCCAGTTGTCCTTATCAACGTGTTCGTACTCAAAACTTATTGAGAGGGTCCAAGTAGATTTTATTACATAGCTTATTGTGCTTTCGTTGGTTAATTCTCTACTCAGATTTGCTAGGGTTCGTATATTTCAAATTCGAATTGGTGTTTTTAAATTCGATCTTAATGCTCTTTTGCTTATCGGTTTTTGATAGTTATGAAATTAAAGTTCTGAGATATTAAATAATGAAATAAAAAATCAGTGTGCGCGTGAAATGATGTTTTTCTTAAGGTAAACCACTGTTGTTAAAATTGCCCGATTCGATTTGTGCTACATGGATGCGATTCTTGGGAAATTAGGGTATCGGTTAATTATTAAGGATGCTTTTACAGTTAAGTAGTTGGTAAATGCCTATGTGCTCTATGCCTCTGAACTTATTTGTCTTAAAAGTAAATTACAGCTGGTGAATTTGTGATAAAAATTATTAATATAAGTTTCCTTGCTTCTTTCCAATAAATGGTTCGTGTAATTTAATTTCAAAGGTGCTTTGGGCTGGTTTGCATGATTATTTCCATTTTCATTCCCTATTTTGCAGTTAAAGTAGTCACTGTTGAACTTGTGTTGTTTTACCTGAATGCAGACTATTATACTTCACGTGGTTAAATTATATCTTAATGATCAGGTGCTCATATGGTTTAGACATTGGAGTAAAATTGTTGAAATGTAAACTTGTGTGGATATTGTTAAGCAAAAACACTTTTGAAGTACTAAATTACCAAAAGGTTTTATGAAATATATAGTAAACAAGATGGAAATTTGTGTAAATTTTCTGAAATGTGAACCATGATAATTAATATTATTAGATGGCAAAAGAAACTCCAAGGTTGCTTCTACATGTAAGGCACAAAATTTATTCTGTTGCATTGTTACCCTAACTTGTAAGCATGCCATTCAATGAATCAATTTTAGCACAAACTGGTTTTGGCTTCTTGCTGAATCTTATTTAAACAAGCACTAACGTGTTATGAGCTGTTTCAGGTCAAAATATCATCTCAGATCTCCTTGCATTTGTACTCTGTATGCTTTATGCTACTAGTCTAGAATGTCCAACAATCTGATTTCACAGCAGCTGCCAATACCAAGCATGCAGATGGGTCAGCTGGAGCCCATAGTGCACAAAGTTGACTCATCAGGAATAGACTTGCAAATGGAACTCTTTGGCCTTATATCCAGTGATTCTATGTCACAGCGACAGACAACACCAAATGGTCATGTTGGATTGTTGGGAACCATGTCTGGTAATCCTATGTCCCAGGGGTTATCAATGTCAATGATGCAGAGTGGGCAGGTAGAATCACACATGGGCAGTCTGGGCATGCATCAGCTTTTTGTGCCTGACCAACAATCCATGCAAATGGAGACAATGTTAAACATTTTGGGGCCACAGCAGATGTCAACAGTACCCAAGCGGAAGGTACCAATAGAACCATTGCCCAGTGGTTCTGTGATGTCTAAAAGGCGGGTTGCACATATGGACTATAGACCTTGGTTGCAGCAAGTATCTAATACATCAGATAAAAGTTCTTTGCAGATGCAACCCTTGTCAAATACCCCCAGACCGCAGCATTTAGTAGCATCTAGTAAGAGAAAAACACAGACGGAATCCACTTCCAGTAAACTGGGTACACCACGGACATTGAATTCTAAAAGTCAAAATGCACAGGCACAACAATCTTCCAAGGTTCACGCCGAATCATCTGAATCAGTTAGGTCCAAGATGAGGGAGTCATTAGCTGCTGCTCTTTCCTTGGTTTCACATCAAGATAAGCCTCTGGTTGCAAACAGTAGTACATCAAATGAGGCTGCTAATGCTGAGGGTAAATTAGAGAGCAGTTCTCAGTGGGCTGGGTCAGCATCTGCTGCTCTGGGCCAAAGGCAGGAGATTTCTGAGTCTGTTAATTCATCTACTGCTGCAACTGTTTCAGTTGACCACGGAACTGGAGAGCACAGAAAGACTAAAAATTATTCTGAAAAATATATGGACGGTGGTGAAACTGTATCCACTAACATATCAAATAATGAAAATATAATGAATTCTATGCTAGTCTCAAACTGTGATAATCAAGACTTCCAGTCAAGTTACACTTTGACTACTGATGATGTTCCTTTCAGTGTCAATTTTTTTGTCAAAGATGAACTTTTGCAGGGCAATGGTGTTTCGTGGGTATTGGACTCTGAAATGGTGGACATGGTGAATCAAAAGGAAAGTCAAACTGATCAAGAGCGGAAATCGCAGCCCGAGGAAGTAGGTGGAGGTTGTAGGGAACAAGTAATCCATTCACTTGAACTTTTGGCATCAAGGATAGAATCAGAACTCTTCAAACTTTTTGGAGGTGTGAATAAGAAGTACAAAGAGAAGGGGAGGTCTCTTTTATTCAATTTGAAAGACCGCAATAATCCCGAACTCAGAGAAAGGGTTATTTCTGGTGAAATTCTCCCTGAACGATTATGTTCCATGACTGCAGAGGAACTTGCTTCAAAGGAGCTTTCCGAATGGCGGATAGCCAAGGCTGAAGAGCTTGCTCAAATGGTGGTTTTGCCTGATTCAGATGTTGATATTAGACGATTGGTCAGGAAAACACATAAAGGTGAATTTCAAGTGGAAGTTGAGCATGAAGACAATGTCTCAGTGGAATTGTCTGGTGGCACAACCTCAGTTGCTCGAAGTCAAACAAATAGAAAGGATGTGGAAGCCCTTCATTCTTCTAAATCCGATGGTGTCAAAGGTGATGTGAACACTGACGATGAAAAGAGTAATTTAGAGAAGGATAATCCATTTACCCTTACCATTCCTTCCAATGATGGGACTGATCCGATGCAGGAGCTTATGACAGATTATGCGTTGAAGGATGCAGAGTTTCTTCCTCAAATTGTCTCTCTTGATGAGTTCATGGAATCCCTTCATTCTGAGCCACCATTTGAAGATTTGCCGGTGGAATCTGGTAAAGTGACACCTGTCTCAGAGAAGGAAGTTTCAGTGGTTCGCTCTCAATCAAAGTCTTCTGAATTAACTCTAAGTGATCGTGTTGATGGAACCCCTGATAAGTCTGAGAAAATTCACAACACAATTCAAAATGTTGATGCTGACTTGGAAAAAAAGGTCAATCCAAAATCTGGGGTCCTTTCTTCTGATACAAGATGCAATGTAAGTCACGCTGACATGAAGCCAACTGATGGGCATTCTGAGGTGAAGTCAACTGATGATGTGAAGTCTGCTTCCAGTCGTGCTGAGTTGAGAGCCATTCAGTTGCATGCAGAAGAGAGATATGGTGGTAGCCATATGAGCTCCAAAATTGCAGTCCCCAGTAGTATATCCAAGGGTGAATGCGTCTGGGAGGGAATGCTTCAGCTGAATATCTCTACCACTCATTCTGTCTTGAGCGTCTTTAAAAGGTAGTGTACAAACTGTTTAAGCACTATCCTTACTTTACAATAGATTGCTAGTTTACTAAATTGCTGTGAACTTAATGCATGGTTAGATATATGCCTTTGGAGGCTATTGGATCTACGCAAACATTTTAAAATATATAGCTCATCAATGTTGCTTTCCTATAGTCCTATAAAGGTTTAATAATATGGTGCTTTAGAGTTGGATGAATCTTTCCTTCCTCCTTTCCCCTTCCCTCTCTATGCTTGGGGGGAGGGATAGGGGGTGGAATTGCATATGTTGTGCTCCGGCTGATCAATTTGAGAAAAGTGGTTGAAATTTGGGTGGGTTCTATGCAATGAATAATTGAATGCGTATATAAAAATAATAGAGGAGTGAATGGGAGAACAGAATCAAAATTAAGTTAATTAAATAGTATGACCATTTTTGCTTAAATGAGGTAGGAATTGTAGGATTATGTAAAAGAGGGTTGAAGGCAAAATAATGCTGTTAGAAGGGGTAAAATTTTATGGGCTAATAAAATAAATGCACAATTGCATGCTGAATCTTATGAAATGATTTTGCTTCTTGTTGGTCTGATATTATTTGTGCAGCGGTGAGAAAACTTCCGTGAAAGACTGGCCTGGGTTTCTTGACATCAAAGGAAGGGTTCGACTCGATGCATTTGAGAAGTTCCTGCAAGAGCTTCCTCTGTCCAGAACTCGTGCTATCATGGTATCTCAAGTTTCTCTATGTGATTCAGTACTTGTATCTTGTCTGGTTATATCACTTTGATTACATAAAGGAATAATACCAAAAGGAAAAAGCTCATGTTGCAGTTTGATGCTTATTCCATCTTTCACCACTTGTTTGCAGTGTAGCAACTTGAGTTGTATATTTTGTTTGCCTCCTTTCATTTTTGAAAGATAAAGGATGCAATGGAGTTGGTGGTTGGTTGTGTATAACAATTGACACTTTGTTTAAGGGCAGACAGTATCACTGGACATGTATTTGAGTTTTGATTAAGAAGTTATTAAACAAATAAAAGTAATTGTGATGGACAAAAAAATTGGATGTTAGGGGATTCTATGGTACTCAGACATATTTATTACTGTAAAATATGATTTTTATTTTTTTTGGTATAAATATATATGATATCTGGTGACTTGAACAAAAAAATTTGTCTTCCTATCCATTGGGCCATTGTCCTTATCTTACAAAAATATAGTAAAATTAGATAAACCTTTTACATTTTATTTTGACAGGTATAAACGTCATTTTGGATCTGTTTTAATAAAATGCTAATTGATTATTTATCTCTTTGGGCTAGTTCTGATGAGATGCAAAGAACCGATAGGAACTTAAGATGCTGCAATGAGTGTGGTTGCTGAGGCCACTTTCTGTGTGATGTTAAGTGTTACCTTTTCTAAAAGGAATTTGTGTGATTGATGAACTTGGTTCCTCATGTCATATTTGTGGGCTCTGAATAATTAAGGTTTCTTTTTATTGAAGGTTTTGCATTTTATTTCCAAGGAGGAGACCCCCAAGAATGAGCGATCAACCCTCCGTGAGGTAATAATTATTAGATCGGGGCCTTCTCCTTACTCTTTTAGCTGCGTGTTGTTTTCTTGATATTATTATATTCATTTTCGTGCAGGTGGCAGATTCATACATTTTGGACGAGAGAGTGGGCTTTTCTGAGCCTGTACCGCTAGTTGAACTTTACTTTTGCCCACCTCATAAAAAAATAGTTGAAATGCTCAGCAAGATACTTCCAAAGGAACAAATTGAGGCAGTTAATGCTATTGATTATGGCCTAATTGGTATTATTGTATGGAGAAAGACTCAATTAACTTCTACTATATCACCCACCTCGTCATCACACCACAAAAATAGCTCTAAAAAGCAATACTTCTCTACTAGGAGACAGGAACATACAAATATGAATGCCAATCTCACCTCCAAAACAGGGCCACCTACAGGCTTTATGACCAATGATACTGGACCCCCATCTGATGATGATGATATTCCTCCCGGATTTGGGCCAGCAGTGGCCCGAGATGATGACCTCCCGGAGTTCAATTTCTCCGGCAGGTCAAATCCATCACACTTGGTCAAAAAGCCTTCTATGGGACTAGGTAAGGTCCCATTCCACTCTGTTAACCAAACCACATCACGCCCTGTGGAACAAATGAGGGAGCTTGTACTCAAATATGGGCAAAACAAAGCAATTTCATCTTCAGGAAATTGGCAGGATAAATTTGGGGGGACAATTCGGCCCTGGAATGACGACGACGACGATATACCTGAATGGCAGCCTCAAAGCCCCCAGAATAAGTTTCGCCCCCAACAACCAATGTATAACTCTCAGTTTCGACCCCACATTCTGAATCAATCCTATGCGGTCTCACCCCCTCAGGCAATGATGCCAATACAATCTCTGCAACCCCCAATGAGTGTGAAGCAAGGCCAACGAAATTTTAGCCCTCGTTGGGTTCCTCCTACCCAGGGAAATAACCTACAGCCAAATAATATTATTAGTCAGCCAAACGGTGGGCAGCCTACGCAAGGCACGGCCTGGCGTCAAAATGTATCTAGAAGTAGGGGTTTTTAGTTTCTTTCAATGTAAAGTTAAATTCCCTCTTACATTTGTAGCCTTGTAATTATAAATGTTTCAAGTTATTTCTGTAGTATCAATAACTTCCTAGGGCAATTAGATGGCTATTTTTCTTTTGTTTCAGGATGCAAAAAGTAAGATTTTCAGTAAATAATGGAGAAAGCATTTTGCATGCAACGTTGCCACGTAGGATGTTTAAACATCTTATGTAATCATGCTTTTGTTGACAAGAAAGCCTCTCTGACGCTTTGAGGTTTGAGCATATCTTTTCGGCTTTTTTGTACAGAAGCATCTGCTGTCTGCCGAAATTTGCATGGTGCGTTGTCACGGACTCCGTAGGCTGTTTAAACATAATAAGAGATCATGCTTTAGATGCTAGGCATTTTCCGTGTCACGTATCTCTCTTGAAATTCACGAACACCTACAATTATATTGTGAGATTAATGGGGATCAGGTTTCCATGCGTTAGAAGTTATTAGGTTGGCTTCATTTTTTATTTTTTTTATTTTAAATTATTTATTATTTGAAAATTTTTATTTTATTTTAAATTATTATTTTAAATTATTAATAAAATATTAATTATTATTATTTTAATATTATTTTATTTATTATTATCTTTAATAAAATAATAATAATAATTTAAATTAATTTTAATAAAAATAATTTAATTAAATATATTTATTTTTTATTAAAATTAAAATTATTTAATAGTTATTTTAATTTTTATACTATTACCTTAAATACTATTTTTTTGGGAGGGGGGACTCCACAGAGGTGTCCTAATTTGGTATTTCCAACAACTGAGAAGACTTAATATTCATCTATGGCTCTTATTTTTTTCCAACTTCTATGCTTAAGTCTGAATGCTTTATATTATAATTGAAATACATAGAAGGATGATTTAGCACAAAAATACAACAATAGGATAGGCGAATTAACAAATAACTGAAAAAAGATTGTGGCAAAGCACTTGCAATTTCCAAGGTCAATAATAAGAAAAATATTGAACAGGGATGGGATTGCAAATATAATCTCACATCATTCCCATTTCCCAGAGTGCAGACCTCAGAATTGACAGAACAGGATCGCTATGGTCGTATATATGGCTTCAACTATGTCCAAGGCAGTGAAAGGTACAGATATGAAGAAAGATGATCCTCAACCTCCCAATGCGCGCTTGAGCCCTGCTCGTTGCTCTGGCGTCAATCTTTTAGGGAACTTCACCTCAAATTTAATCCTCAAATCGCCCCTATTCCCACGCTCCTTTGCTATTGGCATTCCTTCCTTTGCAACAACAAGCTCATAATCAGGGCTCACAATGTCAGTCACTGGTATTGATAAACTCCGTCCATCAAGTGTGGTGAGATTTACTGTTGTTCCTCCGATTGCCTCTGCTAGTGACACCCTTTGGCTCACAATGAGGTCATTGCCATCTCTCTTGTAGAAATCATGAGGCTTTTCATCAATCACAAATACAAGGTCAGCTGGCAATTGATTTGCTTGCTGATTCCCTTTATCTGGGAAAGTAATCTTGGTTCCTTTCTTCCAGCCGGGCTTTACGTCAATGGTTAATATCTCTGTTTCTGTAACTTGCCGTCTTCAATTTTTTGTCAACATTGAGAAGGGGAGGTCAGACATGGAGAGAGACAGTAAGACTATAAAGTAATTATAAACTTTTTAATTTGGAAACCGACTGCATACGCGAAAACAATTATAATTCAAGAGATGAAGAGATTCTGCATTATTCAAAAGAAAATCCAGATTATGAATGGCAAGCAACTGAATATTAGGTGCATTGCAAAAACACTAGGGTGGCCTGGTAGACCCAGAAACATCTGCTTGAATAACTGAGGTTAAATGCAACAAATATGAGGAAAAAAAATAAAGAGAAAATCTTCAATGCAAGTGTCACTTAAAATTGCAGTCCTAAACTGACAAAATGCAAAATAATATATAGACCAGCCAAGAACTTAAAAATAATGTAACCCAACAATGGAAAGGATTAAAATCACGACAGTTACCACTCAGCATGCCAAGGTAAGGCAGGAGCAATAGTACTTCAACAAGGGAAAACAGATATTGAGATAATTATACATACCCATTGGCATCTATCACCCTTCTTGAGATCTTCATTTTCCTTGTCGATCCTGAGTACAACTCCTCCAGGCTGCAAGGCAAGTTGCTCTCCACAGGTTGTGGCTTTTTTGGCATATGCCTAGCTTCACTATATGACCGAAACATATTGTCACTTCCACTAAAGCCACCAAATATTCCCGCCCCGTCAGACTGAAACCTCGCGGACCTCCCGGGTCCAGATGATCCAAATCCAAAAGGGCTATTCCCAAAGAATTCTGCAAATATATCCTCTGCGTTTCTGGGATTAAACCCACTTGTTGGTCCGTTGCCAGGTGGTGGCGTATCCTTCAACCCTTGCTCTCCATATTGATCATAAATAACCCTTTTCTGGGGGTCGCTTAGTACCTGAATGGACAGCTTTTTTAAAAAAAATTTCTCCACAGCCAAACACCATAAATCTCAAACTTGCAGTTTACAATATATATCTATAAAATTGTAGACACCTATATTTAGAGGGAAAGCTTTCATCACGATGTTAATGGAACTACTGGGTATTATGGATTTCCCATTTCTTTGAAAGAACTTTCACATAAAACAGAGCCTATTTGATTTATCAAGACCCTATGATACCTGATGCAAAACGGTGAAAATTATCCCCCTTAACTTGCTTCCCAATCCACATAAAGCAACTTTCTATGACCCATAGATTCTGCTATTTCTTGCCATTTCTTTTTTTTTTCTTTCCCGAAAAGAAATAAACCTATTTGCCTAATCTGTAGTCTAAATAGCGCAGATTCACGCCGACATTCTTATGCCAAAGAAAGGAAATTAAATACAAGAAGAAGTGAAAGACGAAGAGTTGATTGTCCTGTCTTTTCTCTCGCCCCTATTTCATGGAGAATAAATAATAGGGAAAATAAAATGATGAGAACAATTTCTTGCCTCGTAGGCTTCAGAGATCTGCTTGAATTTGGCTTCAGCTTCTTTTTTGTTGTTGGGGTTCTTGTCAGGATGCCATTTCATGGCCAACTTTCTATATGCTTTCTTTAGATCGTCGTCTGTCGCATTCCTATCAACCTTCAATATATTATAGTAATCCACCCCCATCTGTTTCTGTTTTTGTTTTATTTTTTCAGAAAAACTCTGAATTTACAAAGTGGAAATCAATATCTGATCCTCAAACACCAAAACTTCGAATTTCGATCCTTTTCTCAGACGCCTAGATTACGAAATCAGCCCTTCTCCCTGCTCTTGAAAGTCAAATGTTCCTCGCAGAGTCCTTTGGAGATGAGAGCCGTGAAAATTGTAAGGGAACAATGAAACTACACAATGAACAGAACAAAAGAAAAAAAAAATTAGGAAGTGGAGAAGGAACACAGAGCAGAAGTTGGAAATTGACGAATCAGATTGTAGTGTTTGATGGATCTTTAGAATACCAAAGAAAATGCCACCACGCTAGGAACTGGAGAAGGCGTTGAAAATGGAAGATTCTGGATCATTAAAAATGATAAGTAACCGAGAGTTACGGAAATATTTATATTTGGTTTGTTCCATAATCCATGGAATGGGACGGACCTTCGAAATTGGAGTGAATATATTCTTGATTTCACTTGTTTCTTATTTGCATGTTATTGTCATCACAAAGCAACGTAGAGAAGTGGTTTCATGACAATCACCAATTCGAACCCAGAGGACAGGGCCGGAAAAAGTTGACTACTCTCGAGTACCGTGCTTGAATTGGACTGTGAGTTGGTGAATATTACAGAAAATTATACGCTACCGGCCAACAAGCACCATATAACAAATTCACAATTGCCTTTCAGTTTACTACCATAGTAGTATGCATATTGAATGTATGTGTATAATCTCCTAATAAAATTGTTATTTTCACACTTCATTCTTTTACACATTTTTCACGTATCATATTTTTATTGTTATTTTTATGATTCTCTTTTTTTTTTTTTACACATCTCTCGCATCTTATTTTTTCAATATTATTTTTTATTTTCTCTCTTTCTTTTTTCCACCATGATCTATCATGTCACCACAAATAACAATAATAAATTAGAGTATAGAAGGATATACACATATGATGATGTGAATATAACATTTTTTATCCCATAATTGTACAAGTTGGTCATGCTTTTTTAGCTCCAAATATCTTTTGTTAATATTTCTATTTACCACTCATTTACTCCAGGAAGAAATTGAGATATGATATTCCACTCAATGCGGAATATCAATCTAAAATGGTTCAGTGTATTATAGTTGATGGTGGGATGTCAAAATTTGATTTGTATCATAGACGGACATTTGTTGCATTGACTCAATTAAGAAACTACATTATTGTTAACAAAAGCGACGTGATTTGTTTAGAGGAATTTGAATGTGTAGGTAACATTTCAAAATACTCTGTATCCTCTTGCCATTACGCCAATCACTAGTACTCTAATGAATTAATGTCCTTGCACCAAAAAGGTAAATAAAAATGTTGTATTAAACCTATTGCATAAGCTCCAAATTTACTGACCAAGGTACAATGGATAGCCAGTCAACCATCCCGACTAGAGATAATCATCTCAGATGATTTTTTCTTTTCTTTTCTTTTTGACCATCCATTTCATACAAGGGAAAGCTGCACAATTCCACAAGGAACATGGCACAAGCACCCCCTCAAAATAAAATATTTTAGACCAGAACAAAATAAGACGCAGATGAGAACTATACAAACCATAAAACTGAATCATGTATTAGAAATGCCTCCCACCCTAAGTAGTCTGCCCTATTTTTACACTTAACCGCCACACTAGGTATGGCTTTCTGAGTAATTTACAAGTAAGAGGCTGACGAAGTACTGGCTTCAGCTGCTACATTCTTCAGTTTCAATGAAGCAGAATCAGCCAAAGATCCAGATTCTGAAACATCACCGATATCCAGTGTCTCTGGAAGACTTCCAGAAGATTCAACACCGTCAAACTGTAAGCAGAAAACAGTTGCTTCTTAAAAAAGATAACCTAATGAATAAACACACTATGCATATCAATTAGATCTGCAACTCAATGTTTTTTAGAAGTGACAAACACTATAAGATGAAAACTCTTAATTGTGCAATACATCTTCATATTACAATCCAGGGAAAAAAGGAACAAAACAAAATGTAGTATATGCCGAGACCAATATTTTTGGTCACTTAAGAAAATGGACGAAGAAGGGGCAACAATTATGCCATCAATGGCATTGGATAAAAAAATAAGTAAAATCCAAGAACTATAAATTTAAAATATTACCTCAAGTTGGCTCAGCATGTCAATAGCAGCGTCCAGGTCACCCCCGTTTACCATGTAGACGTCAGCAAGGGACTGATCAGATATACCAGGAAATGTCATCCTAAGATATTCCAGATCCATGTCAGATTCCTCATCTAACATCTGTTTATCAGTCATCTTTGTTGCATTCTGTGACGATGAACTGTAAGAACTAGACACAGGCTGGCTCTTCACATAAAATGCTTCAGGCGTGGAGAGCTTTTTAGCAGCATGAGTGTTAGAGTCAAGAAGGTGCTGATCATCTGTACTATGCTGAGGAGTCTGAAACCAGACAGTCCCATTATAACTCTTGGAATCTTTGTCCATTACACAAGTTCTACCATCTGCCTCCCTTTTAGAGAGTGGAATATATGAGGCTGCATATGGATTCAGAGAAGATACTCCTGGCTTCATGGACTTTGTTCAGATAGACAAAGCAATGTCCTTCCTTTTCTTTTTCCCTTGGTTGGGGAGCCCCACAGATACAAAGAAAGAACTAGCAAACATGCCATACAGAAAGAATCCACAGTTTCAAGGCCAAAAGAATTCACAAATACAACAAAAAAGTAGTGTATGATAGAATAGAGTTTGCATCAGTGACAAAAAGCAAAAACAGTAATTACTATCAACGGTAAATTGGTCACAAACTTTCTCTGCTAGCCCTTTACAAAGATAATAGCATAGTGCATATTTTAAGTAACTTATAAGATCCTGTTAGAAGTACGATGACTAATATTAAAGATGTGTATATCACAACTAATGGGTTAGACTTTTACTAGTTACTCTAATTTTAATTATAAATTGATGCTGAGGACCCTGACCGTTCAAGTAGTAATCCCACTCATCTCTCTCACCAGATCCTATGTCTAAAATGAGCTTGTTCCACCTCTTGTTATCATATAATACTATCACACCTGACGGAGCACCAAGTGCGTGGCCCATGCGGCACAACATATCAGACCGGAAATCTAAGTACATACCCTTCTCAAAGACTTAAGCAAATGATTTTAGAAGTAGATCGAAGAAGAGAAAAGCATCCAAATCAAAACATGCCCGAAGATTATGGTTCATAATTCTTTCATATATCCGCTACTAATAAATCAATCCTATAATATTTTCTCTCAAAAGTCAATTAAAAAACAAAAAAAAGCGGACTTGCACTGATGTAACGACCCAGAAAATGGCTGATTCGAATTCAATTATTTTATTCATTTGCTAGGATTAGTGAAAAATAAGAGTGATTTGAAAATATAATAGCTACGATTAAGAAAAGTAAACGCACATAGCACAGAAAATTATGAACTACGAAGAATGAGACTAAAGAATCGGAACAAACCAGTTAGATCGCAACACGGATATGAAACCCTAATTTTTCAGATCGCTCGAAGGGCAAACGAATGATTGATATGCAAAAATATGGAAAGCACTATCCCTCTTTTGGGTAACTATAATTTGGTAGGAAATCACTATAATAATAATAAATAAATAAAGTAAAAGGAGGCAGTGCCGGCTGGTGACGGGTGACGGTTTATCGCACCGACGCGGCAACTTTTGTTGGTACTTGTTTGGCAACTGGATTATGGTATTGTAGTTTTCGGCTAACGGGAGAGGCCACGACCAAACCAAATAACGTTAACCAGTCTGCTTTTATTTTATTTTTAAATAATTCTTATAATTTTTAGTTTAATTTTTCACATTAGTTAGGAAAAATTATTTCTAAGTGCGGAGAGCCAATATTTTATGGGCACTATATTATTATTATTATTTTCTTATAACAATTATTTTATTATTATATTATAATAATTATTTTTTTATAATTAAATAACTACATTTTATGGAAAGAAAAAATATATTAATTACCAAATAAGAATTTGGTGTCCACCAGTTCATAAAACAGGATTTGCAGAAGGGATTTGGGCTTAGTGTTGTTGGGCCTCGCTTCCATATTTACCTATGACTTTTGCATCCTCTGGAGAAAGATAAGAGCGCATATTGAGTTATGGTTCTCTATTATTCTTCAGGGAAGGGCACTGGATACTTAATAAATTCCCTAACATCCACAACCTCCATAAATGTTGCTACGAATATTAATAATTATTTGCTCATTTCTGGATGTAATTAATTTGATGCAAACGGATCAAGATTTATAATTCCAACAAGTCTGATTATCAAATACCATACATAATGAAAGGAAGAAATCAGAAGTATGAGAATCAAGTGGTAACAATCCAGAAATTAGGTTGCAAGAAACATACACTGCTCTTACCAGTTGCCACACACTCACTACTTGGATTTATCTGTCATCAATATCTAACATATGCTATATTTTCTTTCATTATTAATTGAGTTTCTGTACAAAATTAAGATTCTGATTCATGATTTCAGTTTGTACATTCAGAGAAGCTCAATCTGAGCAAAAGAACAACTTCAATCTGAGTAAAAGAACAACATGAGTCCACACTGCTACAGATCCAAAGAGCATTCCATAACCCTTTTCCCATTGTACGAAATACTAGAGGTAAATTTGAAGCGGAATGCATTAAAGCTGCATATGCCAAGGATTAAGTCCAATTTGTTTGTCAGCTGGCACGCCCAGTGATTCAACTCAAGTTAAGGTGAGAAAACTTGCGGGCATTTTTTGGATGCCAGTCAATTAATCCTGGGATGTAGCAGAATACTCAAAAAGAAGGCGTTTGGATGGAGCTGATTGTAAGAGCACTCGCAAGCGACTTGTAAGCTGATAACTCAATGTCCACTGCATTGCCATCTCTGACTCCTTCATTTGCCTAACAATCGTAGCCTGGTAGGAAAAACATTTGATTTAGAAAATAATAAACAAGTACAAGGGAATACCAGTAGAACCTGTAGCTTCAACGTTGAGACACGTTCTTTGTAAAAGCCAGAGAAATGACTTGGCATTCATTAGTTAACACATGAATGCATCTAAATAACTACTTCATCAGACAATCTACTTCAAGCTGTCTGCTTAATAGAAATCAAAGTTTTCCCCAGGAATGAATTACATACTATATCTCACAAGACTATATTTAGCCATAAAGATCACAGTAGGGATTTTGTCACCCGAAACCATTTTAAGAAGCATTAGCTGTTGCTTTACTCATAAAGCAATATTAACCTAATCTTTTCCCTTGGTTGCTGATCTTGTGATTTATAAAGATTTATTGAGAAGAGAAACCAGCTGACATAAATAGTAATGTCTTGGGTAACAAAAGTTTGACAAAATTACTAGCTTTATCATAGTTACCTGAAGACGTTTCCCCAGCTGGACTTCAACTTCAGTACCAAATGATATATTACTAGCAAGTGATTTGAGAGGATCCACTGTAGGATCAACAGAAACCAAACTAGGGATCTGAGGTGCATACACTAGCCTCCACCTAGCCTGGCCAAACTCTCCCTTCCCTTCTATTCTTGGCATTAATTTTTCAAGAGTCGCAGTTGCAATCTTTTCAAATGCAAGCTGACCATTTCCTTCCAAAATGGATTCAGCCAACTGACTCTCAAACCTTCTGGCAGCCTGCACAAATAGAAAGAATTACAGGACCACGCTGCCTGGAGTTCAGATCATGGAGATCTTAGTTTCCCAGATGCAACTATTAATTGATTTCACACAATAAAGATTAGACAATGCAAATTTAGATACAGCAGCAAATATAGATTTTTTGTGACCAGAGCACAGTGAATCTGTTAAACTCCACACAAGGTCCAAGAGTTATTTTCATTATGTTCATTACATTTTACTTAACTTCACTATATACTCCCCTCTTTTTTTCTTTCTTTTAATTTCCATAAGCAAACAATTCCCTCTAATTCTCTTCGCTGAAGCATCTCTTATTTTAATGCACACAATAATCTACCCTTTGTGCCTTCTACTTTGGTTTAGCAGTAGTACTAGCACCCTGTGAGTCCCATGCTTCATTGCATAATGCACCTATTCAGAACTTATGTATTCTATGGGGTTCACCTATTTCGCTTTTTTAGGAATCTCAATGATATGAATATTCAGAACCTATAATCGTTCTTATTTCTTGTAGACTTGATTCACCTTTCACACAATCTAGATAGGAGAATATGGACTCCACTCTTCTGGTTTGAATTCATGCAAATCATTCTTTCAGTTTCTAACTCATTCTACTAAATAGGAACAAATTTTTATTTAGATAAACCCAGTTGGAATACTAAAGCTCCCCGAAGGTCATTTATCTGGACTGATATACTAAATAGGATTAATATTAATGACATGTAGCAGGTTCGGAGACCTAGAACAGCTCTTTCTCCTGATATTTGTGTCATGTGTATGAATAATTTGGAATCATCTGCTCACCTTTTTTTAGATTGCAGGATGGATGTATCTTTGTGGAATAAGTTGTGTTTTTTCGGGGAACAATGGGTTTGTCCTCCAACATTGAAGGGGTTTCTACAATACCAGTAACATGAGATTATCTTTTACCTCAGTAGGTGAGAGCGCATCCTGTTCCACAGAACGTGTTGAGGTCACCACAAGTTTGTCCTGCCAATTGCTAGCTCGACCTTGAATGCTAAATTGCCACTCGGATCCAACCAAGGCTAAATCTAGCATTGGATCTAGTCCATATTCAGGCTCAAACTTCGCAATATTCAGATGCTCTCGTTTTAATCTCACCTGCATTTGAAACGGATGATACAGCATAAACAATGAGTCAAAGAACTTACGATCAAAACCAAAATAAACTAGTCTATAAGATTCCCTGGGGATACCATTTACATTAGCTACGAAATATTACATTAGACAAACCTGAGTTGCAACCAGATCAACTTCACCATTCTCAAATGCCAGTATGCCTCTAGGTTTTATCCATTTGGGATGGGCGAGACCATTCAACTCAAGCTCTCCACTAACACTAAAATTAAGAATCAAAGGATAAACTATCTTCAACTCTGGTCCAAGCACAAGCTTCAGATCACTAAGGCGGATTTCTACATTTGGTTTAATCTGCACTTGCTCTGTATCCTTTTCAACTTGACTTGACTTAACTGCATAGTGAGTTTTTTTTTTTAAAAAAAGATAATAATATACAGAAAAAACAGTCATTGCTAAAATTTAAAAATATCAATAAATAACCCAAATAAATAATTAACAACATAGACAAATGTAAAAGATCAAGCAATTAAATTGGGTACTGCAGGTCCTAAGGTTTGTTAATAACTATACTCTGCAGTCATAAATAATCCAAAATATAAAAGTTGCATATAAAGAAACATAACATGTAGGTGAGAAACCCTAGTGAAATGCAGAATCCCATTTTTTCAAGTAATAACAATAATCTTAGGTATAAATACTGCTTCCACATCCACTAAGCATATAGAAGATAATTACAAGGACTAGTTTTATGTTCCCTGCCCTTTCTGGGAGATAAATCATGCACATGCAATGTTGCCCAACTTATTTATGTCAACTAATAATTTGAGGTGTTATTTGTCATAAAGATTAAAAGGTTACTACCATGATATTAGCTTTTAGGAGGTAATCTTCACCCTCATAATAATTTAGGTGGATAAGGAATAGTTAATGTACTTGTTCAAATTTAATATCTTCATGTACCACCAATCAAAATTTCAATTTGACACAACATAAATATCTTCATGTTCAAATTTATTGGGCAGCTTTGTTGTTTTCTTGACTTGATTGTCTCCCTGTTTTCTTTGGGTTTTGCTTCTTTTTATTTTTTAGGTGGATATCTTATCCTCCTCCTTTGTAATATTTTTCTATTTCCAATAAATTTTCCTTTCCTGATCCAAAAAAAAAAAAAAAAGCTAATGAAAATGCAAAGTATTACCAGAGGATTGAGAAACTTTGGTCCTCAAAGCAGGTTTTGAGCTGAAAAACCGTGAAACATATCTTGAAGCAACTGATTGACTAACATCACCAGCAGGGAGCATAGAATGATTTGATGGGAATCTATTAGAAGCAGAAGCACCACCCCTATCATGTGGTAAATATGCTTCTCCATGGCTAAGCTTAATATTCCCAGATATATTTGGTTGCAATATGGAACCAGTTATTTGCACCTGGGAGTCAACCTGACCACTGAAAGAAGTAGGGCACTTGTGTTAACGAAAATCATGTATAGCAAAAAAAAGTTACAGTGCCATAAGTCAATGATATTAATGAGTTAATGGTCACATCAGCCACATAGACCCATGAATAAGTCAAGACATAACTTAAAAAGCCCTTCTGCCAGAAGTTGAGAAAGAAACCTTAAAATATTTTTTGCCCGTACTTCCAGAACTTCACACTTCAACTCGATCTTGTCGTCGAGGGCTGCTTCACTAGTTCTAAGAGGAAGGTTCCCATTTACAAGCAGCTTTCCTTTTCTGCTTACCCTACTCTCCAATGAGGTGATGCATAACCTATTTGATTTCACTTGGACAGTTCCACCAAAGTTGGTAAGTGGCTTTCGGAGCACTGGGGAAGATATTGATGCCCTGTGGAATGCTGCATGTCCATCAAGCACTGGTTGATCAACTGTCCCTCTGACCTATTAAGTTGAGACATGACAAGACTTACTGAAGTAAACACAATTCAAATAAGTAACATTATGTGAGAAAACCATATTGACCACCCACCTCAAGCATGACATCAGCATTTCCCTGAAGCCAATTGGCATGAGGAGATAAAGCTGTTAACAACATCATTCCCCCATCTTTTATATCAGCATCAACCCTGACTTCTCCGACATCTAAAATTTGCCAATTTAATCCTTTAAGGCTCTCTGCTAATTGAGTATTCCAACTTTCTTCGTTTCTATCTCTAGAAACTTTTTTGTCACTGCCATCATCAATGCTCCCTTTATTCTTCTCCTTCACCCAGTCAGGAACCCAAGTAGACCCACTTTTATCCAATTCTACATCTTCCTGTAACATGCTGTTTTGCCCAAAAGCTACAGGAATACTTCCTTGAATGAGTACATGACCATTTTGGATTATAGGTTCAAATTTTGCATTGAATAGAAAACGACTGGTTGAGGTTAGAGAAGCAACAACTTCTGCTCGCCCCAGATCAATACCACCAATGGCGCCATCCAGGAGCCTTACTTGCACATCACATTCTGGTTTTGCTAAACTTCCTCTAAGATCTCCTTCCATATGCAATATACCCCTTATGGGTGATAACAATTGCCGCAGAGAATGAACAACATCTGTTGCTGTAGATTCAATGACCTGAACTAGGGTTGGGACCAGACTAACAGGAAAATTTAAGACTGCAAAATGTAGGTTTGTTTTAGACCCTAACAAAGTCCCATCTGCATGAACGGTGGCATTATCCTTCTGGATAAAAATTTTCTCCAGGTGTAGTCCATCATCATTACTGTAAGCACCAACTGCCAACACACGCTGAGTTTTGTAATCTCCCCATTCCCAGTCCTCTCCATGAAAGTCAAATTCTGCCTGAAATGACAGAATAAAAAAGCCAATCCTCAAACACAGATAGTCCATTTTAACCCCAAGGAATACAAAGAAAGAATTTTTTTTTTTACCACAGTGTCTCCATTTCCTCCACCACTAGCATCAAGAGAGCCATGCCAGCGACCTTTAAGTTCAGACAAACCAGGCAGGCTTAAGTCTTCAAGAACAACATGATTAGATGGAGCATGATTCCTCCTTGTTATCTGCAAGTTGTATATATTTATCAATACCAGGCACAGGAGACTTCAATTTTTCTAATGCCTGTTATGAGACTCCTAACCATTATGAAAAAATGAAAGAAAGAAAGAGACATTATAAATGCACGTAATGCTAGATTTATGAGCAAAAACAAGTTTTTATGATATCTTGACAATACCTCGAGCAGTTGCTGAAGGCTTTCAGCATATAATCCAACTGACTGCAAACTCTGAATAAAAATATCCTGCATATATATGACATAGCAACATGCAGAATCAGACTTTTCTATAATATACATATATACATGTGTGTGTGTGTGTTTGTACAGGCTACACTACAGATTTGTTTATGGAAACAACAAAAACTATTACACTATTATTCTTAAAGTCAGTGTCTATATAATTATAATGTAACAAAGAAGCATGAAAAGAATCAGAAGATACAAATCAGCTTACATATATAGTCAACAATAGCAGTAAAATATTTTTATTCAGATGATGTATTAAAACTAAAAATTTCCACTGATATTGAAAAAATTTACAATTATAAAAAAAATAATAAAAAAGTAGCTGATTAGGGAACTAGTAGTGAAGCATGGGAACATAACGCTTACATATTCAGATTCTCCGTCCCACTAATTTATCCTTATTACATCATTGTTTTGTCCATAATATATTCTATTTTCCCAAATTGGATAAGATATACATTCATTCTTACTTTCAACTTTCAATTTTTCTTACATCAATTTGAGTTGATTTTAATTTTTAACTAAAGCTTCCATCTCTTGTTGACTTCCCAAAAGAAGAATCTTTGTGGGAGAAGGAACAATTTTGGAGATAGCTGTTAGTTCATGCTTTAAACAATAACATCACTTGTAAACCTCTAGGAAAATTAATGCACTAAGCATGTTCGCAGACAATACCATAACTAACTAAAAAGAAGGAATTGAGGACCTTTGATCTTGAATGATCGGCAGGATCTGTACTTCGAGAAAGAAGCCTTGCAAGAGGAAGCATCTCAGCAACCTCAGCTCTGCAAACTTCAAGTTTCATTCTCCACCTGCCCATTGAAGATATAACACTACCAAGATGGCCAGACATTAGCTTTTTGAAAAAGCCACCCCCCTTTCTGCCAATAGGGTTACGATCTCGGGTGCCAGGCAACACATATTCACCTTGAAGTTCATAACGACTGTAGTGTTGTTCCAAAACAGTTTTCTCAATAGTGATCTGAAGAATAGTGCATCAACTAACAATCAGTATCAAACATAAACATCATTCACATTTTTCCATTTGTGCAAAATGAAACTACAAATAAACTATTGGAATTCATATTAATTTGTGAGGTTTAAGAAATATAAGGGAAAATTTTTTATCACTACTACAACATTACAATGAAAAAACGTTGATTCCATTACATGGTATTTTTTTCTTTTGCTATATAACCAAAAAGGATCTTTGAGAACCTATTGTTCACAAGCTCAAGGTCCATAGCAGTGAAGAAGTCATCAAACAGTGCAGATAATCAATTGACCCACCTATATTTTTTAGAAGATCAAAGAGATATTGTCATGCATCTAATATTAGAAATATGAAATTCCTGAAATGATTACAAAATGAAAATTGATCAGTGCGAAGTAAACAATTATACAGTAGCAAGGATATCATCATATTTGTTGTCACTGGTAGCAAAGATTAAAGACGAATAACTTAAGATTTGATATTGCATGAGTCAAATCGAAAACTGAAGAAGAAAAACAAACCAAGTCAATAGAATTAGACTGACACACACTATTATCTATAATCAAGATCAACTCTGGGACATGCTTAACAGACTTCTATAATTAATTCCCAGGATGACGATAAGTAAACTAGCAGGTAACTCAAATTCAGGTACCAAAGAATAAAAGTAGGCTTAGGCACTCACAACATCTCCACTCCATCTAGCTGCTACATCTAGGGCTTCACCAAGCGCACCACTGAATTTTGGCCGAAGGACAGATAGAACTCCATGTCCTCTTCTTTTCTGTAGATTCAGCTGGATTTCTGCCTGAAAGCAAACAAGCTACCAGCTGAAACACAGCAAATATTTCTTTTCATGAAACTATCATTAACTAATGCCTCAACCAGGTTATCATTCAGGCAGGACAGAACAGAAAATGTAAGGGGAGAAGAGAAGGAGGGAAAGTAAACAAAGCGGTAAAAAGTCAATTTTTAATTTAGATAAAATACATGCTTTCAAATTTCCCCACTCTTAACTTTTATGTGGCTGATCAAGTCCATCGCCCCTCTACACAAAGAAACTGAAGTATCTTGATATATTTTATTCTTTATATATATATATGTGGGGGGATGCTATCCTATAGCCCCATTTTTGGGGATGTAGGGCTACATTCCCCCTTACTTTTCGTTGGTGTTTGGTTTTTTCTTTTTCTTTTTGGAGTTAATGAAGTGTTTCCTATGTCATATATTTTTTTAGAAATTTTTTAAATATTTTTGGATTTTTTTCACTTTGAATATGTGGGGGGATGCTTTTGGACTTCTATTTTTCTTACGTAAAAAATTTCAAAAAAAATCTAAAAACATTTCAAAAAATTCCCAAAAAAATATATGACATATAAAATACCCATTAATTTTAAAAGGTAAAAAAAAAAATCAAAAGGGTGTAAAAAGTAAGGGTGGCTGTACCGGAGCA
>JASKGM010000008.1:3071983-3106586 GCA_034509205.1 Ceratonia siliqua
ATCTTATATTGTAGAAAAAAAAAGTACCTATGAATATATTGTATTTAGGCTATTTTTATCATTTTTTTTAAAAAAAATTTGTTTGGCCCATCGGGCCGCGGGCCACATCGGGCTGGGCCAAAAAAGCCCAGTTTTTTTCGGGCTGGTATTTTGCTAGCCCAACCCTATTATTTTTCGGGTTAGATCGGGACAGCCCATCGGGTTGGGCCCATTTTGCTACCTCTATAAATGCAACTGCATAACTCATCACCTTTTCCAACATAAGTCTGTTATCTTTTTTTGACCTTTTTTTTAAACATAACTCCGTACGCGTATGGAAATATAAATTGGTAAACCTTATGGGATGAAAATTGAGAAACTTTAATCATACGGGGAAATGACATTTGGAAATCATCACATATTTGTAATTAGAAAGGAATTAACGTTTTTGTTTAAACTTATTAAAAAATATTTTTTTTTAAGAAGAAATATTTTTTTTTAAAAAAAAATTATTTTATATTTAGAAGCAATAATTAAGAATGACTTTTAAAATTTAGTGAATAATTTTAGAGATAAAAATTTTATTTTTTATTTTTTTCTTTATTAAAAAAAATTATAATTTTTAACTTCTTCTTATAGGAAATTTTCTTAATTTTATTAACTTATTATTTTTTTATAAATCTAAACAAATATATATTTTTTTATCTAAATATATTATTTTTTTAAAAAAATAATTTATTCTGATAATAAATTAAAGAAGACCTAAAAGGCAATTGCCCCAACATCCAATCATTAATTCCCAACTTTGGAAGGTTATAAATTCAATAAATTACTAACCATATCGATGCTTTTTTGTTTTGTTTGCTTTTCCCATAAAGAAAGGTTCCTTCACTCTAACTAAAAAATGTTGAGTGGTTTTATGAGCTCAAATAAATTAAAGACTAAATTTATATAATTTTGTTACTTTAATAATATAATATTTAATATTTTTTTAATTTTTAAAATGAAATTTGTTTATAAATATACAAAAATTAATTTACTCTTAATAATACTAACATAATAAATAAGTGAAAACCAATAATAAATTATTTTTTTACTTTCCTAAAAGAATTGAATATCATAATAATATATAAGTAAGTTCTTAGTAATTCATATTAATAAAAAAAAATTATACATGAGCATTCCTTTCATTCCCGTCTTCTACGTCATTCTTAACAATTTTTTTGATTAACTTTTAATAATAAAAAACAATTAAGTGCATATAGGTTTTACTAACTTGCCTATTAATATGCACATAGCTATAATTTATTAATTTAATTCATTAATTATTTATATATACAAAACTAAATAAATTTTTTATCATCATCATCAACTACACCAACCACTCACCATAGTGTTCCGAGCATTGGCTGCAACATTAGCCTCAATTTTATACAACTTGATCACTAAGGTCCCATCAGATTAAGCACCAAAATGTTCCGTCATTTTAGATTTACATTATTTTATGTTAAAAAATTTTAATATATTATGTTTTAAAAGAAATGAATATAACATGTAAATTTTAGATTTAAATCTGATCATGCTATTAAGCAACACAAGTCTCATGACCAATCATATAGTACACCTTAATCGTTCATACTCTTTAAATGATTACGATATATTTTTTATTTATTTTTATTTATCGTAACCGTTTAAAATAAATGAACGATCATGATTTTAATAACATGATCAATTCACACATGTAAAATATATTACTTAATAAATATTAATTAGACCCATTAATATTATATATATATATATATATATATATATATATATATATATAATATCATAGTTTCGTTGATTTATTATCATCAAAATTAATTACACCAATGATTAAAAACAATAATCATCTTAGCATTGACCTAGGGCCCAACAGGGACAAGCACCAACACCCACTAGCCTGCTGATTATACACGCTGTCATAAATATCAATTTTGTCATTATCAAACTAAAAGAAGAATTGTGATGGTGGTTCACAACACTCTTGATATCCTATTTTAGGACACGTGACTGGCGTAAGGAATTACTTTTCAGGTAATTACCTACCAGCTTAAAATACTAATGCAATTAATGACATTCATAATCATTATTAAATGAGTAATAAAATTGAAATACACTTTCATAAAAATAATTTCTAAGTCAAAAATTTATTAAAAATTTTGACAGAGTTTCTCCTGAAATATTAACTATCTCAGGGTACAGATATGCTAAATAATAAGAT
Source organism: Ceratonia siliqua (assembly GCA_034509205.1). NCBI lineage: Eukaryota > Viridiplantae > Streptophyta > Magnoliopsida > Fabales > Fabaceae > Ceratonia > Ceratonia siliqua. Next base: position 3,074,226 of record JASKGM010000008.1, read on the forward strand.
GGACATGCCCACTATCAACCAGAAGCCTCAATGGCTTAACAGAAAAGTTTTAAATGATCCATCATGGACTGTATATCAAAATTACACATAATTATGCAATTATATCTACAGTCCATGAAAATAAACAAAAATGCAAATAACCCTATCCAACATCGTCCACAAATCCTCAAGTAAACTCCAGCTTTACTACTCAAGGTGGTGCCTACCAAATTCAATCAACTGGTTCAAAGGATACAGGCAGAGCTGAAGGTAAATCACCAATATCCTGATCTGAAAATGTTAAAGTTGAGGAGTGAGTCCACTGACTCAGTGAATGAAAAACCAAACTTACCAATTGATAACTAAACCCCTATATATAAAGTGCATTACTATTAAAATACTAAAAAAAACCTCGTTTCAATACTTTTTCAACATAATAAGCACTTAATGCACCTTACATCTTGGAAAGAAAATAATTTTTACTTTATAATCATATTGCAATAATAATTAACAGTATGAAATTCAAGAGACATTATGTCAATAAATACTTCAATAAAAATATGAATTTGTGAGATCCATAACAGTATAAAGGGGAGAACCTAAACTAAGAAAACAGTGTTCCCACTCTAGATGACAAATCTCAACTAGAGGGTAACCCGATTCTCACATTCGGGAACTACTCTCACCGAAGGAAAATACTAGTTTTTTCGTTCTCTCCAGAGCATTCTCATTCGGAGGAACCATTCATAATAACACTCAATCTTCTGTCAGGAACTGTACTCACTGACAGAAGTATCCTTTATCAGGAACTACCCTCAACTGATAAAGGTTACGACCTAGGTGCACCTAGTGGTTCTACCACCACTCTACTATGGACCCCATAATACAGTTCTAAATTACTTTCATAATTCTCATACCGTTCATACTTTCACAATATACAATTAAGATATTTCTTCATGCTATGGCACATAATAATGAGTTTCACATGTATATATTTACATTACTTTCCTCAAAAAAATTTTCAAATCATGCTCAAGCAGCATCATTGAAAACAAGTTATAATTTAACAATTTAGGCATCAAGAGGTAAGTAAGAATCCACTCACAGTTGTTGAATTTGAAAACTTAATAATCAACCTCCAGATAATTCTACTTTAAGGCTGAGTTGGTTCCAACAGGTTGGTTTCAAGCATCCCTATCATTATAACATACGAGGTTCAAATTAAGGCAACAAAATAAGATGTTCAAATTAAGGCATCCTTATCATTATAACATGCGAGGTTTAAATTAAGGCGACAAAATAAGAGATTCAAATTAAGGCATCCCTATCATTATATATTTTTAGTGAATTGACTGATTTCTGCCCCAAGGATTGAAATTCCTAATTGGTTTCTTCTTGCACAGAGGAGGCACAAGGATGGACTTACGATAAATGGGAACTCAGAGAAAGAAAAAAAAAATGAACGAATGAATGGTAGTTTCAAATTTACTTGTTTAAACATAATCATGTAGACAGTTTAACCATAAGGAGAATGATTTTGAAAGGAAGAAAAATGGATCCCCATTCACGGTCATACCAAGCAACACAGGGAGGAGAATTTGTCAAAAATCTGGAAAATTTTGTCTGGATTAACAATCAAGTTTTTAAAATTACCATAACTCTTCATTTTGATTGTTTTAGCAGAAATGATGGATAGCAACTTAACTTACCCTAGAAAATGGCCTTGAATCTTTTAAAGGATGATTCTGAGCACTCCTCAAACGGAGCCACCACCCATGGCAATGGCGGCACCGTGCGGCGACGAGGCAGCGGCAGGGACTTTGGCGATGGCTGCTGGGTGACGAGTGGCCGGTGAGCCGCGGGACAGCAAAGCTTCTCCTGGGGGGAAGCGTGTGCCATAACAGGGGGAGCTGAAATTGACGATTAGCTAAGGTGCACCGCCGGCGACTGGACGGCAGCTACAGTGGCGGACTGACGGTGTTACACGGAGGGGCGCTAGGTTAAAGAGCTTCGCGGGTAGACGGAGGGGGAGATGATTTCAGAGGCGCCGAAAACAGAGAAGGGGAGGGGGAAAAGAAATAAGGGTTTTTCCTGAATTTTTTTGAGGGACTTCTTTGCAATTACTTAAAACTAGAGTTTTTTGCTATTTAGTCCTCCTACTTTGAATTTATTATGCCCAGACCCCTACATTTCTTGTTTTAGAATTTAAGGTATTACAACTCTAGAGTTTAGTATTAGAATTTTTTTATTAGAAAAGTTAACATTTATGAAATTTTTTTTAAAAAAAATGAGATTTTTAAAAAATTGATAAAATATGTTTGGTATGCACCGAACTTTCTTGAAAATATTATGATGCATTCTTAGAAAAGTTTTATTTCTATGTTTGGTTTAGGTAACATTTTTTTAAGAATATAAGAAAATTTTCAAAAATATCATTTAATTAAATTAAAAAAATTAGATAAAATAACATATATTTTTATTTCAATATTATAAATATTTTTATCATTATAAATATTTTATAATATTTTTATTTTTATATTAAAAAAATTTAATAAAAATTTTATTAAATTTAAAAAGGTTCTATCATTATAAATTTTTTATATGGCATGGTTATTTTGGTATTTTTCAATCCCTAAATTTTTTTCAATTCCTGAAAAGTTTATTTTTCATCAAAATTAATGGGAATGTTATCTCCTAAAATCTTTTTTAAAAGTTATTTATGAATAAGTTTTTTTCTTGAGAATAATTTTTCATCCCTTCTACCAAATAAAAGAATATTTTTTTTTCATTTCACTTCTCTAAGAAAGTAAAAACTTTCCTCGTACCAAACACCACCTTAGCACATTATCTTTATTTTATTTTATTATTACCATAAATAAAAAATAAATTAACTTCGAGATCATCAAAATAAAGAATATGTAACTCTATATTAAATGGCAAAAAAATGTTAAGATAAATGTTCTTGAATTAGACATTTTCATACTATTATTGGTAGTCTAAAGATGGCTATTTTTATAATATATCTATCGAATTTGTTAAACCTATCTCTTTAATTATTATTTTTATTGGTATATTTGACTTTGACTTATCCAAATTTATAATCTTCAATTTTAAAAATGATTATAGTATACTAAACTACGTATGTCTTGAATTATTTTAATTATATAAGAATAGGCATTATCATTAAAAATGGCTCAAGTGACAAAAAATTTGTATCATTGATAAGCTTTTTATATAATAATACAAATGGATACTTATTTATTATTATTATTATTTAAAAAAAAATCATCCACAGACACTTGCTGTATTTTTTTTTCTTTTTTAATCTTTCGCTAGTTTGTTTGGATTTTATTTTATCTCTGACTTGTTGGTTTTCCTCCTATCCATTTGATAAATAAATGCCCAAAGCTTTCACTAATTATTCCTTCCTCGTCTTTCAATCTTTTCTTTCTGAACTCAGTGGCCAACTTAATCCAAAATAGACCCATCCTATCAACATCCGTCCACCGGTCATTTTTTAAATTATAATCATCCATTTATATTTAAATAATTATAATATTTAATTATAAAAATATAAATTATATGTATTTAAATTATAATTATTTAAAAATAAATAAATTATTATAATAAATCAAAAATAATAAAAAATAACTCGAAGAAAAAATAAGTAGATCAATTTCTTATCCATCATCAACTTCAACAAAATGAATCTAATCAATAATATGATTAGTTATTTTGCACAAATTATGACTGTTTATATATAATCGAACAATCACAATTTATTTTAAAAAAATATATTTTAAAAAACATAAAAAGACTTACATATTCCTGATTTAACTTCGCTCCGGATGGCAACTTCAGAGATTCGCTATTTCTTCCTTAATATAACCTGTATTTATTTATACTAATTTATATAAATTTTAAAAACTATTTTTTATATAATTTTATGGAGAATTTGCAACAACTTAACAAAAAACAACTGGGCCAGAAGTGACGGGCCATTCAAGAATTTAGGCCCAAGGCTTTGGGCTGTGCAGATGGGCTGATATAGCCTCATGCCATTTGGGAGCTAAGCCCTAAGCATTGACCGTGGAACGGTGACTGTTGTTTGGTTTCCGATTTCACTTTGTAGCTCTCGCGGCGAATAGCGGTGGTCGGAGATAGATCTATCATCTGTATCCACATTGAGCCTCTAGCGCTCTGCCTCACTGCACCTTCTTTTCCTTCATTTCATTTTTTTTTTCAAATTTCTCCGAATCCTCAAGCGGGTGAACCGCTTTCACTGGATGAAGGTGGCTCCGTCACTGAGGGCAAATGAGACGAAGGTAAATTTTCTGTTGTATGAGAAATATACCAATCTGTTTATCATGAAGCTTTTTTCAGTAACATGTGGGTTGTTCGAAGGGTTGACTGCAAAGTAGGTTTGAAGCTTTCATTCAGATACTTGCATTATGCACTGTTTGAGAAGGGAACGATATGATAACTTCTACCAGAACTTCTCATATACCTCTATGCTTTTTATTCTTTATATTTATTTGGATTTATAGATGCCACGAATGGAGGACATTCTAAACCTTCCAGTGCAAAACCCCCCTTGTGCTGAGTTTTCTGCTGCTCATATAAAGTGGGTAAAAGTAGAAGGTGGTCGCCAAGGTGGCGATGATATTGCATTGGTTCCTTTCGCTAGAGTGGATGATTTTGTAAAAGGAGAATCTTCCAATGCGGAATGCCCTGCTAGCTTCCGCGTAGAATCAAGAAGAAAGAGACCTGAAGGGAGCATCACTAAACCAAGGGTTGATGGCTATCTTGAATACACATTGTAAGTTATGTTTTACATAAAATCGTATGGGTGGCCGCTTACTTTTTTTTTTCAATTAGCACATGTTAGAAAAATATTTGGTCTCTGCACCTTTTAATCTTTCATTGAATGCTATATTTTTTTATCAAAATATACGTGCTTTGAAGCTTAGGGGAACAAAGCTTATTGTTGAAGTTATGTAATATGATATCTTCTTCCCAGTTCTTTTAAAAATCTTCAAAGGTTTCATCTAAGTAACAATATGAAATTACATGGTTGGTTCTTAGATATTGGTGTTCTTATGGTCCTGAAGACTACCGAGAGAGTGAATCAGGTACAGGGGATGGCACAAGCACCAAACCTGCTTCAGGGAAGGGGAGCAGACCAGGAAGGCGACACATGATGAGAGGCTGCCTTTGCCATTTTACTGTTAAAAGATTATACATGCGACCCCTGCTTGCCCTCATCATATATAACCAAAGAAGGCATGTGGATAAAACAGGTGCACCTTGTCATGGGATACTTGACAGAAATGCAGTAGGGACAAGAGCTATGTATGCTCCACGAATTTCAGATGAGTTACGCCAGAAAGTGATGTCTATGCTTTTTGTTGGAATATCTTTGGACAATATAATACAGCACCACACAGAGGTGATGCAGAAGCAAGGTGCACCCCATAACCGTGATGATTTTCTAACTCGAAATGATGTGCGTAACATGGAAAGGATTATTCGGAATTCTTCACATGAGCTGCAGGAAAATGATGAGTGCAGTGTAAAGACATGGGTACAACGCAATCAGAAGCACATTTTCTACTTCCAAGACAACTCAGGTGCAGAACCATTTGTTTTGGGAATACAGACAGATTGGCAGCTGCAACAAATGCTTCGTTATGGACATAATAGTTTTATCTCTTTTCATTCAGCATTTGGCTCAAAGAAGCTTAAGGTATTGCATCTTGTTATTTTAATGATCTTTTCATTTATATGATGATTTTCATCCTTATATTGTTTGTTGTTTATGTAACATAACATTCAGAGGATTCTGCACCTCTGTGTACACTTACACCACACACACACACACATATATGATTGATTATTTTTTTTCTATTTTATCAAGTTAGTGAGGCCTGAAGTCAGGACTGACCAAAGTTAATAATATTTGGCATATATACAATGAGTTTCAATGGAAAAAGCATTTTTACATAGAAACATATGTTGTAAATCTGGAAGCTGTCTAGACCATTGGCAATAAACTGGTTTATAGTGTGATAAATTATTATATTATTTCAACTGAATGATATATAAATTTTAATGATTACTATGGAGAATTTAGGATATAAAAACGCATTATACTTTTCTTGTCCTTGACAGTGTCCCCTGTGTTCTTTACTTGTTTTCGATTCATCCCAAAATGCAATTCCAGTTTCTTGGATCATAACCTCATCCTTAGTCAGTAAAGATATTCATAAATGGATTGGGTTGCTCTGCGAAAGAATACGAACCAAGGACCCTAGGTGGAAGCCTAATGCTATTTTGTTGGATAATCCATCCTTTGACGTTTCAATCATGAGGTAAAAACATCACTGCAGTACTTTTCAGTTTTATTCTACTTCTTCTTCTCCTTTGTGGGAGGGGGAGGGGGGAGGGGTCTCAAAAGCAATTGGAGTGAAATCAAGCTTATTGCAGAGAGGCTTTTCAGTGTCGCATCCTATTATGCACCTGGCACATTCGCCGTGCTTGGATAAAAAAGCTTCAGAAGAAATGCTGCAACTTTGAGGTGCAACGGGAGATGTTTAGGCACTTGGGCGGGATTTTGTATTGTACAAGATGTGGACCTAGTGCTGTAGGTGCTGTTGAAGAGTTTATGCAAATTTTTGTTGATCAGTGTGGCTTCATAGACTATTTCAAGAGCCATTGGTTATCAAATATAGGTATTTTTCAAGTATTGGTTAATATTGTTTATATTGAAGATATATATGCTCTTGCCGTTGTAGGAGGGACCATCACTTAGCTTTTCATCATAATCATTCTTGATCTTATCACTGTCTGATGTAAAACAAGAAGGAGGAAGCCAAGGGAAACTGAAAACACCCCCAATTAGTGTTAATCGATTTCAGTAGCAAAACTGAAAACCCTAAGATAGATAATAAGCCTTACATAGGTGACTCAAAGAAGCCTAATTTTCCTGGGACAAATAATCCAAACTTAAGACCTTTATAAGTCCCAATATATAATAGGAAATAAAATCCAAAGACCCAAACAACTAAACCCTAAATTCCCAGATGACATAATTAAACCCTAATCTCTTAATTACAAACCCTAATTCCCAAATTACGAATACATTAATAGTGAATACAATAATAATAAATTCATAATAATGATAATCTCATTCTCTATCACTCTATTATTTAACTCTTATGTCTAACTCATTTCATTATTGGTTCCACCCCAGTGAGTGTGTCTTAATGTCTGCCAGGCAACTTTTGCACAAGCATTTCTACATTTGGCTATATGCCCTTGATGTAAATATCAAATAGCATCCAGTTCTCAAACATTCCAAGCATAAATACTGCATGAAAAAATAATATTTGTGTGTTGTCTTGCAGATGTGTGGATTAATGGCATAAAGTCACTCCCTGTAACAACTCCAGAGCCACATGCTGCAATAGAATCCTACCACCTAAGACTAAAATCCAGGCTTTTGAAGGAGCAATATGCTAATTTCTGGCCTAGAATTGACTGGTTAATCCACACTTTAATTACTGAATTGCACTCCTTATACTGGCTAGACCAGTACAATTTAGAGACTGGGTATTTTGAGAATCTACGGGACAATTCTTTCTCCACCAATGCTTGGTATCATGCTCTCCATATTCCAGATGTTGATGTCATACTGGATGATCAAATTCTCCATCTTGCGAAAGTCTTATCTCAGACAGACAGAAACTTGGCGTATACGGTTTGGAATCCTGGTTCAGAATTTTCACTTTGTGATTGTCCCTGGTATAGGCTGGGAAACCTCTGTAAACATGTCATTAAGGTGGCAACTTTCTGTAGAAGTCGGCAGGTCGCAAGGCCATTATTATCCGCTCAGGTTTATAAACAGGCTTTACTTACCCTTCTTCATAACCCCCCAGATGATCCTTTAGTTCTTGATCATACCATTCTACACGTAGCCCGTCTGCAACAAGACATTAAAGCCTTGGAAGACTTGTCTAACATTGGATTACTCCAGCCATTACCTCCTGATTTCAGTTCTCAAATGGCAGAAAATTCTCTGTTTTTTCAGCGCCTCCATTGACTGAGCCATCTGAAACAGAGAGTGACTATCTTTGGGCTAAAGTTCATTTTCTTATGGATATAGGATTCCAGAAAGGGTTGGAAGCTTCTTCATGTTTCTTGAGGTAATTAAACTTGCAAGAGTTAAAAGGTTATCCTTTTGTCTTTAAAGTGGTAGCACAACTATTCATTTCCTGAAACCACACTATTCTGCCTGCATAAGTAAATTCTATCAGTGCTGCCTCTGCTTTCTTAAATATTCCACCAAGATTATATTTCCTTTCTTTTGTTTTTGTTTTTTATTGGTTCTTGGTGGGGCGGGGTGGGGTTTGTGTGGTTTCTTTAACTTTATTCCTGTATCTGTTCGTTTCCTTTTTTCCTTGTACGTTGGTGCTCATTTTCAAGTAAGCTAAAGGTTCTTCACCTTCCAATTGCAGTGAATGCGGAGTTTGATCTATGGTTATATTTGAGACTACTGGAAGTATGAGGTGGCTTTTGATAGCATATATAAGGTTATGTCTGGTACGCGCTATATGGCCATATGCTTCACCTTTTAGAGATGAGAGGGAGCTCCAGGATGCCAAAAGAAATGAGAAGGGAAGGAACAATAGGGTTGAGATCCTAGTAATTAAGTCACCTAAAATTTTCTATTCTGGCCCTAGACATGCTGAGTTCATGCAGATTGCACACAACATGTATTGAGACTCTAAGGTGTTATTCACAGATACGACCACCATGCAGAAAGCGCAAGCAATTAATTTTGAAATTATTGTTGAGATTTATCTCACGAAATCATCTTCGCCTTTTGCTTCATATTTCACTACCTATCATCCTTAGTAACTCTTTCCTTTTCGTTATTCCTTTCAAGTAAGCCGAATGGTCTGGATCTTCTGGTTGCGGCTACTGGGAGTTTGATCGATTGGTTTTATACAAGTGGGCCTGGGCCTTGTAGAAGGTAATTATAAGTTTGTGAGGTAGTTTTATGATGCATAGGATAGGGCCCAGTAGATATTTTATGACTAGATGCTCTGCCCTTTGACCTCTTTCAACTTCATGTATGTTGCTTAGATTTGTATCTAGTACACTATAAACTCACTCGATCTATGGCTTGATGCTGAAGATGCAAAGTTCATTCTGGTTGCATGGCACCGTGCCTTTAGGTTTCTTTTGCGGGTCTGATTGAGTAGCTTTTACGTAGAATATTTTAGCAATTACTTCTAAGTTCCAAATATTCCTACTCTTATATGATCTTTTATCATATTCATATCCATTACATGTTGTGACTTGTGATGTTGTGGAAGAAAGAGAGAGGAAATATGTCATTTTTTGTCTGTGAGCTGCATTGTTTCAACTATCCTTTCTAATGATTAGTAAACCATCTTGAAATACATACCATATATCTAACAGGGAGATGACACCTCAGGCAAACTGAAACATTGGGAGGAAGGTCTTCTAGAAAAGAACTTGGGATAAAGGCAAGTCTTGTCCAACTGTAATACTGTATGAACTGAGCTGTTGTCCGTTGATCTTTTGACATTAAATTGTTGTCAAGCTGGAAGATGGAACGGATGCAGTTTGACGATATTTTGTTTGTTAATATATGTACAGGAATTTGAATATGTTTCATGGTCTTATGTTTATCATTTGTTATTAAAACCTTTTTTGTTTGTGGTCAAGATTTGTTATTAAAACCCAGCGATCTGAATATCATCCTACCGTTCAATATCAAATTCTCTAATGCATTTCCTCCTTTATTGTGCCCTTGCATGATTTCATAATATTAGGACATTGACTTATCTTTTGTTTTCGTTATTGTGTTTTATTGGTTATTCCATCATAACAAGGCAGACACGGAATCTTAAACCCGAAGTGGTTCCAAGCATTCCTTCATTTCAGCTTTGGTGTCTCTTGGTGTAAGATATATGATGAATCCATCTCAGGTGATAAATTGTAGAAAAATGTTATTTGTACTCATTTTGCTATACTTTTTTTTTAACTATTAATATATTATAAAATAATAATGATGATAAATAATAAATAATAAAAAAATAATATATATAAGAGATATAAAAATAATAATATACAAATAATATTCTTTTAAATTGGAATTTAAATTGTCACGAAATATTGGTAGAGACGTAGCTTTGAATTGTAGTCTCACAAGAGGAGCAGCAGAAGCCAATGAGACGTAGAGCATTAACGTGCATAGAAAATTAACTCAGACCATGTTCATTCCGAAAGCAAAATTTAGAAATGACCTTTAGTAGTTGTGCATCTTAATTTAAAAAAATTGTTTAAAATATTTAAACAAATATATTAAAAATTAAGGTTTTTATCAGCCTAGATATATAAATTTTTATTTTCTATTTATTTCATACTCTATTTATTTTATAAATATTAATATCAATATCTAAAAAGTTAAATTCTTTGTTTACCAAACGGCTATGTTAAGATTAGACAAACAGAATAACAAAAAATAAATAAAGAGGTAGAAAGGAATATGGGTGATTCAGCATTTACTGATTTACTAAGACATTCTAACGGAGAATCGGAGATTTGTGTTCTGTCCAAGAAAATATATTGCCTTTGACAATTGTAGCGTTGGGCATGTTATTATGGTTTTGGCAACAATATTAGAGGTTTCCTCATTACAAGTTTAAAAATTTAGTGTGTTAGTTATACCATATTTTGGTGTACAGTCAATAATATTATTATATTAATTCTTTGGAAAAAAAACTAGGAAATGGATCAACTTAATCGTGTTTACCCATGCGACTCAACATTTTACATCAAATGTTCCCTTCAATTCAATATCATATTGGATGAATCTTACAATAATTGGCACTTTCTTGTCACGAAAATCATTATTGAGGACGTGGCAAATCAAATCTTTCCACTTGGCAGTATAATTATAGACCCTTGGTTTCCATCTAAACCATCCCAACTTTACAAATTGACAAATAAACAAAGCATTCTATGCTGATTATATTAATGTCTATATCACGATCTGTTTTTTTTTTTTAGAAAAAAATTGAACAGCTGAACTTACTTCCACCAAAAACTCTGCATTTTCATTTAGTTAATTGTTTGTTAAGTGATAAGCTTTCAATCGTTTGAAAAATCATTTATTAAAAAAATAATAAGTAATTAGATTTTTTATGTTTTACTTTATATATAATTTATTTTTAAAATTAAACTCTTAATTTATGATTAGATCTAATGCACGTTCATCTGTCAAGACTCAAGACAGACCATATCTTTGTAGATATTTTTAATATAAACTCAATCCTTCCACGTCAGGATCTTCTAATTTTCCCCAAGTCTCGTCACTGTCTGTCTCCTCCTTCTATCTACGTGTCGACACAAGAAGAACAGAGTTTGCTGGCAAAATGAAAAGGCAAGAACCACAGTAAGTGACACGTCACCTTATCTATTTAGCACGTGCCAGTTTGGTATCACCTTGTCCTGTGGTGCCAAAGCTGGAAGTGGAACAGTTCGGAGATATTTTGAAGAAGGGAGGGGTAATTTTGGAATCGAGATACACAACCTGTCAACAGCAACGGCTCATCACAGCTTTCGCTTTCTTTCGTTTTCGTGGTAAAGCAGGTCAATTTGGAAGGGTCTCGAAAGAAAACCAGTTTCCCTCGGGGGCCTATAAATTCCTCTCTGATTCGTTTCTCTTTCAGTTGTGATATACCTCTACGTATCTGCAGAGCCTTGAAGGAGATTCGAATCGGAGCTCCGAACAAGCACCATCGGATATTGCCGTGGTGTTTTGTTTGTTTGGATCGTCGAACACATCGTCTCCCTCTCTCGAAGTTGAAAGTTCGTTGTCCTGTGACAGTTTGAACTATTCATAATTTGGTTTTTATGTTTCTCCCTTGTGTTTAAAGAATTGTGTTCTCTGTGAGTTTCTTTGGATCCTTATATTAGGTAATGTAGCTTAGTTCTTTTTTTTTTTCCTGCTCTTTATTTTGTTGCGTAGGCTGTGTTGTGTTTGGTTTCCGACAATTTCTTCGGCGGAGGAAAAGAGAATGATTTGAAGGATTCAGAAAGTAGTGTTATTGGCTTTCTTTCACGAGAAAGCTTCATTAATGTAGAAGTAGGACAAAAATCTGCCGAAATTTTGTCCTCCTCAAGGAGGAGAGATTTTGTGGTCGCCGACTCCTTCAATGATGTGTGAACGAACTAATAGTGAATGTGATCTTTCGTTGGACTTGATTTGTCAAGAGAATTGGTCATGGTTGCATTTCTGTTTTCACTTGTTTGTTACATATCGTATGTGTTTTTTTGCCGTTGTTGATGTTTCTGGACTGAAATTTTATTGTTACTTGTTTCCTGTGGTTGTGATTACTCTTTTGCTTGCTATCATGTTATTATTTGGACTAAAACGTATTTGCGAATGATTTTAGAAGCATTATTTTGTGGTACATAGAAGGATAAGGGTTTCATTAACTACCTGGAAATGGAATTGCTTGATTCTTGCTGGATGTTATTCGAATGCTAATTGGATGCCGGCAAGAATTCCATTAATCAAGTAAATTATATTTTTGTCTGAAATTGTATCTTTGCTATATCGGCAGGCCAAGATTGTTATCTAGTTAAGATATTCATATTTATCTTCATTTTTATTCCCTATCTTTCCTGGTGAATTGAGCTAGGCTTATGGAGCAAATAGCAAGATCGTGCATGCTGTCTGGAATAAAGCCAGTGCTTAGGAAGATTGCATCAGTAATATGTTTTTTATGCTTATAACAATAATAAGCTAACTAACTACTGCATGGTCATGTTGCTAGCTGTATATAGCAACTGTCTGTGTATGGGTGAATGTACTTTTTTATAGATTAGGTTGGAGATGTTATGCTTCCCTTACCTTTCGAGGAGGAATTCCCTCAGTTAAGTATTGAACCACACAAGTCTCTGCAGTGGAGCATGCGCAGTTAATTGTCAGGAAGACCAGAGTTATTGTAGTTTAGTGACATTTCCCATGACCTTGGTTTCAGGCAATAAAATGTTGTCTTTATTAGGGATCTATAGTCTCATTCTATAGGTTTAATCTCTTAAGAGTCACATTCGAAAAAGGAGCCTAAGAAGGATAAGTATTTGTGTTTGTAGTTCCTTGGGGAACGTTCGATCAAGGCTTCATGTATCCTGAGTTGTTAGTTTACTCTACTTTATGCAAAGGACAGGCCTTCAGTGGATTATTTGTTAGGAGGCAGTTCATGTATAAGGTGTCATGTTATAGGAATTTTCCATACCGGTTGGTGAGTGTGAAAAGATCAAGAGGCTCAAGGTTGAAGAGGGATTATGTGGTTTTAGGGAACTTCTACGGGGAAGAATTTTGCAGGAGCATGCGATTTGCAAACACAGTGGGCCAGCCAGTTGCAGAATACTCTGGTTTTAATGAAGGGATGAGTTGTCGATAAAGTACATCATGTTTTGGAACCCCACCCATGTTGTGACTTCTACCGTACTGAGGTTTACCAACACTCCTTTTCTCTATGATATCTTTATGTCACCAATAGAGTAAAGGCAGTTTGAACCATTTTTTATTTTGTTGAAGTAGACTTCTTTTATGGGATTTCCCTTTTGCGTAATTCATGAAAATCATTTATTTGCTTCTTTTCTCCTTCATAAACAGTGAAGTGGCCGCCTTATGCCCCACCCATTGTTTGGCCTTACAGCTGATCACTTGACCACTCTTATCAGTACCCTTTTCCCTTCATTCTTCTTTCATCGATAATATTCTGTCTATGCTTGATCAAATTGCGTCTGCTGTTGGAAGAGACAAACCCACTGCACTGCTAATTTGTGTAAGGACTTCGTAATCTTAAATATGGATAACCTAGTCACTGGAGTAGCCATTCTTTCTGGCAATGATGCCATGACATTGTTGCGTAGTTCATTATCAAGTGACCTAGATAATGAAGGTAAATGTGCTAATTTGACAAAAGGAATCCACTGAAGGTGCAGATGGTATGAAGTTTTAAAAGTATTTGCTTTTGGTAAGTTTCAGTTCTTGGAGGAGTCAATACAGAACTGCCAATTAAGGTAGGCTTGTCCTTCATGGACAACAAAATCAACACATATCTGCTATATTTTTTTTTTATGTGGAATGCATTTGATTGAGTGATTTATTGCTTTTAACATAGGTTGGAGTGTCTATTGGTTGGCTCCAGTATAGTTGGATTTGGTTCCAGGAGTACTTCAAGATATCAAGTGATCATTCCATGCTATTGGTTTCTATTTACTGCTGGAGGCTGTCAAGTACCCCAGTGCTACCTTGTAGTTTTACGTGGAATTCTTGTATATGCACTTTTTTTGATGTGTTCTCCACTTGGAGTAATGCTGATAGGAGCTGTCCAGCCTTAATTCGATTTTGTTGTTGCTGATTTCAATTGGTCTGCGGCAGAATAGAAGAAAGCAACAGTGCTTCGGTGTTTGCCTGGCTTGATGGGGTGACTAAATATGCCTTTAGAAGTTTTAGGATTATTTCTAAATATTTTCCTACATGCAGGTCCCTAGGCTTACTGCCTGTTTCTATAAAGTTAATAATCTTATCCAAAGACAGCTAGTATCATGGGAGAGGTTGCTGTAATGCACTCTGAGTCTCTGCAGTTTGAGTGCAAAGACATGACGCATGTGAATGTGAAAGAGGTGTATATTCCACAATCAAACGCAGAGCACATGTCTAGAGAAAAATCAAGTCAATCAACAGATCACAAAAAGGTCAATGACTTGCGAGAGAAAGGATATATGCAATATGGGTAAAGTTCTTGTTCGTATACATTTTTTGCTATAAAAGTTGTTTCCCTTCCTGTTCTTTTGTTGAAATTATTGGCTTTTTATGCAGATGTGCACATTACCGGAGGAGATGCCATGTCAGGGCCCCTTGTTGCAGTGAGATTTTTGATTGCCGGCATTGTCACAATGAGGCAAAAGTGAGTAATTCCCCCTAATCTAGTATTTGGCGATAGTTAAAAGTTTCTAATATTTTATCTATGATTGTTGCCATAAATGATAAGTTTTCATCTTATTTGATATTTCAATACAATCTTTTTAGAGTCCTACTTTATTTGTCATAATTTTTCTATAATTGCATTTAGAGCGGAGAATATGAATAGAACCATCAGAATAGTAAGATTTTTATCTGTTTCTGTTTGTCTTGGCCTTTAATTTTGTGAGGTCCTCTGTTTTCCATGGATCAAGATCATCTAATGTTAGGAGAGAACATGATATTATTATGTTATGAGAAAGATAGACTAGGGCTCACCAATAATAAATATAAGTGGGACTCACTAATTAAGTAGTTAGTGTTATGTATTTTATCTATTTCTCTCATAATGTGACAGTGTCATGTTCCTTATTCACATGAGCCTGTTTCATTTTCCACCCTCACACTTTCCTTAGAGACTAGGTTTTGTGCTCTATCTGCTTGGAGTTTAGTTTAATAGCATTTATTTTTTTCTTCCTCGTCCTTACCCTCCTCCTTCTGGAGACATGTTATTTGCTCTTCATTGAACTAATTTGAGAAGTAGGTGTTAGTGAGTTGTTTAAATTGGTGGAAAAGCAAATATTAGTTGTTTTAACTCACTGCTGTGAGTTTAAGGTTTTAATAACTCATCACCCCTCTATAGGTCCACCATGTGCTCAGTGTAAGCCAAATTTATATTACTTAGAATGTAGAATGTAGAATGAAAAGTTTTTAGGATGTATATCTCTTATGTTGGAGCAAATCTTTTAGTTTTGGTGGTACTTACTTTTGTTATCCTGATTTTCTGCAGAACAATATCAACATTGATCAGAAGCATAGACATGACATTCCCCGCCATCAAGTCAAACAGGTATGCTCATTTGTTTGTACATCCCCAATTTGAATATCTCCAATTTTGCATCCCCTTGCCCTTTAGTAATTTCTCGGTCCTAGAATTTTTTAATGCTGATTAATAACTTTTGACTTGTCCAGGTGATATGTTCACTTTGTGGGACTGAACAAGAGGTGAGTTTAGATTCTCCTGCATCTTTGTGTGTTTCATTGTGGTATGTAAATTATGAGAAAAGATCTAAATACTAGTTTATGATGAGTCAAATCCTTATTTTTTGTCAAATAAGAAAGAAAAATGCCCCATTGTGTCTGTGCACGGACATGATCACACACAATAAAGAAGCGAAAACATGCATTTGGCTAGGAGTATTTTAAAGCTTATCACTTCATGATGGTTCTTCCAGGTGTTTTTGGGCAAATAAATAGTAGTATTGTGACTTTCATCTAACATATTGACTAAAAATATGCCACTTGAAACTACTGTATTACCCCAATCTTATTGACTGCATTATTTGTCAAGTCATATATTACAAATGCTAAGATTGCATTATTTATGATCTGTGTATAACTCAAGTTTGTTGTGCTGATTTCTGCTGCTTCCAGGTTCAGCAGAACTGTATAAACTGTGGTGTTTGTATGGGCAAATACTTCTGTGAGACATGCAAGCTCTTCGATGATGATGTAAGTAGTATATCCCTGAGGCAAGCCTTTCGTCTTTTCGTGTTTTACCTTCATTTTATTTTGTGTTTGTTATAAGAATGTTGGTATAATCACCTCTGTGACATGAACGATGAAACAGTTTGCGTCTTCTCTAACTGTAGCATGTTCTGTAAAGCAGCTTGATGTATAGAATGTGTTAGATGATATCACTATCTTGTTTCTTTTATGTGCTACAGATATCTAAGCAGCAGTACCATTGCAGTGGCTGTGGGATTTGCAGGTATATAAACTGCTAAACTGGTTACTATTAAGTATTGAGGCCTTAGCTAATTTGGGGTGAAAATGGAAATGCAATGCTCTGGGTCCTTTCCCAGAGTTCAAGAGACCAACTTCTTGTATTTTTATCTCTTTTCTGCATTTTGCTACAATATTATGTAATTATTAAACTATATTTTGAAGGCTAGTGTATTTTGTTGTGTCAGATTGACTCTGTTTTATATCACAATTCAAAACTGACTGGTTCTCTTTTGTGTTTGACTTTTAATACAGAATTGGAGGACGAGAGAATTTCTTCCATTGCTATAAGTGTGGTAAGCAATAATCTCTCATTTCTATACTTTAGTTAGTAGTAAGGTGATTATATAAAATGTCTTGCCTGTATGACCATTACGTTCATGATTTCTTTGCACAGGATGTTGCTACTCTATTATGCTGAAAAATAGTCACCCTTGTGTGGAAGGAGCAATGCATCACGATTGCCCTGTTTGTTTTGAGGTAGTACTGTACAATTTTTGTAGTTTATATGTTAGGAGTCCTTGTACCAATGTGTTGAATTGCTGGAGGCTGACTGAAGCACACCGGAATGGTTGATTGCAGTATTTGTTCGAATCCAGAAACGATATCACTGTTATGCCTTGTGGGCATACAATCCATAAAAGCTGCCTAAAGGAAATGAGAGAGCATTTCCAGTGAGTGTCACAGAACTTCTCGTCTCCTCCCAGTTCCATCCCTATCTGAAATTGACTTGGTGGCATGATTTTGGTCTTATTATTGTATTGATTCTGCATCAGGTATGCGTGCCCTCTCTGCTCGAAGTCAGTTTGTGATATGTCAAAGGTTTGGGAAAAATTTGACGTGGAGATTGCCGCTACACCAATGCCTGAACCATTCCAAAATAAAATGGTCAGTGTTCCTTTTTTCCTCCGTCTTTCTGATTATGGTGTTATATTTATCCATGCTAATAATGCAATACCAATATCTATCCCCGTTTTTATTGATAATCTTTTGCGCCAATGTAAGTGGAGAATTTAATGTGTCCGCCTTTATCTTCTGCATTGAGATGCAAAGACCTGTGATTTCTTTTGCAAAGTTTAATTTTTAATATTTTGGGTTGGCGACTATTGGAGTTATGATATTTGCACATTATATTTTTTTATACTTCTCTTACATTTTAATTTTTAATTATGATTATATTATATTATTATTTATTATTTATTATCTATCATTATTGTTATTTTATAATATTTAAAAGTGAAAGTATAAAAAATATATATAAAAAAGTGATATACAAATAACATTATTACTATTACAAGTTAAATTCAATAGAAATTACTTGCTGTTTACGGATGGCTGATGGTTGTACTCTCAACAGGTTTGGATCCTTTGCAATGATTGCGGCAAAACTTCTCACGTTCAGTTCCATGTTGTGGCTCAAAAATGTTTGAACTGCAAATCCTACAACACACGACAAACAAGAGGCTGAGCCAGTGGCAATGGTTATTGGCTATGCTAAGACCGCGTTTGGTTTCGCTTGATTCTTGTGAATGTTGTGTCCTTCACTGAGTACGAGGAACTCCACATGTGGGAATCATGACTGTTTGGGTACACTTTCAAGTTTCAACTGCACTTCGAGCCGCATCCAAGGGTACAGAATCATGGTTCTTCATGTTGATTTGGTGTGGGGGATCGGCTAATGTAATTTGTATTGTCGCGTTGGTGGTTGGGGCCTCAGTGTTTAAGTGATATCTGTTTTTTCTTGATACTTATTTCAATGATATCTGTAGAAACGTACTAGGAGACTGTTGAACTCCGTCTATCTGAAATTTGGGTTATGTAATGATTGTAATCTGTCATCTCACTGGCTGACCGAGTCTCTTGTATATTATTTTCCCCGAGCCGACCAAAGGTGAATAAGATGAATGTACAAGATGACAGATTAAACAAGGTGTTGTTAGAATTTGGTAATCTTTCTCTTCTCTTCTCTTTTTTTATGAAGGATTTTAATGTTCCAACCGTGGATTTAATTCCATAAAAAAAACTCTATTTAACTTTAGTTGGGCACTTGTCCAGGTAAGATCTGCACCTTTTGGGAAGAAGAAATCCTGCGTGTTCAATCATATTTGCATTGTTAAGGTTGTCTTCACTCTTCAGCATAAGCGGGGAGAATGAATAATTGACTAGTATACCATTATCCGAAGATGGCCGTAGCTTATCTCACTCGTCGATTTAATCATGTTCATAGATCACATTCATATTCCACCAACGCCACAAGAGGTCTCTCTGGGGGAGGTAATTTTTACCTTTATTGTTTTTTTTTTTGTTTTTTTTTTTTAACGTGGGGTTTCTATTAAATATATCTACTTCATGCTTCCTCTAGAGATTCAGATCTTCGATGAGGAATTCAAGTTCACGGCCGAATAGTGAAATATGAATTCGGGGTTTATAGGTCCTTGAAGAACAACCTGATGACCTTGTTTCCGGAATATGGAAAAAATTAGGACCAGTATGTAATATGCTTGAGCAATTGCCTTCTAGCAATGCGATCACTTGACTACTTTCGACGTCGTGCTTTGCATGAAATGCGGACCGGAGGGGAGCCAAACATGATATGGTACTTCAGAATGAATAGATGGGAATCACATGGTGATTAATGTCAATTCAAGGAGGTTAAACTATGAAAGCTCAAATTTGTTTAAGGGTAATTAGGCACAATGCAGTCCCAGAATAGGGAATAATCTTCCCATCCATGGTGATCGTCATTTAGATGTAAATTAAACTGTTTATCAAAGATAATCAAACATTCATCACATTCAAAATGGCCAACGCTCGTGTTAGGATTACTGGTGAATTAGGGTTTAAGGCAGAAAATAACTAACATTCATCAAAATTTCCGATTTTCAGTCCAAAATTCCCAGGAAAGAGGTTGCAATTGTATACAGTAAGATAATATTTATCATTCAGCCAAAAACCGGTTCGGATTGAATAAATTGATTTTTCACATAATGTAGAGGTAATAATGCAGGAAAAATCAACAGGGGAAGCAAGAAAAATCGGCTTCAACCCCTTCTGGATGAGCAATTTGATAACACGTAGCACTTGTTATTTGAAAACCAAAACTAGGCTTATGAGCCACCATCCACCAAGACCATGAATTTGAAACACTAAAGGCAACGCAATGATGTACAAAACGATCATCCATGGCTGCCGACAGAAGCACATAAAACAGCTCTGTGTGAACAGATGATCAGCTGCGTCTACCCTTGTCAGGATCATGGAGGGTGTGGCGAAAAGGCCTCTACGTAGCTGTGAGGATTCCAGTTTCAAAAAGTTCCTCTCCATTTTCAGACTTCGGAAAGCATTCAGAAGATGGATCGGATTTCCCCAGTTCTTCATCGATCATGATCTCCAGTGCACGGCAACTTAAACTGCAAAATGCGTTTTCGCCTCTGCAGGAAGTCAATTGAAGCCAGTGTTAAAATCCAAATCTATCCATCAAATAAACTACAAGTCAAAACAGTAGAGATGCAATAATCAGTGACTTGCTAACCAACCTATATATATAAATATCTTTTCCCTCTTCCAGTTTCTTGTTGCAATGATAACAGAAACTCAGAAAGTCACCAGAGGGATATTGGTTTGGAGTTTGTATGCTGTTAACCACATGGGGTTTTCCATTCTCCTTCTCTTCATTCTTAACATGGTTTCTAAGATCATTAGAATGAGTTTCCAAGATGCAGTCACCAAAAATATGAGTTGTTTTGGGATTCGGACCACGGGAAATTACACATGTGTAGTCCTCAGAAAGTTCAATCTCACGAGCTGATAGGGACCCAACAAATTCATTAGTTGCGCATATGGATGCCGGGTTTGAATTTAATTCTGTATATTGTAAGGTGCTTGAGTTCTGGCTTCCTCCGATAAAACGAGGAGGAGAGCTCACTTGGGTGATCATATCTTTTAGAGCAAAATTCCCAGAGATCGAATCAGTGTTGG
Organism: Ceratonia siliqua; assembly: GCA_034509205.1. Classification (NCBI taxonomy): domain Eukaryota; kingdom Viridiplantae; phylum Streptophyta; class Magnoliopsida; order Fabales; family Fabaceae; genus Ceratonia; species Ceratonia siliqua. The sequence continues at coordinate 3,095,041 of JASKGM010000008.1, forward strand.
AATGAGTTAAGACAGAGATGGTTTTAAATGGACTGCAAGAGTCCACAGAACAAGACCTGGTTTTTCCAAATGAGTCGTGCTCTAGGCGGGTTTCTCCAATTTCAAAAATAACTTTTGATTCACCCTTGCAGGAAATAGATCCGCCCTGGGTATAAGGAGGCTTACAGAAACATTTGGGTAAGGATTTAGAAGCCTCAAAAGAATCGGTGTAGGTTTGACAATTTGGGGTTTTCATACTCATTTTTGGACTGAGACTAAGGTTCTTGCTCTCTGATGATCGAAGAACTTTACCAGAAAATTTAGAACAGTCTTCCAAAGAATCTATAATGCTTAGGCCTACTTTGCTGCAAGCCCAGCTCCTTTGGTGGCCCTCGTGGGCTGATGATCTTGGGGTTCTAGAAGCGTTGCCTAAGTTTGAAAGCACTCTAACATCTAACGGAGATGTTGGGCTCCTAACTGAATCAGAGTCTATCAGGCCTTTAGGACCGAGACCTACAAACACACGAGGGACATTGAAAATTGAGTTACTTTTGATATTTCGCCCCAGAGAATGAGACTGAGAATAGTAATCCGAATTAGTATCAGAGATTGCTAGTTGATCCATGGGGTGTTGATCCTTCTGGAGTGACCTGGTCCTCTTCCTCAGCATTATATCAAAACACCTGCTGAAAAGAACCCAGGTTCGATCACATAAAATGAATATATAATCGCCAATACCCAGCTATTAATCAAATCAATAAATAATGCTATATGGCCAAACCTGAGAAAAAGATTAAACCTTTGAATGCATATGAGAATGGTTACCATTCATGTTTGAAAATCAAAGGAAAGGCTTGGCATCGCGACTGTATTCCAAGACTCTCTAAAGAGACTCAGAAAAGAAAATAAATAAATGAAGAAGCAATTATGGAGCTCCTGTTAGACGGTGAAATGTCATACCAAATAGGACGCAGTAAACGCATTCGCAGCAGAAACCGCAAATGCAAAGGGGAAAAGAATCTAAGGGGCCATCGAAAGATTGCTAGAGTCATTCCAAAGCATTTCTTTGATGAAAGAGTATGTGAATAGGGAAAAATGAAAAAGATATCGAACAAACACAACTCCAGATGAAAAAAATAAAGAAATGTATATCAGGAGCTAAAAATAAAGCAGATTTACCAGGCATAAAAATATGATTGATGACATCTGATAGAGACCAGCCTAAGCTTTAAGAAAAACCTTAGAAAGCCCCCAAAACTAACGAAAAACACAATGGAGAAATAAATCAAATAGATTACAAGATAGAAACGTCTGGTTGGAAAAATGCGTATCACTGACAAGTGACAAAGTCTGAAATCCATAGACCGAATCAATAACAAATACAAAGCAGGAGATGAAACAATCGGAGGAAAAACCCACCTGGGTTTTCTCTCCTTGTGCTCTGGAAACTTCAGAGAGATTGATGTTGCAGAGAAGAGGCCCAAATGCAGTACAAATGCGGTAGGTGAAACTTGTGCAGTACTCCTCTCTCTCTCTCTCTTGCATGCCTCAAAATCAGCGAAGCAGTGAGCTTCTGAAATACTCCTTCCTTTATTTCTTTTTTTTTGTTGTCATTTTTCTATTCACTCTTTCACCAGAATTGACACATACTCTCTCTCTAGAATAAATGTACTATACAACCCGTATTTGCCCACAGAATTGTGTCCTGTTTGTACATTTCCTATTTTTGCTCAGTTGTTCATTGTAAAACGGTGCTGTTCAAATTAGAACTGAATCATGAATGGAGGTGAAGGGTTGTGGTGGTGATTAACTTAATTACATGACAACTGTTAGCACATTATGTCCACATCAAATTTTTCTTTGCTGATTTTAATTAAAGTATCTGATTCACTCTTACATTTCAAATACTATATATCTTTATCCGTTTATTTAATATAACAATTTAAATGTGGGGTGTTACAATATTAACTATATTTCAAGCATTATAATATAAAACTATAAGAACTTCATATACTAGGGGATAAATCTATGAAGAACATGGTTTTATATGAAAAAAACAAACATCATAACGTATTAATTAATACATAAAAAACCCAGCAACCATGTTTAATATTTTATAATAATGTATCTAATTCAGGGATGCAAGGTGAGCACATTCCAGCAACACCAACAAGTCTTTTTTTTTTTTTCTTAAATTGAACCAACCCAGCCCTAAAATTTATTAAACAACAGGAAAGGTGATAATAATGATTATGGAGCTCCTTTGAACTGTCAGTCCTTTCTAAATTTCTAACTCATAAGATACTTTCTTTTGTTAGTTAACGTGGCAACATATTGGTTATACATTTGGCAACAGTGAAGGGAAAGTAAAGTGAAAAAAAATAAAGGACACGCCAAACAAAGGGGCAGAGAGAGATATGGGGGAACAGTATCAATACCTTTTCTGCTTGAGTGAGTGATCACAAAACGACAAAACAGACCCTGTGACTGATTTAAAACTGACAAAGGGTTACGGTCTGACACAATAAATTTAATTTTTAATAAATTTATATATTTATTTATAAAACATATATAAACTAAATTTAGCCAAATATTTCTATTGACCCGGTTCAGTAATGGAGACGTTCAGCCTTTTCTGTGATTTTCTCTTCTGTCTTTAAACTTTCTCTTGTTTAGGGGAATAATTAATTGTTTCGTGTTCGTTAAGTTCCTCTATTTGGAAGAAAAACAAATTACAGTAATGACGGTCTTACATTTGGGAAATATTATCCTATACACCATCAATATTTTTTTTTTTTATAGTTTTTAAGTTTTTTTAATTTTTTAATTTTTTTTATTTTTTAAAAATAATTAAATTTTTTTTAAATTTTTTATAAAAATTTTTAAAATTTTTATTATTATTTATCCATAATTTTTTTTATTATTTATTTATAACTTAAAAAATTTTATAAAAAATATAAAAATATCTTAAAAAATTTTAAAACAAATTTATGATATAAAAAATATTTAATTATTTTTAAAAAAAATTTAAAAAATATAAAAATAAATAAATAAAATTGTCTACTGCCCACCAAAGTGGGCGGTAGAGTAGTGCCTCCCTCTTTACAAACAACTTAAACTCATGTTTATAAGTCACTAATTTAATAAATGATTTGTGAAGAACCGAGATTGTTACTTTTGATAGTATATGGTGAGAAGCAAAATGACTAACCTCCATTTGTAAGATATGAACTTCAGGCATTGACCCACCAAAACATTTTAATCAGTGAAAATAAAAAATAATATAAATATTTGTACATATAATACTAAAATAAATGATGATATTTTATTTAGTTTTTAAAAAAAATTCTTAATGATATTTTTCATTACTTGTCAAATATTAAACTTTAAATGTTATAGTTAAAAACAAAATTTTCTCTGTTTTTACTTTATTTTGAAACCGATAATAACAAATTGGCTGATGTGGATTCATTAATATTTTGTGGGGTCAAGTAATAGTTGGTAATATGTGTATTCATTAATTTGATGCGTTGTTAGTGTGGCTAGCTTATGTCATTTTGGTTGTTATATAGGATGGTTAGATTCAATTTGGAATTATCAAAGTTGTAACCATTTCTTGAATTCTCTGATTTTGTTATAGATCTTAGTGGATTACTCTCGAATTCCTTTCATTCATAAGATTCCCTGAGCGTCATTTTCATCTTCCTCAAGCTTGTACAACTTTTGGAAGGTCGCTGGTTGATGCGTTCAGCTTCTTAGTGTAATCACAATTTATCAGTTGTAATTGATACTTGATCAATAAATCCATGTTTCAATTCATATTATTGTGAATTTCTTAATCATGTAATAAGTGGTATCAAAGCTCATTAGGTCTTGGTTGTGGGATTGGTGGATCGCGAATTTGTTGGCAAGAATGGCATTTTCGACAAAATTGCAAGTGTTTATTCGTGAGTTGGAGGAAGGATGGAATGTGAAAGTGAGAGAAATGGATGGGAAGGTTTTCGAATTAATTAATGATGTAAAGACTATGATGATTGAAACTATAAGGCAGGGGATGATGAATCATGTTGAGATGGAGGAAGGCAATTAAGAGGCACGTGCGAATATGAGACCAACAGGAGGCTTATTCTCCACATTCTTCTGTTACTAGATTAACTAGGATTGACTTTTCTTAGACTCAATGGAGAAGGAGTGAAATAACGGCTTTATAAATGGGACCAGTTCTTTATGATAGACAATACTCATGAAGCTTATAAGGTTAGGTTAGCTGTTATATACTTAGAAGGCAAGGCCTTGCAATGGCATCAAGCCTTTACTAAGTCTTAATTAACAGTTACTTTACCTAGTTAACCTGAATATGTCAAAATTGTTTTTGAACGTTTTAATGAGGTGATTGATGAACTTATGTCATAATTAAAAACACTCATTCAAATTGGAATAGTTTCTGAATATCATGACCAATTTGATGTCATTAGTACTCGAGTAGATTTACCTGAGGAATACCTTCTTCACTGCTTCTTAAATGGTTTAAAACATGAGATGCAAATGCAAGTGTGCATGTTTCAACCAAAAACTATTAGGAGTGCCTACAAGTTAGCTAAACTATATGAAGTAGCTCAATTACCTACTTCTTATGTGAAAACTAGTAGCTTCACCTCAGGTCGAGTACGGAATTCTTATGCTAGAGTTAAAGTTGATAAAAAAAACCCAACAAATTAATTAGACTAGAAGTGCAGCCATATTTTAAACTTCCAATACTGACTTAACCTTCCACTTCAGTTGGATCCTATACAGACTCCTATAGAAGAACCATAACTCAGGTTGAAATGAATGATAGAAGGGCCAAATAGTTGTGTTTCTACTGTGATGAACCCTATACTCTTGGTCACAATCTCAAACATAAGAAGATGCAATTGTTCTATTTTGAAGGTTAAGAAGACCCAAATATAGAACAATCTTAAACATGAAGGATATGAGATCGTGAATGAAGAAGATATAGAACAAGATAACCCAAATCCTCCATTTATTTCAGTGAATGCTTTAACTGGTGTGGTAACAGGATTTCAAACTATGAGGGTCACTGGATATCATCAGAAAAAACCTTTGCACTTTTAACTAATAGTGGAAGTACTCATAACTTCCTTGATGTAACTGTAGTAATTAAATTGGGATGACAGCTAACCAAGTTAGACCCTTCAATTGAAGCAATGGCAGATGGCAATAAGCTTAGGGTGACTTCTATAGTCAAAGGGTTTAGGTGGCATTTGCAAAATAAACCTTTCCAAGCTGATTTGATGCTTCTTCCTTTATTCTGCTGTGACATGGTGCTTGGCGCATAATGGTTAATAACTATAGGACTCATACTTTGGGATTTCAACAAGTTAACTATGAAATTTACTCATTTATCTAAAATCATGTTTTAAGAGGCTCTCCTACTTCTTCAGTTAAACTCAATAATCCCCAAAATATAAATAAGCTGTTAGAGCATAGGGCTCAATTGGCTCTCATTTATGTGTGTCCAACAGAAGAAAATGAGGAAACATTAGAGGTACAAGCTATTACCACTCATGCTGCAGATAATGATAAACCTTTATTTATTGAGATAGCAACCTTGTTGAAGACATTCAAAGATATTTTTGAAGAACCAACGTCATTACCACCTTTTAGACCTGGCCATAATCATCAGATTCATTTAATCCAAGGTGCTAACCTAGTAAGTAAAAAACCTTACAGATATCCTAGATATCAGAAAGATGTCATTGAAAAATTTATCTCTGGAATGTTGAAGGATGGCACCATACAACATAGTTCCAGCCCTTATGCTGTACCAGTGGTATTGGTAGGCAAGAAGAATGATTCTTGGAGATTGTGTGTAGATTACAAAAACTTGAATAAATAAATAGTGAAAGATAAATTTCTTATTCCATTAGTTAAAGAGCTTATGGATGAATTAGTAGGGGTAGTAATTTTTTCTAATATAGACTTAAGAACCGGTTATCATTAAGTGAGGATAGAGCCTAAAGATGTCTATAAAACAACTTTTAAAACACATTTTGGATATTATAAATATTTACTCATGCCCTTTGGGTTAACTAATGCCCCTGCAACCTTACAACATCTAATGGACACAGTTTTTCAGGCTCATCTCAGGTAGTTTGTTTTAGTTTTTTTCAATGATATTCTTATCTTCAACTCCTCCCTTGAAGATTATGTAACACACTTGCATATTGTTTTTCTAGTGATAAGGGATCATCAACTTCTTGCAAAGAAAGTAAATGTTTCTTTGCTGTGGCTAAGGTGGAATACTTGGGGCATTACATTTCTGCAGAAGGTATAGCGACAGATCCAAAAAAGATAAGGGCAATCAAAGAATAGCCAATTCCTAAAAATTTTAAATAGCTAAGAAGTTTTCTAAGTTTAACTGGGTATTATAGGAGGTTGGTCTGGAATTTTGGAGTTTTAGCTAAACCTCTCACATTGCTGTTAAGGAAAGGTAGCTTTCATTGGATTCTTGAAGCTACTACTGCTTTTGAGCTTTTAAAAATAGTCTTGACCACTTCTCCAGTTTTGTCACTCCCTAACTTTTCGTAGTCTTTTATGGTGGAGACAGATGCTAATAGGATTGGAATAAGAGTTGTGCTAATGCAAAACCATCATCCTATTACTTTTATTAGCAAAACATTAGGGGTTAAACATCAAGCACTTTCAGTTTATGAACAGGAACTGCTTGCAGTAATTTTAGCTATTTAAAAATGGAGGCATTACTTAATAGGCAGACATTTCATCCTTGAAATTGACCATAAGAGCCTTAAATATCTGTTGGATCAGAAAGTGAATACCCAGTTTCAACAATATTGGTTTGGCTAGACTAATGGGATTTGATTATGAAACTCAATATAAACAACGAAAAGAAAATGTGGCTGCTGATGCTATTTTAAGGATTTCTCATTCTAAACTTTTAATCATAGCACTTTACACCATTGATTTATATTTAATTTATGAGATTCAAAGTACTTGGCACCGGGATGTTGACTTGCAAAATTTAATAACTCAACTCCAACTTAATCCCTCTAGCCATAAATATTTTACTTGGTCTGTAAATCAATTAAGAAGGAAAGGGAAGTTATTTGTGGGTAGCAATCTTAAATTAAGACACAAGATTTTAACTTGGATGTATTCATCACATACTAGAGGTCATTCAGGAAGGGATGCTACTATTTAGAGAATTACAAACTTATTTTTTTGGAAAGGCATGATTAAGGATGTCCAGAAATTCATTAGAGAATGTGATATTTGCCAAAAAAGTAAGTATGACACTTCTCCTTAGCCTGGACTCTTACAACCATTGCCTATACTAGAAGGCATTGAACAGACTTGTCAATGAACCTTATAGATGGGCTGCCTCATTTTAATGGCCATACTACTATAATGGTAGTAGTTGACAGGTTGTCAAAAGTTGCACACTTCATTGCTCTTACTCATCCTTATACAACATTGCAGGTGGCTCAAAAATTCATGGATTATGTGTATAAACTTCATGAATTACCTAAAACTATTACAAGTGATAAGGATCCAATTTTTATCAGTGATTTCTGGGAAGGTCTTTTTAGTTGCCAGGGAGTTTAACTTTAGTTGTTTACAACCTATCACCTTCAGACTGATGGCCAAACTGAAGTCCTTTATAGGTGTCTTGAACTTACCTCAGGTGCATGTGTGGAGAAGCTCCACACCCTGGTCTCGATGGCTTGCTGTAGTTGAATACTAGTATAATACAACATTTTATTCTGCAACTCAGACTACTCTTTATGAAATAGTGTATGGACAAGCTCCACCACTTCATCTTCGTTATCTTCCAAGAGAATCACGAATTGAATTGCTTGATTGTAGTATGCTTAAGAGAAAGGAAATGATCCGAGTCTTCTAATTTCATTTGAGACGAGCTCAAGTCGAATGAAAAGATAGGCTGATAAACATCGATCTGACAGAATTTTTGAGGTTGGGAATTGGGTGTACTTGAAGTTACAGCCTTATAGACAAAACCCTATCGCTTCTTGTGGTAATCCTAAGATCACTCCTCTCTATTATGGTCCCTTCCAGATCATAGAATGAGTGGGGCCGTTGCTTATACATTATAGTTTTCGGAAGAAGTTAAAATCTACCCCACCTTCCATGTTTCGCATTTAAAGAAGCACATGGGTCCTCTTCCTCTTAATATCTCTTTGCCAACTCGTTCTTTTGATATCACTGATTCCTCTGAAGTCGAGGCAATTCTGGATAGAATGATCACGAATAAGAGAGGCAAAGCTGTCACTAAAGTTCTCATTAAGTGAAAAAACAAGCCAATTGAAGATGCCACTTTATTTTCATATGCTACGCATATATCCTTCCTTCCACCCTTGAGGACAAAGGTTTTCTGAAGAATGAGGGTTTGATATCAGTAATAACAAATTGGCTGATGTGGCTACATTAATCTATCGTGGAGTCACCCTATTGGTAATAGCTAGTAATATGTGTATTCATTAATCTTATGTGTTGTTGGAGGGGCAGCTTATGTGGCATTCTGGTTGTTATATAGGATGGTTATATTCAATTTGGAATTATCAAAGTTGTAACCATTTTCTGAATTCTTTGATTCTGTGATAGATCTTAATGGATTACTCTCAGATTCCTTTCATTCATAGGATTCCTTGGGCTCCATCTTCATCTTCCTCAAGCTTGTACAACTTTTGGAAGGTAGCTTGTTGAATAATAATTTATTAGTTGTAATTGATACTTGATCAATAAATATGTGTTTCAATTCCATATTATTGTGAATTTCTTAATCCTGTAATATATTAATTTAAAAAAATCGAACAAAGTAAATAAAAATTTTAATAAATAAACAAATTAAACACAAGTTAACATAAAATTAAAAGTACAATTATGATAAAAATAGTATAAAAATTAAACATATTAAGTAACTTGAATTATATTTAAAAAAGATTAATAGGTACATTGAATTTTTGATAAAAATTTAACATGTGAGAGTAACTTCTAAATTTTAATAAAGACAAATTTTTTTTATACATATATATATTAATTAGAAAAAAAATTAAAGTTTGCCCCGCTCATGTTACTGGATCCGCCAGTGGCTCCAGGAAGTGATTTAAAATAGGCTGTGGTTATCCTACCGCTATACAGCCAAATTTTTTTTTTTACTTTTTCTTAATTTTTTTTATTTTTAAAATTAATTAATTATTTTTTATATCATATATTTTTTAAAATGTTTTAAAATTTTTTTTGTATCTTGATACTATTCACCCATAATTTTTTTTATTATTCATTTGTAAGTTAAAAAATTCTAAAAAAAATAAAAAACATCTTAAATTTTTTTAAAAAAATACATGATATAAAAAATATTTAATTAATTTTAAAAAAACATTAAAAAATATAACAAAAAATTATCCAAACTCCCCAATGGGCAGTAGGGGAGTGCTTCCCTTTAAAATATTTTGATCCTACCGTACGGTATTAAACGATTGCTGTTATGTGGTGCTGTCTTAATAAAAAAATTGCCATATGACAAGATCTTAAAGACAATTGTTTGATGCCACAGTAGCACAAAAACACACTCTTTCGCAAGGATTATGGGCTGTTTGTTTGAGCTTATCAAATAATATATTTTCTTTTTCTCTTACAAGAAAAATAACTTTTTTTTAAGGAGAAGTTATTTTATGTTTGGATGCAATAATTTAGAAGAACTTTTGAAGTAGGGTGAACAATTTTAGAAATGATGATTGTTCTCACTTCTTATTTTTCTCCTTATCAGGAAAAGTTAAAAATTTTAACTTCTTTTTATAGGAGATTTTCTCTATTTTTATTAACTTATTTATTTTATATAAGTTTAAATAAATAAATATATTTTTATCAAAATATATTATTATTTTTTTAAAAATAATTTATTTTTAAAATAAGTTCAAATAATTTAAATATTAAATTATAATAACATAGAGGTGTTCGTCAAAACGATTTCCATGCTTTGAAATCCGCCGATCAAGTTAGTAGATCAAGTCAATTGTTAATATGAAATAAGTAAAGTTGTACTTTTTCTTTTTTAGTTTAAGAATGATGGGTTAACTGATGGATGACATAAATGAAAGGCTCTTGCTAACTTATAATATATTTTTTTTACAGTTCTTATTTTTAATTGATTTTTATATTATTTAAAATATTTTTTATGTTTAATAATTTTTATAAAAATTGTTGCTTTTCTTTTAAACGCCCTAATATTATTTTTGAAATAATAATATTAAAATTTTTTAATATTAAAAAATAAAATAATTTTTTTTAAAAATAATCAGACATATAAAATAGTTTAAATAATATAAAAAAACAAAAAAAAACAAAAAAAGGATGATAAAAAAAAAATAGAAGCGCGGTATTGAAAATGTAAGAGAATGATGCTCAGCGTAAATCTAAAGATGACAACGATTCTCTAGGTGGGGCTGGTCAAGTAGAAGTGTATAATTGAGCTGAGCTTAAAATAGATGAGTCTAGATCAAATTACTAGTATATAAAAATTGAATTAATAAGTCAAAAGAATTAAGAATGATGAGTTTAAATGAATCAAAAGTTTAGAGGAAATTCCACAAATTTTTAAAATTATTTATTTATATAATCATGACTTTTTTGAAATAATTTACATATTAATTGAGATTAAATTTTTTGCAAATGATCTAGAAAACGTGCTTTTTTTATTGACTTGTGCATTTATAAAAATAAAATGAATTTAAAATATGAAAATGAGAAATTCTCTTTCTTAGTTAATTCTAATTAGAATTTTTTTAATATTTGTAATATGTGCATTTACTATTTTTTATTTGTGGCAAAAATGTATTCAATACTTATTTACAAGAAAAAAAATAGAAACAACTTCAATAAAATATTTCGTCTCCTTATAAAAGAGAAAGAGAAATTAGTAAAACAGTTTATGATAAAATGTCACTTCTTATACTCGACCCTTCACCACAAAATGGATTTAGTCATTTTTTTATGATTATTTTTAGTACATTGTAATCAATTTATTTATTTTTAAATAATTATAATCATAATTATAAATATATATATTTTATTAAATAAATTATAAGTATTTAAAAATAAATAGATGATTAAAATTAAAAATTAGGCTTAATTACACATTTGGTTAATTACACATTTGATCCCTCTATTTTTTTAATTGTAGCAATGTGGTCCCCAAAGTTTTTAGTTGAACAATTTAGTCCCCAACCTTTTCATAATGTGTCAACGTTAGTCCCTCTATTAAGTTGCCATCCAATTTTAACGGTCAGAGCTGACGTGGCACAATATTTACCACATAGGTGCTTAGCTGGCTCGCCATGTAATGCTAAGTATGTGAGTTTTATGTTTTTTCCCCTATTTCTGATGTTAATTTAGTGGTCCATGCTTGTGGTCCCATTTGAAACTTCACACACCTTAAAGTTTATAAGATATGACAAAAAGATAATTTTTTTAAGGACCCTATACTCATTTTGCTTAGCATGTATCTGTATATCTGGTGGTTATTTAAT
>JASKGM010000008.1:3106686-3118996 GCA_034509205.1 Ceratonia siliqua
TATTTATTTTATTATTTTTAAATTAAATATATAATTTTTATCTATTAAAAATTATTAATTTTAAATTTTTTGTGCATGTTCTTTTTAGTAATTTTATCAATCAAAAGTCTTTTTACGATTTTGCAGCCGAACACATTTTTTGATTCAAAAGTCATTCTCATTTACTCATTCAAACGCAAAACAACTTCTCATTCTACTAAAATACATTTTTTTTAAGAATCAATTTCTCATTCTATAAAAGTCATTCTTTTTAAAGAGCATCCGAACAGGCTCTTAAAGCTCTAAGTACTTTCAACTAACAGGCATTTTAGAAAGTGTCGTGTCAGCACTCAGCTCATGTCAGATATTCGTATCACACGTTATGCAATATCTTAGATTATGCATAGACTCTTCAATCTTCATATTTTGTCATATTTAAGTGCACTTCTAAAAAAATAGTACCTTCTCGACATGGTCAAACACAATAACATTATCATAGAGGCCCAGATGTATGTCAGCAAGGTTCCTGTCATCCTCGGGAGCCTTTGAAAATGGTATCTTTTTCTTTTCCACGTAACGAACTGTATCATATGAGAAATAACCTACCCAGCCACCTATAATAGCACCTTAGGCTAATTAAAGTTATGTAGAGTTAAATTTCACAAGTATAGAACATGAGGACAAATACCGGGGACAGTCATCTCCCTGTATTTGAAAGAACACATATTCATAGGACAAGCATATGCATTTCATTTTGGTTTTGGTATGTAAAATCAAAAGGTTTCAATTTCAGAAACTTTACTCATAGCCAAAATGTAGAAAATAAATGCCTGTCATTCCATTATGATCTCTAATATAGAGCCATTAGCATGAAGTCTGAACATCCTGATAGTTGACAAAAATCCTCCTTTTTGAAAATGAGTTTCATGAACATAGTATTCTTAAATCTTACCACAGAATGCCTCTGGAAGTTCATCAGTGAGATGGGGTTTCCAACCCTCCGAGACTCTTCTAGGAATGGCCATGGGATCATCGACAATTTCCTCCGTAAAATACCCAAGTTCATGGTCCATTATTATAACCTTATTTTCTTTTGTCACAATTTCCATTGTTGGTTGAGCTCCTACAACGCTATAGCGCCCCTACAATCAATATAGTCCTGAATTCAAATATATGGCAAACAAATCATAATTTGAAAATAATGAAGCTACCAAAGCACACTCACAACGGTTGAAGCTTGAAAATTAGGCTCCGTAGACTCAAAAAGAAAGCTTGGAGCCTCCCGGTCGTCTTCCTTAACCAAACTCCGGTAAGCAAGAACAGGGGTAAGCTGATCAGAGAATATGCACCTATATAACGGAACCAAATTTCCATTTTTTGAAGCTTCTTCAAACTTTCTTGCTTCATCAACTGCAAATCAAACTAATGCTTAGTAGACCTGATCATGGGGCAGCCTATCTTATGTTAGTTTTTAAAGCATCTAAAATCAAAACTCAAAATTTTTTTGTAAAGCCCATAACTTGCTCCACGATGAGGTCTAATGCTTACCCAAGATACCCAATGGTCTATTTAAGACCATCAAAACACAAAACTGCAACTTCATGAGAAATTCTTACATACACTCTTTCCGTGCAAAGAACCAAGAAGATTTCATAAAAATGAGTGTTAGCTGGCCTACCATATTCATTTTTGTGGATTTTGATTTGGGTATCAAAGAATTTTTTTGAAAGCAATGCCCACAATCTGGTTTAACACGTTAATCTTCAAACTGATTTCTCCAGGAAAGCACGATATGTTTGAGTATTAATTCCGCGTTACTAATATTAAATTTACATTATACAAAGTGATGATCATTTAAATTTTGAATTGTGACTATAAATGTGTCAAATTAAGTTCAGGAATCCTCCCCTGTTTCTGTATTAGAGTTTATTTAAACGTAGAGCAGCATCTAAGAAGATTAGAACTTTAATAAAAACACCTGGCCTCTCTGCTTTTCCTTTTGCCCACGATTTTCTCCGAAAGGGAACAAAATAGTCAAAACTCAAAAGAGCACATGCAAACACTGACCATAGTATGGGCTTGAGAGTGACAAGCACCTCAATGCAACCGGAGCAACTGAAATTGGGCTACCCACTGAAACGCCGGTGAGCGGAGCCGGAGAGAGCCGGCGGGTGAAAGGAAGGAAGCGGTGAGAGAAGCCCGGGGCTTGCATTGCTAAGGGATTGCCATTGGCAGACATGCAGTGTGTTGGGGTCGTAGGAAGTATAGCAGAGATCATCTCTGTATATTCAGATGGTGGGAGCGTTATACAGTAAATGGCTCAGTGCTGCTCTGAGAGCGATGTCCCTCTGTAACAAGAAACTGAAATTTATAGGATTTCCCATGCAATGAACCTCTAATTCCTCCTACTGTGTTTGGTGCAATTGCCATGTATGCAAATATCCGCTTAGGATCCCATGGATAAATGGAAAATAATTTACTCAGAAATAAAAGATAATTATGTTCATCAGTAATCTTTTTCTTTTTTGATATTTTGCCATTTTAAGAAAATTTTTTAAGCATTTAAGGATACATTAATGAATAAAAAGCAGTGAAGATGGTCGGCAATACATAAACTCACAAATGGCCCATTTGTTAATAATTGCCATTTTTTTTGTTAGACAAAAATGACGAGGAGAATATATTATTCTAATATTTCAATAACCTAGCTACCTCAATCAGCATAGACGTTATTTGTTTTTTAAAAACAATTCTTTGGTCCCATTTTTTTGTTTTTGCGTTTTATTGTGCTATAATATTCTTCAATACAACTTTTATATAGTATTTTTGTGTTTGTATATTTCACAATCATTTTTTTACTTATATTTTATTTTATTTATTTGAACTATTTTTAGTGTCTATTAATTTTTTAAAATTTTTTTACTTTTATTTTAAGAGTATAAAATTTTAATGTTACTGTTTTAAAAGTATTATTTAAAATTACTATTTAAAGAAAAAATAAAAAATTTTAAAAATTATTAAACATAAAAAATAATCTAAATAATATAAAATAAAAAAAAAGTAAAGAAAAAACAAAAACAAAAAAAGAATGGTGAGAGGTGGATGCTGTGGCATAACAATCCCATATAGGGGGACTAAGCTATGCCACCCCCTTTATTTATTTTTTATATTTTTTTATATTTTTTAAAATTAATTAAGTATTTTTTATTTTATGTATATTTTTAAAAAATTTTAAAATTTTTTCTTAAATTTTTTTACATTCTTTTTATTATTTATCCATAATTTATTTTTACTATTTATTTATAATTTAAAAAATTTTTAAAAATATATAAAAATATCTCAAAAAATTTTAAAAAAAATTTATACTATAAAAATTAATTAATTAATTTTAAAACATAAAAAATTTTTAACTCCCTTACCGCCCACCTCTGTGGGCGGTAGGGGAGTAACCCCTTTATCATATCATATTAGCACACATTGAGGTAGCTAAGTTTAGTAGTGTTCACAAATGGAGTAAGTTCAATTTTTAATTGGTAGCTAAGTTTAGGAGTGTTCACAAATCGAATAAGTTCAATTTTTAATTATAATTTACCACCAAACCGAACAAGCATGAACGATCAAATTTAGTTTGATGAAGGAGTAATATAAGCACAATAATCTAACCAGACATAATCGCTGTTTAGCGGTTTGGGTCAGCAATTAACTAATATGGATTCAGAGTCTTCAGACAAGAAAAAAAAACTAAGAATCATAATTAAAAAAAATAAAATTACAAAAATCACAGTGAAAAACCTTGGACGAAGTTCCCCCTTCTCGCTGTTGAACCCCATTTTGCAAAGAATTCTTGAGATTTTTAAACTTCAAGATTTTTATATTAAAAAAGTTAATCTAACATTTTTACTCACTTAATCGTCTCGAGTTTAAATTCTCTAGGATTACAAGGATGGGAGTAATTTTGTTATTGACAAATAGAAGTATATACTCATAGTACATAAATATATGGTGAAAATTGTCATTAATCACGTTGATGAATAAAATATGTAAGTTGACAAAGTTGTAGTTATTTATTAGTAATAAAATATGTACAAGTTAAAAGGAAATTTATTTTGGTTCATCAAACAACCTCAAATTGGCCAAATAGCCAATGAGTGGGGACAACAAGCGAACTTAACAACCTAGAATTTGGCAGGAGACTAATCTAATACTTTTTTTATTTTAAAATAATAGTCTATTTAAAAATTTTAAATTATTTTAAATTATTTGAAATAAAATATTAATTATTTTTTTTAACATTATCCTTATTTATTATTATTTTTAATGAAATAATAAAAATTTAAATTAATTTTAATAAATATAATTTTTGTTATTTTTATTATAATTAAGATTATTTAATAATTTTTTTAATTTTATGTCATTCCAAATGAAAAAAACCAAATGAATGAATGATAACAAGTCCCGGACAAATAATCATTGACCAACTACAAAACCCATAATTTTTTTCATTATTATATCAATTTCTTTATTGAAAAATATTATTTTAATTTTAGTAAAAGTGAAATTTAAACCCTTAATGTTATATATATATATATATATATATATATATATATATTCATGATAATTACGTTCCCAGAAAATTTGAATAGCCACATTTAAAAGAGTGCGAATTGTGATTGCAAGATATTTGGGAGCAAAGAGCAGAGAGTTCACATTTTCATTACTTTAAGAATGGGCAAAAGCTATTCAAAGTGGCCAAGCGGGGAACAGGATTTCTATTGTCAGTCACCATCGATGCTACGTGCAATCATGCAATTAAACAGTTATCACGTTCAGATAATTAAGAAACCAAACTCATTCTCAAACCTTTCATTTTCTCCATTATTGCCTTTCTTCTGCTATCTCTTCACACTTTCTTTTTAAAAAATAAGGAGGCTACTACCCTACCGCCCATTAGAATGGGCAAAAGCTATTCAAAGTGGCCAAGCGGGGAACAGGATTTCTATTGTCAGTCACCATCGATGCTACGTGCAATCATGCAATTAAACAGTTATCACGTTCAGATAATTAAGAAACCAAACTCATTCTCAAACCTTTCATTTTCTCCATTATTGCCTTTCTTCTGCTATCTCTTCACACTTTCTTTTTAAAAAATAAGGAGGCTACTACCCTACCGCCCACTAGAATGGGCAAAAGCTATTCAAAGTGGCCAAGCGGGGACAGGATTTCTATTGTCAATCACCATCGATGCTATGTGCAATCATGCAATTAAACAGTTATCACGTTCAGATAATTAAGAAACCAAACTCATTCTCAAACCTTTCATTTTCTCCATTATTGCCTTTCTTCTGCTATCTCTTCACACTTTCTTTTTAAAAAATAAGGAGGCTACTACCCTACCGCCCACTATGTGGACGGTAGGGTATTTAAAAAATTTTTTTTTATGTTTTTTTATGTTTTTTAAATTTTTTTTTACTTTTTAAAATTAATAAATTAAGTTTTATATCATAATTTTTTTTCAGAATTTTTGAAGATGTTTTTGTATTTTTTACAGAATTTTTTAAGTTATAAATGAATAGTAAAAAAATTATAAATGAATAGTAACAGAGATATAAAAAAATTTAAGAAAAAATTGAAAAACATTTTAAAAAATTATGAAAAAATTATATAAGATAAAAAATACTTAATTATTTTTAAAAAGTAAAAAAATTTTGAAAAAAAAAACATAAACAATAGAAAAAATTAAAAAACAAAAAAAAAGGTGGGGTGGTAGGATAGACATTTCTTATATCTCACTTAGATCGAAATTATTATTGTTAATTAATGATAATAACAAAAATTAAAGAATGTCACTAAGAATAAACTAGTAGTGCTAGTAGTGTGAAGTTTAAATATTTTATTAGGGATTATAGATTTTAACATCCATACTATTATGATAAGAACAATAAGGGAAAAGGGCACATAAAATAATATATAAATATTATTGCTCTTAATTAACAAAGGAGACATACCATGCTCAAAAAAGCTACAATTTAAACTTCAAGATTTTTATATTAAAAAATAATAAAAAATTTAATCTAACATTTTTACTCACTTAATCGTCTAAAATTTTATCCAATTTTAATTCCACTCTTGAAGAAAAAATTGCACCGTGAATTTTCTTTTATGTGGAATTGGAGATAATTTTTTCAGGTTGTTTCTTAAGAAATACCGTGGCCTTTAGAGAATAGCAAGAGTTGTTAAAAATTATCAAATATTAATTTACAAATTTTTGTTGTTAGAAAAATTAAATTTAAGACATTCTTAAATAGCATTAAGAATTTTACGGTCACCTTTGTGTAAAAGTTTGTCTAAGAACGCACAGGCATTTAGGTTTAAGAAATAGCCACATTTCAAAATAATTGGTTGAGTCTATAACTATCAAATTGTTTAATAACAGATGCCTTAATTGGCGTAATACTGCAATAATATTAAGTTTCCCAAGCTAATGTTTGAAGGAACAAGCATTATATACTGTGAACAGTTTAAAGTAAACAAAAAAATACATGTATTAATGAATTTAATAATTACAAAACAGGGTGTGGGGCTAAAACTATGATGTTTACATTTTTGCCTACAATGCGAACCAATATAAATTATTTGATTAATTGACAAATCCTGCCATGTACTCAAAAAATTCAGGTGTTGGCTATGCTGCCAGAGTTTAAGTGGCCATTAGTGCTAGAAACTGGTAAGGACTTCTTGTGTAAATGGGAAAGGGTATGGCAAGCATACCAACAAGCCTAATAGCAAAACTGTGACTCCAAGAGTAACATACTTATCATCAGGATCTGTTATTTCCTCAGAGAGAGGAGCAATTGGACCTCTTTGTAAGAAGAATATGAGAACTACCCAGAAAAATGCCACGTCATTTAACAGAGATGATAGTCCAAGCAATACAATCGAAACAGCTGTGAAGCGAGATGAAGCCTGTGCAATAGACTCAAGTCAGTATTTTTACGGAAAAGGAAATAAAGGAAGGAAACTATGTATGTTGTCGGATATTTATTGAAAATATTGGCTCCTCTAAGCAGGCATACTGAGTTTCACTATTAACTGTTTTCTCGTTCCAAATATTACTAAATAGGATACCTTTCTTCCCCAAATAGCAAAAGAAATTCTCCCTCCATCAAGTTCTCCTGCAGGGATGCTGTTAATGGCATTAATAAGGAGACCTGCCCAAGCCCATATCACAAGAGGGTTGACAGAAATTGGAGTTCCTTCCTTGAGCACGTTACCAAGAAGCAGCTTTGCTAAACAAGTGAAGAAAAAAGTCACTAGACTCACTACATATTCTATTTTCTAAATTGATAATGAAGCAGGCTATAAATCAATATGATCAGTAAATATCAGGCAGTTACAGAGATAAATTAAATTTTTTATTATAGATAACTTCAAATAAATGCCATCTAACCTAAAAATGAAAGTAACGAATCCATGCACGATTCAATGTAAATTTTTGCAGGTCTCAAGTATGGAGCTTACCAATGCCGCCAGCAAGAAATGATTCATGAAATACAGAAGCATCAACAACAACTCCAATACCATCACTGGGAGGTAAGACAAAACCTAAAAGCAGAAGCACAAGACCCAAGGTAAACCCAGCTAATGGTCCAGAAGCTGCAACTTTGAGAAGATCTTCACGATTGGACACGATGTTTCTTATCCTTGTAATAGCACCAAAAGAGCCTATCTGCCACCAAATCACTCATCAGAATATTTAAACCTTCATAGTAAGGAAAAGTAAATGTCAATAATAGGAAAAATCGGTTGAATGCCCAAAAAGCATCTGTTGGATTATTGACATCATTCCATAACAATTTAGGGAGCATAAATTTTAAAAAGAAAAAGGAAAAATGGAGGCATTATATTCTTCCCAAAATACTATCTTGAATACTACTACTGAAGAATTTAAGTGATCGATATTATTTCTCTGTCTTGCCACTTTTGGAGATCCATGGGACTTAGTCATGCAAGTCAGATGCTAGGATTAATTTTGAAGGAATGAAACACAAGCAATTCCCAGCTATCTAATAAAGAGATTAATCACCATTAACATTGTCTAAGACAAACACAAATAAAAATTTCTTCCAGTGACATGTATCAAAAAATATAAAAAACAAAAATTGATGACTGCGTTCTGCATCCTCAACAATCTTTACAAAAAGAAAGAAATATATTTTTAAAAAAAAATCATCTGTATAGAAGATAAAGACTTCTACCATACAACCTGCCAGCTAGGAACAAAGTATGGCACCCCAAGCTTCACTCCAGTGTTTTTGGCAACTAAAAAGTGGCTGAGTTCGTGTATCCCCAGAACTAGTGCAGTAACAAGGGCTCCAGGTAGGCCATCCTTTAACACGTTGAGATTATCAAAAGTTGATCTGAAGCATTAATAATATAACTGTTGGTGAAACAACAAAATGCAGGACTAATTTTCTAATGGAAATCTTTCCAAATTCAACATGAATTTTTGCAGACATATCGGAATACATCTCTTTATATGGTAATAAATTATTAAAGGTATAAGTAAAACAAATTTACATGGTAATTACTAATTAATACCTAAAATGTGCACAAAACTAAATTTACATTATATGATCAAAAGGACATGACAAACTAAAGCATCTACCAAACAAAACAATATCTGTCAACATGAAAATTGACGATGAGGAAAAGCTTTCATCAAATGCTGAAGTATTTTCTGAGGTAATTCTACTAAAGAAACATAAAGCCTATAAGATAACATTTATGTACCCCAATTTTGTGAAGTCTGTTCTGAACAGGTTAGTCAGAGGATGGATGCGCAATATCGCTAGATCAGTGTAGAAAATATAGTATTACGTGGGACATTTTTGTGGAAAACTATGAAATGTGAGAGTAAGGAAGAAGGAAATCACTCAATCACTAACAATAAATTGGATTGCAGTGCAGGAACATTGCGAAGCAGTAAGGTAAAAACTGTAACCAATCCAAAAGCTCCAGCAGCAAACCACTCAGGTACAGCTGCAAAGAAAACCAAAGCCATAAGTACAAATCATGAACTTGTACTAACAAGTTTTTCAGCTTCATTGTTTCAAAGGGGATAAACAAGTACCAGTTGTCTCTGGTTGTAGGGTGGTTCGTGGAACTACAACAGCCACTGGTTTATCATCCTCAGGATTAATCAGAAGGAAAAGCTTGTATTCATCTCCAAAGTTATCCTATAATAAAATTTATGCAGAAATTAAGTTCAGAAATTGAATTTAGCACATAAGTCACAAAATCACAAAAAAAGAAAAAAGATATATAGATACGCATACTTGCATTCTCTTTGATATCTTTTCATAACTTTTAGCAGCTTGCCCTCGTAGGTTTCCTTTGAATAATACTCCACCCTAGCAAATAAGCAGGTAAATCCCAACATTCTTCTAAGTTATAACAAGACATTTTTGCATATACGGCAAGGTATCATGTTTAATTTGATTTAATATGTAATATGACTTCCGCAAAAACAATATTTCTGAAAATTTTACTCCAACCATTATCATTTGTGATATGAATATGAAGCATCCTTCACTTACTTCCTAAAAAAAATTTCAAGACTGTTAATAAACTCTGATAGAATACAGAATTGTTTTTGAAATGATGTTGACTATGTCTTGTGTGTTAAAGCTTAGTAAGAAAAGAGAGAAGAAATATAGGCACTGACCTCGTATGGATCTTGGCTTGTTATGAAAAAAGTATCAAAACCAAAAACTTGGTTCTTAAGAATTTCAATTGTTTCCTTAGGAATTTTTATTGCTTCATCCAGTTGCTGTGGCTGCTTAGAAGATATGAAAACAGGAATACAGAAGAAGAATCAAAAAAGGATCATGCCGTTCTTCTAGTGCAGAAAAGGATGAACATTACGTGTAATCACCTTCACACCTGGAAGAGGTGATCCACTGGCAACTTCTACGCTATCCGCATACTGTGTCCATCACAAGCCCAAAGAATAAGAGATAAGAGAACTAGTGCATAATGCTTCTAAATCCAAATGAAACAATTTCTCTTTTCCTACTTTTAAAAAGGAAATCTGAAAATAAATAGAGCTCACTATGGAAACAAAATTTTGGGAAAATTTTTCTTAAGTGGGTTATTATAATCTAATAGACAATGAGCTTGAAGGTTCAGATACTGAGGCAAGCAGTAACTAATGCTACAAAAGACTAGCAAAATTAGATCCCAAATTAAGGATTGGGTTTATCCAAATTACAAAGATGTGGACTTAATAGGGAATGAAGTAATAAATATTTTCCATATGCAAGCAGTTATCAGGAGCCCTTATGGTCAAGTAATATTCCTACTCTTCATACTCATCATTTCAGAAATCTAGAAAGGAGTACACTTAGTTAATTAAAACTAAAACAAAAATGAGCTCTTTAGTACACCATGAATGGATGAAAGAAATAATGTAAATTTAGTCAAATAGCTTCTAGAGTACTTCTTGTCCATGGGCAATAGACCATTGACAGTCAGTGAAATTTTACTTATAAAAGAAAACAAACCAAAGTAATGCAGCCATTTCTGACCAGAATATGTGCGTTAAAACAATAAATAAATAAATAAGTCAAACATTACCTGCACATCATTTTGACCATTATTATCATCATTAAACTTGTTTAATTGTTCACCATCTAAAGGCTGAGGGTTGTTTTGCTCAAGGGAATCAGTCAAAGATTGCTTTTCTCCATTTTCATGTGCTTCTTTCTCCTAGGAACATTCAAGAAATGTCCATTGTCAAGAAACAAAGTACGAAATAGCAAAGGTCCACATATCATAGAGCTGATAATCGTCCTCTCTAGCATGTGTTCAGGGTGCTCACAAAAGAAGAATATTTTATTTTGCTCTATTAACTAAAGCATATCTGAGAATCCCGTGATCCTGAATTTGCTGAAACATCAACATTCCAATTGACAGTTTTTTGCCCCACCAACTAATAATAAGCAGGCTATTCAATTTACAATCATACTTCTGCTTCATGGCACCATTTAGGACCTTAAACAAGCCAAGCAAGCACAAATACTGGTATTTGCACCGATTGTCATGTAATTAAATTTTCCAACTCTAAATGCCCTACTTTCCAGTTTCCACCAAAATAAGGTTATTTCGATTTTTCTAATTCTATTGACGTTCCATAACTAAGTTAATAGCCTTTATTACAATTAGAACAAATTTTGTGAAAGTTAATTTATGGCATATATTAACACAACCCAAAAGAATCCTGAGCAAACCAAACCAATTAGAACAGATTAGTGGTACTAACAGAGAACTGCCTAGAACATAAGTCCGACATTGAAGTAAATTTCTGACGGGAAACGTAGTAGTAAATTGGAAGTACCTCCTCGTTGTTACCATCTGGTTCGGCCCCTGGTTCAGTAGCTCTACAAGCAATCTCTCTTTTCCCGCATGATCTTAGTTTTAAAATATCACCATTTGAACCTAAATCAGTCAATCGCGAAACAGAATTCCCTGACTATCATCAAAACCAGCACAAGAGAACGAAACCCCTACCTTCGATTCTGGATCAACTTCAAGCTACTCAAAGTACACCTTTTATGCCGAAAACCACTGGGAGGAGACAGGTACGGCTGAAAACGAAGATCACAGCAAGAGCTGCACTGTGATAGGGGAACAAAATTCCCGCGAAAAGTTGCTGAAATATTCATTGTTCCGCTTCCTTCTTTGAATGCACAGATAGCTCTAATTCAGAGGAAACCCTAGCGCCATTAAAAGTTTTCAAAATTTGCTGAGAAATTCAAGTTTCAGCGCCTTACCGGCTTATCTGGGAAGAGCCAAACCAATTATCCGTTTTCGTTTTCTTTTGGTTCCTCTAACACCCGCGCAATGAGAACGGCGAATTTCGGTATGCGAATCAGTATTTGACACGTATTGGGATGTGGATTAAAGCACCAGACTCTTTCTTTTTAATAAAATTTTAAATCAGATTGCGCTTTTTAAGATGAAATCACATTTTCACCATTGTATTTGGTTTGGGGGTATCAAGTATGGGACTACAACATAAAACGAATGAGAATGCGTGCAGACAAGAAACAAGGAGTCCGGTCCAGCAATGGACGGTTATGATGTAATTAAATTATATGTAATTATCTATCCGAATTCACATCAAACACATTATAGTTTTAAAAAATAATTATTTTAATTAATTTTTACAACATAAAACGAATGAGAATGCGTGTAGACAAGAAACAAGGAGTCCGGTCCAGCAATGGACGGTTATGATGTAATTAAATTATATGTAATTATCTATCCGAAT
>JASKGM010000008.1:3119096-3155375 GCA_034509205.1 Ceratonia siliqua
TCACATCAAACACATTATAGTTTTAAAAAATAATTATTTTAATTAATTTTTAATTAATTTAAATACATTAAAATTGAATTTAAATTTAATTATGACTAACGTTTATACATTTTTGATGGTCACAATAAAAAAATTTTTTTTTTCTTAAATCATTATGACTGTTTAAAATGTATAATCGTGACCGAATCCAAATTTATTAAAATCACATCCCTACCACCAATTTATGGAATCAATACTATACATATGGAAATTTAGCCTACAAAACAGTCTCCTCTGTTTAGATATGAGACCATACAGGGAAAATATTCATTGTTATATCATCATTTTGTTTTGCCACTTTTGTTTTACGCATCATAGTAAAATTCTGAATAAAAATCATCCAAAGAGTCATCTTCAACGTCACATTAACAAAAATTGGCCCCATTGGCTTAGAAATCCCACCCCCCACAGCTGCACAGGTTGTAATATAAGAATTATAGCTCTGCATATCTCCTTTTATGCCCAAAATAGCCATGCATAATAAAAGAAAACCAAAGAGGTTCACTTCACGTCATTTGGCTTCTCATCCCACCTACTCTTGCGCCTTCGCTTTGTACCAGTTTGGGGAGCTGCACTGTAATCAAGCAACTTCTGTAGCTCTTCAGGTATTGGTGGCAGTGGAAGATGGATAAGATCCTCCTCCTCATCACTGCTAATCCATCCATAGCAAGGTTTACGCCTGCGGAATGAAACATTCTCACTTCGTTGTGAAGATTGAATCACAGGAGGCTTGATAAAACTAAAAGTGCTCTCAAGATGCTTTGCGCCCATATCTTTTTTATTGCTTCCAATGGCATCATCCACAGGCTTTCGCTCATTTTCTGGCTCCACTCTAGTGCTTTGTCCACTTCTCCCTTCTCTTTTAGTTGGCAAAATCAAATGACTACCATCTGGAAACAAATCAGAATTTTGACATTAAAGAACAAATAATTAGAGTAAATTAGTTTTATGCCTTTTTGTAGGAATAGACAGCCTTTTCCCTTCCTTTTCTTCTGTGATTATTTAAGCAACCAGATATATATATATATATTTGCATTTAACAAGAGCAGAAGCTATCTCCTGTTTGCACATATAATTTTAGATGAGCAAAGTTATCCTCTCTTTGCAGCCTATTACCAACCATCGACTGGAATTTCAGAAGAAATTTTTGCATGGACATTGTATGGTTCAATAAAACGAATCAAATACTGGCTAACAAGTCATCAACCAAGCACGTTTTATGAAGATAGATTTATGGGTGAGTCCAACTTGGAAGAGAAGGTATTCCCGGCTTAATATTAGGAGCGAAGTTTTGGAAGCTGCTAATCTTGCTAACCCAGTAAATATTTCAAATATGAGATGAACTGACAAAAGATGGAAATTTAATTACCAAATTCTAGATTTCCTAGTGAAGCAGAGTCTCGAGCATCATTGGTCTGAGTCTGAGGTGCAGAGTCTAAACCATCCATAGTCAGCAACAAAGAGTCCTGAGCCATCAGATTAGAGGAGCCAGCTTCAGAAATCCCAGTTGTAGGAGTAGCAGATGTCTCAGTTTCTCCTTCCCTTCTTGCAGTATCCTGCACAAAATCCTCCTTTTTCTTTTTTGAAGGATGGGAAATGGATACATTAGTCTGTGCCATAAAGAGTATCTTAAGTGGAACAATCCAGAATGCTGTCCAAGCAAGTGAAATCTTTCAAAACATATAATTTCAATAGTATTTGATTGCCACAGTTGATGAACAATTCTTATTAAGAGAGATATGACAAGAAGAGGAAAAAAGAGATTGCCACAGATACAACATGGGAAGATTACTAGAAGTACCAATTAAATCACAAAGGAATTCCAGTGCCAGTACACTATCACGGATACATATACAGTTTCAAAGTAAGGACACCAATTGTTTTGCAATGTCAAATAAGTAAAAATAATATTGCAGGCCAAAATGGAACACACTAAAATAACCAAATTTAGAGCCCGTTTAGATGAGTTTGTGCTTTTGAATAGGTACTTCAAGTAGAAGTAATTTTTTAAAAGAAAAAAAAGTATGTATTTAGTGTTTAGATGTAGTTACGCAGAAATGATTTTATTAAAAAAAATAGATTTGATGCGTTTGGATGTAAAAATCTAAAAATATTTTTGTAAAAGTAAAATTATTAAAAAAGATATGCAAAAAAAAATTTTTGTATTGTGATTGGATAAAAAAATTTATTATAAATTTTGAAAAATAATTTTTTTATTAAAAATTACAAATTATTATTAAAAATTTATATTTTTAAATTTACAAATATAAATTTTAAAACAAAAAAAATTGACAGCTACCTTTTTCCCCTCCCATCTCCGTTCAGTGCCCAGATCCCTCCTTCCCCTCCCATCTTCCACCTAATTTCAGAAGGTGTCCATCGACACGGAGAGCTAAGATGGAGGTTTCCATATGCCGAAGAAGACCAGACGATTACACCGGCGCCGGTCAGCTCGGTGAGCTGACCGTCGATGTGCGCAAATCCAAGGTGTGTACGGCCAAATCCAACAACTATGATGGAAGGGGTTAGATGGAAATTTGCAAATTTAGGTTAGGGTATTTGTGTCCAAAAATATTTTATCTCTCTTTTATTGGAATTGATTATTTTTGAAGCAGCATTTTCTAACTTCTAAAATAATCAAGTATTCCTGCTTTTTTTAAAAAAAAAGCACTTCTCCAATTAATCCATCCCAAACAGCCATGAAATAAAAAAAACACTTTTTACAAAAATAATAATCAGCTTCTACCCCAAGAAAAGCACTCCTAAACGTGCTCTTAATAATAGATGTGTGGGAGTAAATACTAATCAAACAACAAAGCAAGAAAATATCAAATTCATAAAGGGTTTTGTGGCTAGGCTCTAGAAGGACATATTTTCTTTCTTTCTTTCTACTTTCTACGGTACAAGTGCACCAGGTGTAGCCTCCAGCAACTTTTCAGCAGAGTTTCTCTTGTGGGAATGCTTAAATTGACAGGGAATACCAAGTTATAAAATTACTGAGACCATGAGTGCTTCATTAATAACTTACGGCAAGGCACCATGGAGGAGCACACTTCTATGACATGTACTGACCACAATCACTAGAAGTTATTGACAGTCAAAATCCACTGAAGAACTTCCATATTTGGTAAATATAATAAGCAAAAGCCAAAAGTGCAGTGAAACTTCTACTACGATGACTTATAATGTGGTTTTATGTCTCCTCATTGAGTTGTAGGTTTGTAATGAAATTTCCGAGGCTGAAGAAAAGAGAATTCCTCCATAATTTATTATATGTTGAAGACTTGTTCTCTTAAGACTATGACTATCTTAGAACAGCAAACTAGATTACCAAAATCTCAAATACCTGTAAAGAATATACGAGTTGGTTAAATATATACGTTTCTTATGGTATTTATTAGACATTTATATGCCCATTTTCTTTCTTTATATCCCATCCCTTCCCAAAAAGGATGAAAATCTAAGATATTTATTTAAGTTACACATCAAAAATGGGAAAATATCCTTCAAAGTTCAGATACTTCAGATAGTTGAGATAAGTTATAACTGTCAGAATATATAAGAGAACTATTTATAGAAAGATGAAGGAAACCATGAAATATTCTAGGAGTCGTTTGTTCCATTGTCATAACTTAAATGACACCATGCATTCAAGAAATATGTGCTTGATACATTGTTATCCATAATGCATCATGTCATCCAAGACAACAAGGTATGATGGGATTATACTTCTGGGTGGTATGAGAACCACCTAAAAACCATGGAGATCTCACAATACTTTTTAACTTTACTAATTTTTATAAAATACCAATTGTATCTTGTCATACCAAATATAAAAATTTAAGATATCATGTATTAACATGCCTTGGTATCCTACAATATAATATCTAATATATCATAATATCTAAGATATCAATATATCAAACGTCTCCCTATGGTGCTGAGCTAGTATGAATAGTGGGGGTTAATGGTATAAAGGTGAGCGTCGAACCTTTGGCCCATTCAGCTTCACCTTGGTACAATTGGCCCTTGTCTCTTTAGCAGAAGCCACAACACCCATATTCGCCAGCACCACATAATGACCCAAGAAACCATATATAATATGTTTCTCTCTGCTCCTCTAAAAGATAAGTGGGCAGAACTTGGACAGATTTCTGTAAGCTCAGATAGGTGCAAGTTTTGTTTCTAAAAGGGTGCTAACACGGAAGCCTAAAAATAAAACAGAAATGGAATCCGCAGAAGTCCTTTCCCTTTTTCTTTTCTCACTACTATTTCTTAGCAACCAAACAAAGCATTTTGCGGAAGGATCATCCAAAAACAAAAACAAATACTTTGGAGAATATAAATACATAAACAGAGCCAAAGGAAAAAAGAATAAGCTATAATGTAAAATGGGAGCAAATTAAACAGAGTATATATTTACCTTCTCTTCGGAAGAAATTTGTTGCTTGCCAAGTATGGTTTCGATAAGCAGCTTGTAAGAAGCCTCTTCAATAAAGGGCCATCCTTGGTTTCCTTCATAAACCTGGAGAAACCCCACGCACCCACCCAAACCCCAGACTATGAGTAAACCAAAGAGGAAAATAAGAATTTCTTTTTACTATTTGAGAAGCTCCAAAGAGAAGGCCAACATCTAGAAGCTCGTCAATAATTTCTCGAACTAGCCGTTCATCAAATCCAAATGGACGCATTGCGTCAAGAGCGGCATCCATTCGTGTAATACCGACCATGTTGTTCTGCAGATAAAAGAAAATCCCAGTAAGGACGGGGAAATGCGAGAAAGTTTCCCGAGAAATTATGTTCGAGGAGGGGAAAAAAAAAAGGGGAACATTAAGAAATCAAACTTTGCAAGCAAAATAGGAGGGAAAAAAACTGCTCAGAAAAAGAAAGAAGTTAAACAGAGGCAAGCAACAATAACCCATTTTGAAGAGAAGTGGGGAGAGCCAGAAAGGATTGCAAAAAATTCAGAAAATGTGAAAAATGAAGTTGCGAGAGGGGGAAACAGGGAGAAAGAGTGAGAAAGTGGGAAATGGAGAACCTTTCTGGGTCGTCGTCTTTGTCCAGGGGCCATAGTTTTTAAACCTTCTCTTGATTCTTCTGGTTGAATACAAGGACAGACTATGAGAAATACAAATTAGAGGCTGTTTTCTTCGTTTCAAAGGCACGGGACAAAGCATTTCATTAACTCATTCGCTCTGACTCTATATGTGTCACAACGTAATCAGGTGTTTACAATATGGAAATTGGAATCAGTACATATATCATACATACATGCCATGACACGAGGAAGGCGAGACAGACAACGACTTGGACGTGATCACATGGAGCAACCTCCCAATGTTATGGTACACTCTACCTCTCACTACCCGATCATTCTGAACCCATGAAAAGGTTGAGACGCGTATGTGTCTTTGGCCCAATGAGCCAAGCCATATTTTATCATTTTTATTAATTAAAAAGTTTTAGATTGAGATAAATTATTTCAACTCCAAATAAAAAAAATACCAGGAAATTAGGAATATAATTTCTAATTGTGTCAATCTTTATTCAAAACGTTAGTTTTAATCTTAACATTCAACTTTCTTAAACTTCTGCCATATAACATACAACCCTTTTATATCACAAAGTAAAAACATCTAAGTAGGATACGCAATTAACTTATAAATTTAGTCGAATTTAATTTAATGTGTATTCTTAAATCAAATTGCTGTCAATTTAATTATCATAAACAATTATATTTTCATTTCAATTACAAAATTTATAATATTTTAGATGAAATAGGCAATTTTTTCAGGTTCAAACTCGGTCCTAGTGGACTAATAATGGAGTTCTTCGAAATACGATTGTCATTGAGGCGATGAGGAGGATGAAGAAGGGAAGGACGAAAGGACGTGACATATAGTATTTGGGTCTGGGTTCAAAAGCAACAGTGTGGCCTGCTTTGAAGAGCATTAAAATGGATTTAAATTAGTTTAATTCAGTTTTTTAAAATAAAAATCGAATCAATTAAGTACAATTTAAATTAATTTGACCTAAATCAAGAAAAAAAATTATACCATATTATTTAAGATATAAAGTGTAATAAATGAGTGTAACAGACAGCTTCAAAACAATCTGGTCCATGAATATGGGCAATGGGTAAGCATAAATATGCATGGGAACATGAAGTGAACGTAAATCACAACCAAGAGATACCAAACACCATAAGACGTGTTTAAAAGGTCATGAAGTTGGCATGAACTGTTGAAATATATGATTGCAGAAGTTACAGTAAAAGTGATCACTTATGTAAGGGATCATCTGATCATAATCGAACATGTCACAATCGTAGCCGTTTATATATATAGACAATTACAACTGCCTCTTTTTTTATGATAGGCCGAGAATAACCAGTCACGACCAAATCGAAATCCTTGTGTAAGTTGAAATGAACATTATACTTTGACAATTAAAAAGCAGATAAGCAACAAGTGTAGCAGGCTAAAGATAGATAAGTCATGCACATATATAACGTAGACTAGAAGCATACTCATCTGAATTAGGATTCTCGTATAAGAGATAAGATCTACTTATTAAATCAGGGTGAAGATCATCATCACCTGCGATGGAGAACGATCCAACAACTTTATTTCTTCCATAGACCTCAAACACCATCCCTTTGCTCTTACAAGAATTTCTATCACCCTTCAATGAAGATATCAGATTTCTGGGCCCATAAGTAGAAAGTTAATTAAATCGGATGAGAGGAGATTGTTAACAGTTGTACGCACCAAACCTCTGGAGAAGCCCATGGGACAGAGTGAAGCCAAAGACAAACGCGCAGCGTGGGGGCCGCGAGAGGTTACTCTGATTCCCAATGTAGGGATTTAAAGAGACAATGTTTTTGGGTAATTTTAAAAAATGTTTGATTTTGTTAAAAAAAAAATCATTTTTTATTAATATTATAAGTTTCACTTCAATTCTTTCTTGAGTTTCATATTTAAAGAAACAGAAACTCAAATGGTCAAACTTCAAGTTCTCCGGATAATTATCCATCTCCTCGTCGACGAGCTGCGAAAAGTCGTAACTATGGAAGACCCGCAACACAGCTTTGTTTTCAAAGCCTCCTCTTCCGCATCCGAAAGAAGAGGGATCAGGAGGAGAGGTGTGCCTGGTAAACCTTTGATTCGTATTCCAAAACTTTTATTAACTTCCCCCTTTCTATAATTTTCTTTTCGTTTCTCTTTTCTTGCGCTTAAACTTCGGGGCGTTATGATCTTGTCAATGCAGAAAAGACGGCCGAAGTTGTGAGCTCTGGCACTGGTAAAGCGGAGCATTTGAAAAAGATTACAGAATCTAAGCAGCAAAGAAACAACAAAGACAACACTCTACCTTCTAAAAAGGGTGTCCAAGATACCAATGGTGTGGTCAAGATAAAGGAAAAACCCCAAGAAAATTCTAATACAGCATTGAATTCGCCTTTGGCTTTGATACCCATTTCACAAATTCTGAGGGGTATACCTCAGAGTCCTCATTTTCTTCAGCTACGAAAATACTCAGAATTGACGCAACAGAAATTGGTAGCTGCATGGGTTCAAACATTTGAAGAAACTGTGGACCAAATCCAGGGCCTAAATACGAAAGATTTTTGGGCAAGGGCCTGCAAGCTGTGGAAGACAATGGAAGACTTGCAAGGCGTGGGGTACAATGTGATTCCAATCAGAAGAAGGTTGATGGAGATGACGGAAGTGATGATTGAGTTGAAGCAGTCGAAGTTGGAGATTGTGACGTTGAAAAGCAAGGCTGAGAATCATAGGATGGAAAAAAGCAGGCTGAAGAATGAGATCTTGAGTTTGCAAGTAATGGTTGAGTGGGAAGAGGTGAACATGGTGCTAGTATCGAATGAGGCTGATGAAATGGAAAAAGAATTACCCAAATACGATGATTTACTAGCCAAATTAGCCATCAAGCCATTAGGTGTTAGTACTTGAATAGTAGTAGTGTTGCTTGTTATAGTTGACGAGGGGTTTTACTTTCATAAACTGATGGAATTTTGAAGGTCTCAATCTATCATCCATTTGTACTTTGCAGATCAAAAAGTTTTGCTAGCAGATGAGGTTGAGTTTATCCCCATCATCTTCTTTCTGTTGAAATATATTGACTTCCTCTTTTTCCTTTATGCATATATTCCTTTTAATTTTACATGCTGTACCTTGTTCTTACTACAATGCCATCTGTTGACCATGTTTGCATATCTATGAAGTGAAGAAAAAATGAGAAAGAAGTGTGTTCAGAAGTTTTGCCAGTGGGCATGGAATTTCCTCCAAAGTCCAAACTTGTTAAATTTGAATTCTTTTATGTATACGAAATAATCATATTACTAAGATGATTTTACAGTCTTAAAATGAGAGAAGGAACAACTTATAACAACTCTGATAATATGATCTCTTCATGTATCGTTAGAGGATTCAAATTCAAACTAATTAGAGTGGAGCAAAATTTTTAATTAAAAAAACTTATTATTCTTTTACTTATTATTTTATTTGCTAAAACAGTTAAATTTTCAAAATTAAAAATTTATACTTTCTCAATTTTTTTTTATTACATCCAAATTCCAAACAATAAACGAGATATTTCCTACTTCTCTTTTTATTTCATTATTTTATGAACAAAGATCTTTCCTTATTTATTCAAAATAGAAGGTAGAATTGAAACACAGTATTTTTAGTTGGTTTCTTTGATGTTTTAATTATCTCAATAACGCTGACGTCTTTTTTAATAAATAAAATAATTATCTATTATCTATTAAGTTGGTACAAGGATGATGTTGAGGGAGAAATTCTTATTTACTAATAGGGAACCACTCAAATAACCTTACACCTTGTAAGTAAAACTCACGTGTATAATTTAAATCTAAAATATCTATTATATATTTATATATACACTTAGTATACACAAAATTCACATGTTAGACTGTGCCTTAATACATTGGAATTTCTCATTGTTGTTTTTCTTTTAAATTTTTGTCGTGAGTCTTTTTTCCCTTAATTTTGTAGGTAATGAACCGGTCTTTTTTTTTTTGGTCATAATTCCTCAGCATTTTGGGGCTGGGACTTGAATTATAACCCAAAAAGTAAAGAAGAACTCTTCCAGCCAAGAAAGTATAGGTCCAAGTTGAACCCTCTCAGCTTCCTAGTTGCGACTGCTCGTTTGGACATCTTTTTTTATTGAGAAAAATATTTTTTCAAAAAAATCTTAACTAAAAATGATTGTTTAAATGAGGTTATAAAAAAAAATACAAGTAATAAAAAAATATAAAAAGATATTTTTTCTAAAATAAAATCATAACTTCAAATAAAATCTTGTTATAAATAAAAGAGAATAATGATCAATTATTTTTTAATTAAAATTTTTGAATAAAATATTATTTTAATATTAATTAATTATAAATTATACTTGATATATTATTTTTATTAACTTTTTCAGTTAAAATTATTTTTATATTTTTATATCAAACAAATTTTATAAATTAAGAAGGGAAATGATTACATCGAAGTGTGTGTGAAAGTTTCACGGAGATATTGGAATTAAAACCAATGGTAATTTAAGGGTGTTTCAATTTAAGTTCCAATGCTCCTTCGCTGTTAATGGCGAATACATATTTTCAAAATTTTAAAAATATATTTTTCTCGTCATCCCTCCTCTCTCTCCCCAAAAAGTTTCTCTCCTTCCATCTATTTTACATGAATTCCATTAAAAACAAACCATTTTATGAATATTAGTGGTATTTTGGGTTGGGTTGCAAAAGAGATAGATGAATTTATAGTTGAAAAAGATTTAAAATATTTTTTATCAGTTATTTTTTATATTTTTTAAAAAATAACTGACAAAAATAAGTTAAAATAAAATAAATTTATTTTTTAATTATTATTTTTAAAAATAATTTTTAAAAATAACTGATAAAAACAGTTATTTAAATGAATTTTTTTGTTCTTACCGAATAAAAATATAAAAAAATAATTTTTTAAAAAGCAAATGGAGAAGATTGAGGAGATTTTGGTTATGGTGAGTTTGATAAATTCCTTGAATGTTCGTGTACCAGTTGGACTGGTTAAAGGAAAGGGCCAAACTTGAGTCTGAAGATTGGTCTCCTCCACCAAATGGGAATTGAAGTTGTTAGTTGTTACTATTATTGTTGGAGTTTTCAAGCTTGAAACCCATCTCTTGTTGATGCATAATCTCTATTGCAATGGCAGAAGCAGAAGCAGAAGCAGGGTTAGAATGGTTTGCTTCGATGGCGCTATAGGGGTCAAGCAGGAAGTGAGAGCAGGAAGGTGAGAATGGCATTCGAGAGAGAGAGAGGAGGGGGAGCGAGAAATATAGTTTTTTGTTAATTTTTATTAAATTAATTTAAATCCATAGCTAAATCATAAGTTAACGAACGACTACGATTCAAATAATAAGATGGAATCTGGATTCCTAATTTAGGAACCGCACAAATAACTGCACAAAGCACAATTGCCACGATGGTGGCACTAATTTAATAAATATTTGAATTCTATCGTTTTCTTCCTTCTGTCTTTGTGCTTATAAAGAAATATTATATTCTTCCTTTTATATATTTTATTTCGCTTTGATGTCTAAGTGCCTTCGATCTAATGAGGTGTTCCTAGAAATATGCAGAAACAAATAATATCAAAGAGAAACATAGGATATTTCTTTTGCTTGCAAAATTTTATAAGGAACAGCAAAAAAGAAAGAAAAAAAAAAGGGAGTTAGTCGTTGTCATATAATTGGAGCATTTTGCTGTTTTCCCCTTAATCCAAGGTCCACCTTTGGATTCTATATCTCCAAGCAATCAGATTTCAGATGTAAAAAGGTAGAACTGGAGAGGTTCTTAGGAACAGAGATAAAGGTCAAAGCTATCAATATCCTGCCCCTCTAATACTATCCACACAAACCTTTCCAAGTCAAATTCCCGGATAACCTGTAGTTGATTCCACACCAATTTAACTAGTCAAATATATAATGCAGATGAACCTAATCAGCAAAGGTCATATTGATAGTAGCTTCCTGTGAAGGAGGAAATTATTTATTAAGTGTATAATAAACACTAGTGAAGCGTTTAGTTTAGCTTGTTAATCATGGCAATAAAGTTATGAGTTCATGTGATCACGTGATAGGCTTGGAAAATAGGTAGAATTAGACCAATGTGCTAGTCACGTGGTGCAGATTCCACAGCACAATGCCCCGATGGAATTTTATTTACATAGAAATGGAAGCAATCCATTTTGGTGAAATTATATAAAGTAGCAGTAATTAGAAACCCATCGGGTCCACTTAAAGTGGTGCAGAAAACTATTACCTAATGTTAGCTACAACGATCTATTTGAACAGGGAAATACGATTATATGGTCTTTTAAGAATTGGAGACATAATTAGAAACTTGCAGGCTTTACTTGATGTTGCTATATGCCAAACATTAATCCCTATGCTAGCTACAGTGATGTTTATGATTAAGCAAAATAATAATATAACCTTCCTACATAAGGGAACATCAGCATTCACAACAATGTATTTATATGTAGAATGAACAAAAAAGATAGGGAAAAAACAGCACACCACGCAAAGGGGAGATGCTGATGCCTTCCTCTGTATCATGAAGAGTTTTTCAGTGATGCGCTGTATGGTTAGAGGCCGGCACTTTGGGAGGGCACTGGTAACACTTGGCAAATAGTCCGAATGTGTCAACCTGCTTGATGAAATTTGTCATGCTAGCCCACCCTCCAAATCCAAAACCTACCACCAGAACCCACGTCACCACAAATGCATTCACCACATACATAATCGACCAGTTTGGGATGAAGAAGGGAAGTTTCTCCGCTGCATTCTGTGTATAACAGAAATAAATAAATGTCGATGATAGATTTTTGAATGAAGAACACCGAGATGTCAATGAACAGTTCTGAAGCAGATAGGATTATTCCAACTTAGAAATCTCATATTTCATTAAATCAATTACCTGCATCAGCTCAATGTCACAACTGACTGACTCATTATGAGCAAGTGTTAGGAGCAAGAATATGAATAGTAACTTGAGTATTGAGTAGGGTCACTTGAGAGCGCTAGGTTGGCCCAGCTCATTGTTTTGACTATAGCATATAACTGAATGACAAAGAAATGACACCAACCTCTTCTTGTCTCATAAATTTTCAAATTTGAGTCATTATTATAACTAGTGGGGCTAGGACTTGTACTGCCTGTGACATTGGAAGTCACTTCGAAGTTAAATCATAAAGCTGGATTTATATCCTCACATATGCACACCACAAAATTAGTTTAAGAGTCCTTTAGATGCTTTCTTAAATCTGGTAAGCATAATCATGTGTCTTCCAATGCATTACTGGACAGTCCTGTTTTCCCAATGTAGTCCTCTTCCTTGCAAGCTCTGTTTTTGAGGTTTTAGAATTTTGGTGGGGGCAAATATAGAGCACCTAAAGATTACAGGTTGCTACACCTAAAATGTGATGAAATGCTCAAAACCTTAAAATTTTGACTATTTCTAGTTAAATAATTCATTGCGTAACAACATTTAGGCATAATAGTTTATTAGCAATTGAAGCCAAGTCAATATCGGGTAACCCCGTCATAGGGGTTTATAATTTCAGATATAAATATTAGTTATAACAAAACAACTTGAGTAGAGAAATTCACGGTGGAAACAGCAAAGCCATTTGTGTGAGACACGCATTAGGTACAAACAAAGATAAGATGTAGAGAGATTAGACCATTTACCTGCCGCGCAGAGGCAGACCTGTAAGTGAGCATATGGGCCAAAGAAGGGATGATGTAGACGGTGAAGGTGACCAAAAGAGCCCCCACAGCCGAGTTAATGGGGCCAAAGAAGGGGAAAATAATAGCCAAAAACCATATGGGTATCACCACAGGCAACCGGGCAAGAGCCCTCAAACATATGCTCTTAGTGTCATGCATTCCTATAACTTTCTCCCACACAAAATACAACGGCGTGCAAGCAAACCCAAATGTTATGAACTGCCAATTACGTAGAAATACATCAGT
Source organism: Ceratonia siliqua (assembly GCA_034509205.1). Classification (NCBI taxonomy): domain Eukaryota; kingdom Viridiplantae; phylum Streptophyta; class Magnoliopsida; order Fabales; family Fabaceae; genus Ceratonia; species Ceratonia siliqua. The sequence goes on from JASKGM010000008.1 coordinate 3,132,195, forward strand.
TAGTAACAAATTAAAGCTACAAAACTACCTGTTTTCAAAACTCTTTTGTTGTCATTTCGTCAAGTAACTGGTATTCATTTAGTAAAGTAAATGTGAAGTGGGTGAGGGAAGGGAAGCTGTATGTACCTGGTGAATGAGCATCAGAATGACACCGGCATCACGCCACCCTGTGCGAGGAAGGAGTGAGAAGGCATTGGAGTGGTCGAGGAGTTGATCTCCGAAGGCCCAGTAGACGGCAGATGCTGATGGCAGGGTCAGGGTGAACACATAGAGAGTGGCGAAAAGATAGATGTATTTGAACTTCTGAGGCTTCCACATCGCATGCATGATTTCCCTGTAATTGACAGTCCATCAGCATTTCCTCTATAATGCAACCCAGATAAAAAATGACCCATATCCTCCACCCTCCCACAATCAGTTTCTTCTTCAACTTTTAGTAGTATGCTCCCTATCAAAAAATGAAATTGGATTTTTGGTCGTCCTAGTATTGTATAGAAGATTCTACCTTTTTTACTCTTCTATAGTAGATGCAATATTTTTTTTCTTGAATAATCTCATTTACTCAATAAGTAAACCAATTTTTTTTGTTTTTATGATAATCGGGACCATGAGTTTTTCTTTTAGGCAATGTCTACGCAAAACTATGTGCCTTGCAAGAATATTTTGAACATGCATTGTGTAAACATATATATATATATATATATATATATACTTTCAAAAATATCATATTTTAACATAGTATTTTTTATATTGTTTTGAGGTATTATTTTACAATGCAACACGAGAATTATCTTTAAAAAAATGTATGTAATTATATTAAAAAGAAATTAGCTGCCCTTTGAAGAGAATCTGTAAAATTAGAGTAAGAATTGTATTATTTTAGTGCCTTAATCTATGGGGCCCTATTCTCGCTGATGGGCTGTCTGATAAATTCTCTTGCTTATCTGACGGTAAAATGTCAGAGGCATAGTTAATTTATAGACGGAAATCCACCATTGTAAGGGACAGTATCTTAGGTAAAAAGCAAAATCTAAAGTCTGAAAACAAGTTTCACATAATATAAAAAAGGTTGAACTGGGTCTTGAAATTTTTTATTGCTAATGACAGAGTATAACCGCAAGCCAAGATACTAATAGTTATTAAAAAGTGCCAGATTTACTATTTGTCTTATTTCCAAGTCCCCATTAGAAGCAGGCAAAAGCTGCACTTGAAACTGAAAGGGTCCATTGTGCAATGAACATCTCTTACTCCCTTTGAGATGTTTGTCCGAGACAATAAAGAACACTATCATGATTGTCTTGTTTATAACCCAATGAGCAAAAGCTTAAAAAGAAGGGCTTACACTGTGACGGCATGCCCGCCGAAAGTGTACAGTATATTGGTGGCGCCTGTGAAATACAAAACCAGCTTGGTTGGGCCCGAGTGCGTCACATTTTCAACCTGTAAAACAGTACTCCAGAGTCAAAACAAGTTCAGATCAAATGGGTTTAAAGGAGAGAAAGTTACTGGAGAAATCGACGCCGTTGACTTAACTTACCTGGCCATGAACCAGGGCCGCAATGGTCAAATACCAAGCTGCGTAGGTGGTCATACCAAGGCCAAGGAAGGACCAGATCCTGTAGTTGTGGAATGAGGGTATGAAAACTGTGGTGGCACAGCAAGCTCCAAAAATGTAAGTCCAAGTCCTCTTGTCCAATTTGTCATTTATGTAGTATATATTACTGCAAAAAAGACAAGACCCAAAACCAAAGCAATTAATTACAGGTTATCAACAAAGGAAATGGAAAATTTGGGTATTGATGGGAAAATCAAATAGAGAGACCTTGCACAAGCTATAAGCTGGATAACAGATCCAAAAAGGAGGAAAGTACAGTTGAAGGCTAATCCAATAGCTTTCCAGTATGGACCTAGTAAACCGTCCAACACTTCGAACCACTGCCCAGATTAAAATTAAAATTATAAAAGTTGTTCTACACGGAGATTCAGAGTAAAATGGTTCTGGGTTTGGATTAAAGAGAAGATTTTTGGAAGGGGTTAGTCTTGGTCCCTTGGTGTCTTAACCTGAATGACATGGTTTTTGAAGTTGACATTCTCTTTCTCCTTTCGGCTTCTGTACTCGACGTACAGAATGCTAATTAAATAAGCAGTCCAACTCCCAAGCACGCCATAGAAGACTTGGAATATGATGCCTGAAAGCATTCCCAGCTGAGAGAAGGAATATGGCAGCGTTAACAGAACTTGGGCAACCTGCAACAGAGCAGAAAACCAGAACTGAACCACTTTTTATTTTGCCCAGATGAAACCAAACGGGCTATGGGGTTTAAATCTGAATTATGAGATGGGCATTTGTGGGTTCATATCTTGTTACCTGATTTGAGGCACAGCTGAACCAGGCATCATAGACAGACCCGCCATGCCAGAGAAAACTTTTAAGGCTAAAAACTGAACTATCCCCCTTCTCTTCCTCTCTGTCATCACGATCAATCGTCTGATTGGGGCTTGACATCATGGCTTCTTCGGCTTGTTTCTGGGGCAACATTGCTTTGAGATTATAAAGATCTGGAAATACAGACACAGAATCAAAAACTGAAATAGACATTTACCAAACCCAGATCAAACTCAGGAAATTGACACGAGCGAAAGAGTTTTTGCTCTGTGAAAGATACCAAACTATGCAGAGGGGTACCTAATCTTGGTCAATGTTGGTTTGTGGCGAGAATTGTAGGTTCCGGATTTATAACTGATAAACAGAAGAAAGGAGAGACCTTTTAGTGACAACCGTTGGTGGCTGACAGCAAATAAGTTAGCTTTCTTGTAATTCCTTCCAAAACAGAGTGCATAACTCGTTTCTCCTTCAGAAATAAGGGAAAAGATAAACTAGCAGCGCCACCTTATTGGGCAGCTCTTACGGCTTTGCTCAGCAAGGTTGATTATTTGTACCTGCAGACTGCAGAGTTTAAAAACTTGACTCTCTCTAGCACTCCAATTGAAAGACTGGCAGTGCCTTAAATACACTTTCATGCACTTTTCTTGTTCGCCTTCCCTGGTTTTAAGCAAATTTAGTGAACCTCTCTTAAATGCGGGTTCTATACAAGGAATTGGCAGAATATGGCAGCTTCAAAGGTACTGTTATGGAAAGTTGGAAACCCGGCAAGCAAGAAACTGTTACTGCTTCTTCCTATTAAAAAATGGGAAAAGGTTCGGTTGGGATGAAAACAAAGGACCATAATTGAGTGCTTAGATGGAGGGTTGAGCTCGATTCCTGGACTTAGAGAATCGAGATCTGACAAAACGTACACCTGAGAGAGTAAACTTGCAGCTGCTCTTTGAATGAACTCGGCGTGACCCGACGAAGAAATCAATGCCAAAGCACCAATATCTGTTTAAAGTATCTGTCTTTGTATTATTCTTTTCATGTTAAATTGGCTGCTTCTCTTATAGAGCACTTGTCCGCCTCTCTTCCCTGTTCCATGTTTATGTTTTCTTCTCGTTTCAGGTTGGTGGTAATGGTATGGACAAGGGTCAATATCGATGCAATAATTCCGAAACATTATTAAATTCAAAATTCAGCTTCATATAATTCATTAAAGAACAGCAAAAAAAGAAAGGCCATTCATTCTTTAGTAAATTATGTCTGACGAATGATGTTGGGATTCTTTTTTCTCGTTTGATCATTAACAATTTCGAACCTTATTTTGTTAGATTTTCTGGGACGTGTTAATTTCATTAATTATAAAGGAAACGATAAATTTTATCCCAAACTTATATAGTAGAAATTTGGCAATTCAAAGTTATTAGGTGTTATCTAAAAGGATTTTGATCATTTCTAAGAAAATATTGTTGAAATTTTTGTATGGCTATTCATAGAAAAAAAACTGACAGATACAATTCACGGAATATATATAGATATATAAGAGAGGACCAAAAAGGAAACAAGAAAGTGTGGCCTTATCTTAATTGCGTTTGGATATAGATCCATTAACTATAAAGCATTTGCTTTTGACATTGGTGTTCAAATCAAATCGATGTTAGTTCAATGAATGATACTTGAATTGGATGTCATTAAGACTGTATACCAAAAATACACAATTCTTATTGTTGAAGTCATTCTAAATTATAATTTACGAATATGTTAAATTATAAATGAAAAGTGACATTTGACTCAATTAGTAAATTCTCTTACCTTATTAGAAGAGGAGAGTTTATTACGCAAGAAATCATTCATATAAAGAATGTATCAATTAAATAAGGTGGTAAAAGTTTGACTGTGGGTGCAAGTTTGAATTATAATTTCCTTCTTATTAAGATAGAGGGCTTAAGCCAAAAATAGAAAATTATGAGATCTTCATTGTTTTCTATTCTCACTTAAGATGGCCAGACTTTTACATTTCCATACTTTTTAAGAATCCATTTTTTGATAATATTTTAAAATAGTATTTTATAATTGTATAAAAATAAAATATTAAAAAAGGATTTGGTAAAGAAGTTGTTTGTGAGTCAAAAAGGTAGGAGCATTGGATGTGTTGTTTTTGGTTGATTTTGATCTGTATCAAATATGAGCATTAGCTTTGCATATGATTGAGGTAAATTAACATGGTTAGTGGGTGGAGGGACCGGTTTCTAACTTTTCCACAATATGCTCCTTGTCTCCCTTTTCTCTCTCTCGAGTCTTCACTAATAATTTGCTTCCAACTCATTTATTTGCATGCCTTTGCCTCTCCCTAGATGCCTTTGCCTCACCATTATCCTATTTACATTTCACTCTATATTTGGATTGCATCGACTCCTTTTTTAATCTTTATTTAATTATGGTTATTTATTTATATTTAGATATTTATAATATTTAATTATATATATATATATATATATATATATATTACATGCAATTAAATCGTAATTATTTAAAAGTGAATGAATGATTACAATAAATTAAAAATAACTAAATAATTAAAAAAAAAAGGAGAGAATCCATCAAATATCTCCCCAATACACCTTCATTTTTGCATATCTAGGAGTTAACAACACCTTTAATAAAGAGAATCTCTTATGACCTAATGTTATATATAAATATATATTTATTTTCAATTAGTTTGTTATTATATTAATTGATAATAAATTGATATATTCTTATTTTTATAAAAAAATTGAATATTATTTTAAAAATAAAAAAAATACTAATATTATATCACCAAGTTTTAAAGAAAATCAACCCAAATAAATGAGCTCAGAATCTATACTATCTATCTACCAAAAGTTAAAAAGGCTTCCGTAAAGAAAAAGCCCCAAATTACCATTAAGAGATGTTTATATTATATAAAATGGAAAATTTTGGGATGTTGATTTAGTATAGATACTGGGAATCAATAAAAATTAATGATCCAAAGATGAGGACCAATATTATTTTGAGATTTCTGTCTTCATACTATTATTCTTTACATTCATACCAAAATCACCTAATGACCCCACACAATATTTGGTTAATTAGACTATGAAAGATTATATATGGTTCTCTGAATATTTAATGATAGCTTTTTTAACCCTAAAATATTACTTGACATTTCGAATTCAAACTCTCATTTTTCACCCTTATTTTTGAAGAAGTTGCCCAAAATAAAAACTTGATCTGTCTCAATAATGAAGCAGGTTGGGTGAAATGAAACTAATAGGAAAAATTTTAACATATATATTCTTTCTATAAAGTTCAAAGCTAAAGACATTCAGGTAGATTCAAATCAACTAGAGGGCTAGGCTTTTCACCACTTTCTCATTTATTGGCCTTTAATTACTCTTTAATTTAAAGAAAAAACATTAGTACCATTGAGTTAAAGATTAACACATCTCTTAAATAGCTTTTAAAATCATCTGATAAAAAATTTAATCTGAATTAACTCAAAAATAAACTAATTTTTTTATAAATTAAAATTTTATTTTTTCTTATCCAAAAGTATAATAAAGATATTTTAATGATTTAAAAAAAAATTAGGTACGAGTAACGAGACAAGACCCCTTGAGGCTTACAAAATTAGCAATGGGAAGCACCATTACGTTTCTAATCATATCAAAATGACAATTCTTGATGGTTAGTGTGCCGATGTGGGCTCTGTTTTTGTGTAGCTTTGAGGCATCCATAACCGAGCTAGAGGGTCCGACCTAAATATGATGATTAGAAGAAACTTTGGGGGTACCCACGAAGAACAAATATAACACTTCAAAATTGAAATACCAATAGATTTGACTAAAAAAAAACAATAAATACCAAAGGAAAGATAAGCATTGGATTTATTTGGCTTTTCCTTATCTTCAAAAGCTTCTTTTTGAATTTTATCCCTTAAAACATTTGTATGGTACAAGGTTTGGTTTCCTTTTTATAGCCAAACCTCTCCATTTTCTCTCGCCTTTCCGTCATAGGAATCAGCTTTATTAGACCCAGATCAAGCATCATAGGTCTAATTCAAAAGAAAGAGGTTGCCTTTATACAATCATAATTAAATGCAGATATGTATAAATTTAGTATTCTACCATCAATTAATGAAATTGCCTCAAACTCTTTATGGCTAGACTTGCAGTGGGTTAATTATGAAGGTAGGGCCAAGAATTATGAATGCTGGCATGGAACTTCATTCTATTGTGCATATCCCAACTTCAATTCCAAAGCCACTTAGCATTTTTTAAAGTGCTGAATCGATCCCCCATTTCTGGTTCATCATTAGGGCAATTGATATAAGTGCAGGTTTATGAATGCTGGGGCAACAGTATGATTGGTTCTCTTGCCCTTGGTTGGGATGCAGTTGGAAGTGTCAAAAATGGCTTGGCCTTTATATTTACATCTCTAGGATAGGCTAGCTAGGTAGCTGAGTTTAGGAAACACCATGCTTTACCCGCTTTATCTCTTTCATTATGTTAATCTGGTAATGGTATTGGCTATCATTTTTGTTGCTATAGCGTCACTTCTAAGTGGACATGTTCATAGTTAGGTGTGCAAGAATTTATCTAGCCAATCTAATAGGTCAAGGATATGACTTTGATGATAAGGCCATATGCCTAATTTTAATTACCTAAGTTTAAGTTTATTTGTCACTTGGCTCATTCAGGCCAAACTACTTAAGTACTTGTCTTAATTTATCTTTGTATCACAATGGGCTAAACCCATATTTTATTTTCAGGCTTGAGTTCAAAGACTAATCTATAATTAATAATTATAAATCAAATTTAAGATATTTAAATTTAAGCTTGGGTTGAGATATAAAATTCAACTGGTTTAGACTCAAGATTAGCCCAACCTATGAACATATATATTAAAATAAATTCGGTTATGTTAACAAATAATATGATCAGTCATGTTATTAAAATTATGCTATCCATTATTTTTTGAATGGTCACAATGAACGATTTTATTTTATTTACATATAAAAAAAATAAATATACATCGTGACTGTCTAAATATAAATAAATAATCACAATTCATCACATAACCCAATCATATTACTTTGTGGATACCGATCCATATATATTGCTAAGCAATCACTATCTTTCTTATTTAATTTCTTTATTTTCGTCTTCTTCTCTCTCCTAAACTAATGATTTGAATTATGGGTTTTGGACGTGTATCTTTTTCCCTATACAAAAGGGTTAGTAGAGAAGACGTTGCTGCAATTATCACAGGAGACTGTATGAGTTAAATCAACAAACAGTTAGCAGTGATAAATCTTTTTATGGTTAAGTTGGTGGAGGCAGATATAATTGAATGTGTACTGATCCTACGCTGTTGTTTTAGGGTTTTAGGTGATCGATGAATGAACGTTCGCATTTGCTTCGGTTTCACCTTAACGTCTCTTAAGAAAATGATTGTCATCATGATTCATCAATACTTTGTGAGGTGATTATCAAAGAAAACTATTCAATTACGCCTCAAGGTGTAAACCATGCCATCTGGTAGCTAGCCTTTCTAATTGCATATATAATTGAGCCAATTTTCTCGGTGTGGCATTATTGTAGTGTGGCACCAAAATCAAGGAAAGGTTACATCAATTTTGATATGCATGTGGAAGACAAAGCAGGCAAACACCATCAAATAACAAAGCTAATGCGTTCACAAGTACTAAATGGTGATTTCCCACTTGGAATCTATGAATTCATTCCTCTCATGAAGAAATAGCAAAGCTCTCTAACTTTGGCCACAATATTAAGTGAGAGGTTGGTCTCCCATGTGTCTGGTGGTGTGGTTATAATGGGGGATCAAATGCAAAACTTTCGTGAAGGCTATGGTTCTCTAGGCCTGGTGGAAGATTCCACAAAATCTGTATTCTCAGGTCTAATTGATGGCCACCCTTCACCAGCTACCAAATCTATTATGGGGACCAACTCTTGAATTCTTCATCTTCTGCTTCCCATCAGCCCCTCCTTGTTCCCATCACCTTACTGGAAACTCCCAAGATCTTGAATCTATGGATCTAACTATTCTAATGTACAAACTACTGTATTTTTAGATAATTCATGTTAAAAATATGATTTTTATATATTTATAGATTCTTGTCAAGTTGCTCATATTTTATAAAATTTAAATCGTTAATTTTTTTATCAATAATAATTTACCTTGAGTAGATTTTAATGTTAAAATGAAGTCATGATATTATGTCAAAGAATCGTTTCTAATAAGCTTGAGTCTTAAAATGTTATCTAATTTCATGTGAAGATGTTAGCAGGTAAGAAACACAACTCTGGTCCAATTTTATAACAAATTATGAGTGTCTCAAAAAGTACAATATTTTAGAAATTATTGAGAAAAATTCACTCTGAAATCTAACATCATTACATAGCTTCAGTGCCTTCAGAGGAAAATAAATAAAAAGTAAGAACACTAGGCAAGAGATAAAGAAAGAAATGAACGGCGGCCAAAATGGTTTCATTTGAAAGAAGATAATTCTATTGATTCAATATTACCATAGTATTATAATATTATTCAGGCTTATAGTTTTGAAGGAAAAAGTAATGTGAGAGTTATTTCAACAATTTATATATAAATTATGGAGGCTATTACCCTACCGCCCACTTACGTGGGCGGTAGGGTATTTTAAAATTTTTTTTTGTTTTTTTTATTTTTTTTAAATTTTTTTTTACTTTTTAAAATCAATAAATTAAGTTTTTTATCATAAATTTTTTTCAGAATTTTTGAAGATGTTTTTGTATTTTTTACAGAATTTTTTAAGTTACAAATAAATAATAAAAAAAATTATAAATGAATAGTAACAGAGATATAAAAAAAATTTAAGAAAAAATTGAAAATCATTTTAAAAAATTATGAAAAAATTATATAAGATAAAAAATACTTAATTATTTTTAAAAAGTAAAAAAATTTTGAAAAAAAAACATAAAAAATAGAAAAAGTAAAAAAACAAAAAAAAAGGTGGGGTGGTAGGATAGACATTTCCATAAAAGTATAAATGAAATTTGTATATAAAGGTTACTAGAAAATTAGAATGTGATTACTTTTTTTTAATCTCACTAACATATTTATTTATGTGATTTTTAAGTTATATTTGAATGTAATAATATATTTAAATATAACAATAGTTAAATATACCACATATAAAATTTTTGATTATTTGTGTTTTAAAATTTTTTAAAATTAAAAAAAAATTTTAATAAATAAAATAAAAAAAAATAAAAAACAGGACGGTAGCCCTACCACCCCATAGCAAACACCTTACACCATCGATCTGTCTTTACACCTGCTCTCTTCTTCAACCTTTTAAATCCAGCGTCATGTACAGCCCCATTTAACTACTAGTACTTAATAAGCTCCTGCAGCCCCGGAGCAAGCACAGGGTGCTCATGCCAAGTTTTGGGGGTAGTCATCTTCCCATCTTCTAACTCTCCCGTTTTGATTTCAGTGGAATTTCTAAGGATATGAATACATAATACAAGGAGATTCTGATTATCTCCAAAATAAGGTTCACTTGGGCTTCAGCAGATTGAGTCTCCTCTCCGCTCACCTTTTGCACGCTTTCTATTACTGAGTGGGATTCAGAGACCCACCAAAGCTTCTAAGATCATTAACAATCAGGACTCAGGACGTCTTTCTCATGCTGATGTCTTTTCTTTAGTAATATCTTTGTGAAAGTCAGAGATATGGTGGCAAACAACAAACTTGTCAAATCCACTAAAGAAATATGGTAAGAAAAAGGAGATTCCTAGCAATAGCTGCAGCAAATAACCTAGTGGATTCCCACCCAACATTTACATAATTAACCTGCTTTATGTTTGGCAGCTTCCTCATCTATGTAAAGCAAAGCAACCCCGTCTTGAATAAAATAGTGTAAGCCAAGGTCTATGAAGACTACATGAATAGCCTACTCAAAATATTGAAACAGATCAACCGAAGATTCCCTCTTCCATCCACATGTACCAAAGAAATAAAGCGAAACAAGAGAGTCCATCTTCTGTATTTTACATGTATGGCGACAAAAACATTTCAATGTGCATCATAAATAATGTGATAGATAGACGATGACACATGTGAATGTTCTTTGACATAGCAAAAGAATAACTCTCACACAAAGAAAACTAACAAGAATAAATCGATTATGATTGGACACAGGACAGTGAAGATATTATATTGCTCCATAAAAGTTTAAACCGAAATTCATGTATAGGTATTTTGGACCCATGTTCAAATTGGAAAACATCATCATAAATATTAGAGTTAAATCTTCTAGTTATAGTTCCTACTAGCCTGAGCCTTGCCTTGCATTAACCAGGAAAGGTTTCTCATGTCTAAAATTCAAAAACTTACAAGCTAGATCAACAAGATCACCAATTAATATATGAATATATATGTTATGCTTCTCTTAGATGACTATCACGTTGTTTACTATTAATCTAGTTAGAGGAAGTACCAGATTTGAAAGTCAAGCCTCAAGCTTCAGTATTTAACATTGTGTGCATTAGCCATTATGGAAGCAATTAAGTTTTGACAGTCTGCAAATAAGTTTGATTAAGGATACTAGAGATTGGAGATTTCAGATGTAATATGAATCATGACAACACAGATAGAAAGAAGGAGGAAAAAGAAAAGTTTGTCTAGATATCAACAGTCAACACACACCCATATGCATATGGTCATATTGATCAACCCATGACAAATAACTTCCAGATGCATTTGATGAACTTGGCCAAGGGGGTTCTCTCTTAACGCATTCTTGGAAAATATTTACTTCCTATTCTCATGAGCCTTGAAAATCTGTGGGGATATGTACAATATTAAGGACATCTATAAGTGAGGAGAAAAACATCAATACTGTGATGTCACTCTTAATTAAAGTAGTCAGTTCTTGTATTTCCACAATGGGATCATTAAACATTGATGACTTCTTTCCACAATGGGATCATCTAGATGCACTAAATCGCGCGTACCCCACTTAAACAGATTTCCCTTTAATCTTTACAACACTACACAATCAATTCACCAAGAATAACCGAAATTCGCACGTTCTTCCTTTCCCAACTAGTTAAGAAATGCTCAAAATACCGAAAACAACGATTTTTAGGGAACATGGGCAACAAAAACTCAAAACCGAAACTTTCAGTTCCTTCCATTGAAACTGAAGTAAAAAGGGAGATAGGCTCACATTGAGCTCTAGCCTTGCAATCTTCTGGGTGGTTTCGTGAACCTTATTAGGGAGGCCTTCCTGTTGAATTCGGATCTAGAATAGGATAGGGGAGGGGAGTGAATTGTTTAGACGTTGATGGAGCATTTTCAGCTTGATCAGGTGATATGAATCTACCAATCTTCTTCAAAGTCTCGGACAGTGATCGGAACTCCGACGTGCGGTGGAGGCCATAGGAGAGGTGTAAGTGTGGCATTTATTGACGGGTGATGTCGTCAGAAAACAGCGGGAGCCAATGCAAATATATTGGAGGCCACACTCAAAATATCTCATAATTGTTTAAATATAAGTAAGCACTTCCATGTTAATCTCACAATACCATTAATTATTAAGTGGCAATTACATAAAATAAAAAAATATTTACATGACAAATGAACTTATTTAATTAATTTTATTAAATTATCAGTTTAATTAAATAATTAACAAGTGAAATGATTTATTTGTTATGTGCTAAATGTTCAAGTAGATTAATTATTAAATTTAAACAATTTAAAATTATTTGTGAAAATAATTAAAATTAAGAAATAGTAACATTTGAACCTATAATAAATGTCTTGTATAACAAAAAGGTGTTTGTTAAATTATATTTGGATATATGGATATATTTGAGTATTTTTATTTTTATTTACTTTTATAATTTATTTTAAGAAAAAAATTTAATTAAAAAATTAAAAACAAAGAGTAAAAATTTTTAAATTATATAAAAAAATACAAAAATATAAAGGAAAATGATTAAAAAATATATGAAAAAATAAATAAAAAATATTCATATACACCAATATATTTTAAAAAACACCTAACAACAGTTTTTCAAATATAAAGAATTTTCGTTTTTTTATTTTTATTTTTTTTGTTAGAGAAAGTTTACCTTTTATTGGTTACAACATGAAGAATAGTTCACTGGATTAACCAATTTATATCTTGAATCAAAAACCCAAAAAATGTCATCCCAATTCCAACAACTTATTAGGCTTATGTGTTTAAAAAATTTTGGGCCTTATCAGGTCAATTCACAGTCCAATCTCATAAACCAGAACAATAACTAAGCCCGTCAAAGGTAGCCCGGCCTAAAACAGGCAGTCTCCCAAAAACAAATTACCCAAACTATTACGGCCGTTCGATTTCCTCCAAGAATTATACATGAACCCTTGGATCTAGACTCTGCAAAACCCTAATTTGTCTCCCTCTTTTTGCGCCCGTGCCACTATATTAGCTCAGCTTTCTTCTTCCGCGGTTCCGCCGCCTGCAATTCCTACCCAAGTTTCGCCCACGCTCTCCACCTTCCTAACGACAGAGGGGTTAAAGAGACAGCACCATCCTGCTGTCCGCCTTGACTGAGCCTCTGCTTCGTCTTGGCCCTCGATTTTGCTCCACTTTTACAAATTCCACTTCTATACTTATCTCTGAAACTCGAACATCCGAACATCATCCATGGCGGTGAAACCCTCAAAGGCCGACAAGAAAATCGCTTACGATGCCAAGCTGTGCCAGCTCCTGGATGATTACACCCAAATCCTCGTGGTGGCAGCCGACAATGTCGGATCCAAACAACTTCAGAACATCCGACAGGGTCTGCGTGGTGACTCAGTGGTGCTCATGGGCAAGAACACCATGATGAAGCGCTCTGTCAGGATACATGCTGAGAACACCGGCAACAATGCCTTCCTCAACCTTATCCCTCTTCTTGTGGTAAGTAATCGCTTGCTAGCTCTTGTCCGAGGTTAACAGTGGCATTGGACTGGCGGTCTCCTTTCAACTTTTGATACGACGTATCCGGAGACATAAAACTTTGAACTTTGATTAACCTTGAAGCAGCCGCGTCATTTCCAGAAATTAAATTAGACTGCTTGAAACTTATTGTCTATTACGAGGGTTTCTTAGTAGAACGTATTTGATTAAGAGAACATACTTTGCTAGCTCCTTTTCTTTTTTCTTTCTTATAAAGGTTATACCTTATATTATATTCATTGAATCAGGGCAACGTGGGATTGATTTTCACGAAAGGTGACCTTAAGGAGGTTAGCGAAGAGGTTGCCAAGTATAAGGTGAAGTGATTGTTATACATTTTACTATACTATAATCGTAGCGTTTATATATAATTATGTGTGTCCTGTGTTCTGTTTTGTTTACCTCGTTAGTTGAGATACTTTCAGTAATCCATGGCAAGTCGCCCACAATATAATGACCTTTCAGCAGCGTTTATAGACAGATTATTAAACTAAATCCCTCTTCAACATGGACAGTTAATTAGGTGTATTTTTGTCTTTTTATATTGTGCCCCATTGGCTTTGAGGCTTGAGCAGGGATTTACTTTTGATAATTGCGTGTTTCCAAATTCAAATTCATAAATTTGACAATTTCACATTTTGGTAATACATTGTCGATGTAGCTACACTAATATAATTAGACCTAGCTTTTTTTTTTTGAGTAGTTGTTATTTAATATTTTACCTTGTTTCTGAATTTGCTATTTCTTCGAATCTGACCCTCGATAAAGTTATTTGTGCAACCAGTTTTAGTTAATTATACTTCTAAGTTGGAATATTTTATATTTTGGTGACTTCATTTTCCACAATTAATTATTGTAACTATATATTCATTTTCATTCCTTTTTTTTCTTGAACGCTGTTAAATTTTGCTGTATGTTGCATTAATAGGTTTAAGCATTAAATAAATATCCTGATTATTCTTGTCATTTTTCATATTTATCCAATAATTTGTGTCTTTCATCTGAACAGGTTGGAGCACCTGCCCGTGTTGGTTTGGTTGCTCCAATTGATGTTGTTGTTCCTCCCGGCAACACTGGGCTTGACCCCTCTCAGACATCTTTCTTCCAGGTTTGCAATCTTGATCTGGAACAACTTGAGCTTCCTGTTTGAGAATACTGTGTTTATACTGTCCTCCACTTTCAGGTGCTCAATATCCCTACCAAGATCAACAAGGGTACTGTGGAAATTATCACCCCTGTGGAACTTATTAAGAAGGGTGACAAGGTTGGCTCTTCTGAAGCTGCTTTGCTTGCAAAACTTGGGATAAGGCCCTTCTCATATGGACTTGTTGTCCTATCTGTTTATGACAATGGTTCAGTGTTTAGCCCTGAGGTTCTTGATCTGACTGAGGATGACCTCATCGAGAAGTTTGCTGCTGGTGTCTCCATGGTGACATCACTTTCATTGGCCATCTCATACCCAACCCTTGCTGCTGCGCCACATATGTTCATCAATGCCTACAAAAACGCTTTGGCTGTTGCAGTTGCCACTGAATATTCTTTCCCTCAGGCAGAGAAGGTTAAGGAGTACCTGAAGGTATTGTCTCCGATATTTTAGACGCTTTCTAACACTCAAATATTGCTCCATTCTGTCTCTCAATGTTTCCAACATTTAGTTACTGACTGTTGTCATGGTTAACTACAGGACCCAAGTAAGTTTGCTGTTGCAGCTGCTGCTGCACCTGTTGCTGATTTGGGTGCAGCCCCTGCTGCTGCCAAGGAGGAGGAAAAGAAGGAAGAGCCAGCTGAAGAATCTGACGATGACATGGGTTTCAGTCTGTTCGATTAGTTGTAGTTTTCTTGTCAGATTTGGCAAAGTAGGTCTTTTTTTCTCCTAGGTGATATTTAATATTCTTTTTCTTCTTGATGAGAACTAGATTGTTACATCTAAATTTTGTAGTTATTATTAATTCTGGCTTTACTTGGTTTATGCCTGGTAATTTTATATATTTGTGTATGAACGATCGTTTGTTTGAAGTTACCAAATGCTGTTTGTACTTGTTCGCTACCATTAAAAAATTCAATACTCCCAGAGAAGCTAGAACCTGAACTCCTAGGCTTTTAATCCCCAAACCTCCCTAATGAGCATAGCCTGTAACTGCGAGGTGAACCTGCACGCTTCCCTTTTTATTCTGTTAATGTTGCCTTTCAATGTTTTGTGATTCTCGCCCCAGTTCTCTATTGTTTCTACAATTTTCGGTAGTTGACATTTGCCTCGTGAAAATTTACGAGCAGGCGAAGGCATATGAAGTGAACATAATGTGGTAGCCGATAATCTCTTCCCAGCCGTGGTATCTTGGTCACTCGACACTAGTTGAGTCTGAACGTACGAGATTGGTTTCTTTGACATGTAGTGGTGTCTTCAGAATTTGACATCCTCGTATCCACATACACCCAATACCGTTTGGAAGTGTTTGGTAGCAGAATTTGTTTTCATTTCTTAAAAATTTTAATTTGAAAAATGAAGATTTTATGTTTAGTACATATTTTTTAAAATTTATTTTTAAAAAATTAAAATTTTTGAGAATAATTTTTAGTTAATTTTTTCATCAAAACATTCTTATAGGGATGGTAATATTCTTAAATTTTCATGAACATAAAATTTTTTTAAATATAAAAAATTTATATTGTCCTTATTTCATATATATATATTTTTAATTATTATATATTATAAATATCAAATATTTTTAAAATATTTAATAAAAATATATATAATATATATAAATAAATAAAATAGACAAAAAAGTTTATATTAATTATTATAAATATACAAATGTTTTTTATAATTTAATAAAATAAATTTTTTATATTAAAATTATTTAAATAATAATAAATTATATAATTATATAAATTAACTTGTATTTGTCATTTATTAATTATTATATATATAAAAGATGAACTTGTTTAAAGATATTTTTGTAAAAAGTATTAACATTCTTAAAAAAGTTATACTTAAATTAAATATGAGAATGAAATATTCCAATTAATATTCTCAGAATTGTTTAAGGTAAACCAAACACATTTTATAACATTTTTAAGAATCATAATTCTCAGAAAATATAATTCTCAGAAACATAATTACCAAGAATGAAAAATGTTCCTAATACCAAACGTCTCCTTTATGTCTATCTTCACATTACTGGCCATCACGTCTTTCCCACATTCATTGATATGAACCATAAATTAGTGGTGAGGCGCCAAATTATTTGATCGAATTTGTTGCGAGCTGCTTAGAGACTATGTGGAGCATTTAAAGACAACTTCAAATAAAAATTGGACCGCTGGGTTCACGGTTAAAGCCAGACTGCCTACCGTTCCTAAACATGAGCGAACCCTTTAAGCAGATCATTTGATGGTCTTTGAAAGTATTCTTAGAAATATGTGTTCTAGTAAGCATGGTTAATCGAAGTTAAAGGTGAAACAGGATCAATATTCAGAACGTGCTGAATAAACAGTCTGCTCTTTGAATTAGTGTTTATACAAACATTAGCATCAGTAGTCAAGAGCATATGTTTGTGGAATAAAGCTTCATTGAGGCTGATTTCAAGACTGGAAATTCAGTTGTTGGTTTTAAGCCTAACATCTGTCGTATAAAAGAGAACTTGAACTGAATTTGGTAGTCGACTTGTTTAAAATTAGGAAAATAATAAAGATAAGGGGAAATCATATTAACATCAACCACCGAAGCTAAGGTATGATAAAATTACTATATTCTCTACTGTTTAGTTTCATATTACAATTATAATTATATCATCTTTATCATAGAAATATTATTTTCCTTTGAAATTATGTCGACAATAAATTTTGGTCCGCAAAGCCGCTGGAAAGGGTACTTTGGTGATGGATCTTACATGACGCCTCATCTGTCAAGGGACGTTTAGAACAAATTTTCAGATATGAAAACTCAAATGGTCTGTTATCTTAATTAGACTAATGGAAGTTATGGAACAGTAGACATATTCTAGAGAATTTAAAAGTTTATAAGAATTAATTATCAAAACTGAAATTACATTGTTGCTTTGGTTCTATAAAATTGTAATTTAGTCTCCCTGATTCTAAATGCAGCAATACTACTTTCCTAATTATTTAATTTGTATTCTTAAATCTAATCTTATAAGTCAATAAGTACAGTTTAGTGTGAAGAGTTTAAGTACTTTGTAAAAGGTATTATATTCTATACTTGGTGCTACTATTTATATATTAAAAAAATCTAAACTTGCTCAATTTTTTTTCCTGGAGACAAATATGTAATGTATAAAAAGGCTATAACAAATTTAAATTATAATTTGACCAATTTTAAAGGATAACGTTACAAGAAAATGTCAATCCCTAAGCTAGTTCCAATATTACGTTTATGATTATCACATGGGAAATTTTTTTTTTTCATCATGTGATTATGCTAAGGAGGAAAAAAAGGATCCCATTCAAGGGATGGGTCACGATCTCTCAAAAAAAAAATCTCAACATGTATGCAACAAAAATTACAATTAAATATTCATGCAGTTGGGTTGATGTTAGTATGTTACAAAAAGAGAGACGCCATATGGTTGACACAGTCCTTGTTCTGGTAAATTCTAGAAGCTGCTGTATTGTTTATTGAATTATTCTTAGTTCCGTTAGCTGAACCTTTCCGTGTTTGTTTAAATCCCAAACAGCTAATGTTGTCAGGTTGTGGCCAATCTGTAAAGTGGATAAATGCTAATATTAAGGTCCACAAGCACAAAGTGCATGAAAGTGATAGACCTTATATCTTCACTCAGTTATCCTCAACCTTATCCCGCTCTCCGTCCACCACTCATTCATAAACTATCACATCACTTCCGCCTCCCATTCCATTCCCACCTGTAGTTCGCTTTCTTGTTTCCCATCCCCACCACCAGCCCCCA
The DNA here is from genome assembly GCA_034509205.1 of Ceratonia siliqua. Lineage (NCBI taxonomy): Eukaryota > Viridiplantae > Streptophyta > Magnoliopsida > Fabales > Fabaceae > Ceratonia > Ceratonia siliqua. The sequence continues at coordinate 3,150,514 of JASKGM010000008.1, forward strand.
CCCACTCTTTTTTTGTAAACAACTTACTTTTTACAAAACTAAATGTTCTTATTATTAAATATACTAATTTTAAAACAATATTTCATGATTTTTTTAATTTTATATCTTTTGAATTATTTATAATATTAAGAAAATAAGTTTTATAAAGTACATAAATAAATTTGTTCTTTAAATATATATAAATATATATTTAATGAGTTATGGTACGTAAAAGAACAAGGACGCGTGTATTTCCTTTTCTCCTTCCTCATCTAAACCTGCACGCCAAAAATCGTTACCATCCAACCATTCATTCCACGTGGCTGCATCTCCTGGGGCCTTGGCCAACGCCGCTATAACACTGATCTGTCCTGTCGTACTTTTGCCGGCAGCACACGGTCGTCTCGCCACGTGTTATCCCATTGTAAAGTAGGCGGTGACGACAACGGCTTGACGACACGTGTACCAATGAATTTGGAGTGTAAAGTGTGGGAACTGGGAATAAAACCAACCCATAACATTGGGAAAGGAAAAGATAAAAGGAGAATTACGAGGGAGATGAAAGGATCAAATTCGAAGGGAAGAAGCTTCCCTCTCTCTCTCTCTCTCATCAGAATTGGATAATAAAATTATTCGACATAGATACGACTCAAAAGTATGCAGCATCACTTAACTATTATAGTAAGCCATTAGATTTCGTAACATCATTAACGTACCATCATGTGTCATGTATTGGTCTCTAGATTCTTTCCGTAATGGGAAAGTGTTCATCGTAGAGCCAATCATTCTTTAATTAGCCAAAAAATTAAATTTGAAAATTAAAAAAAACTCGCGCACCTGCGTGAAAGAGACAAAGATCATTTTCTTAAGAACGTCTTATTTTGGAGCCGTTCAGTATAGGATACTTGTTGATGTACGAGAGATAAAAGGAAAAAGAAAATTATCAAAAATCCAATCTTAAGTTATCAAATCAATATTCTCTCTTTATTTCATGTTTGTTGTCTTTTATTGTCTTCAGTTTTGCTTGTAAGAAAAGTGGACTTCCATTTATAATTGTAAATAAGTTGTGTTCAAATTAATCCAAAAAAAGAGAGTTATACAAGCTGGCAATCATCAATTGAAATTGACTCATGAATTTTTCGACATTGCAATATTATGATCAGAGATCGATAATATTGAAATCAATTTTCACCTAAGTTATTCTACTTTCATTATAAGATCATTTACATTAATAAACACTTAAAGTTCAAACCGATTTAGTCATTCAAAACTAATTTAGATGATTGAGTTTTAAAAGATTTCAATAAAAGGTCACAAGTTCAATATTTTTTTTATACAAAATAAATGACTCATATGACAAGTTAATAAAATATTTAAATATCATTTAAAATTTATTTATTAAAAAATTTGAGTTAAATAAAATATTATTTGGATTCTTACATTTATAACTTACTCAATATAAAATATTTTTTACATATTAATATAATAAAATAAAATATTTAAAGTTCATATAGTTTTAGGAATGGAGAGAGAGGTAGTTCTATTTTAGACTTATAATAGTGCTTATTGGTTAAGAAAAGGTAGCCCAAACTAACTAATCAGCGGGCCGGATGAGGAGGAGCAAGCGGATCCACTGCAGTCGTTTTCATAGAAAAACGCTGACAAATTCCTGAGTCTTGGAGCCACGGCGTTGCGAATGAAACTCCGTGGAAGCTTCCTAGGAAGTAGGAACTAGAGCACTAAATTCGTACTACTATTACTTTTTTTACATCATTTTTATATATTTTTATTATTTATTATTTATTATATATTAATTATATAATATAATTAAAAATAAAATTATAAAAAAATATGTAAAAAAATAATGGTATGAAAGTATCATTTCTTTATATTTCCTCTTACAACTGTTTTTTTGTTTTTTAAATTTCATAATAAATCATACTAAATTCAAATAGATTTGGTTAACAGAAAGGTTAGCCAAAAAAATATTTTAAAAAAATAAAGAGACGAAATATATATTTCTGATGAAGATTTGATAAGCTCATCATCAAGATCAAATTCATTTTTAGCTTGGTAACTTTTTTGGAAAAACCACAATAATCAACTGGAACTATTCATGAGTGCATTTTATACACACTCTTAAAGGAAATATCTTTAGAAAAAAAAAAGCAAGTAATAATAAAATTGACAATAAAATGAAAAAAGTATCATTCATTTTCGTTAATTATGAAAAAAGAGGGTTAGTTTGTATGCTAAATTATAATTTTCAAAAGAGATAAACTCTAATTAATTCATTATTTTATTAAATATCCCCGAAGGGACGTTCTAATTCAGTGTTGTCTTATCTAAACTCTTACCACATTCTCCTTATTAGACGGGGGATAAAAAGTAAAACCTTGAATCTTCTTTCTTCGGTAAATTAATTTTTTTTAAATAAATGGATTAATTTACATATTTCCAAAAGTAAAATAGGAATATTTCTGAGCACGTTCTCCTTATTTTTAAAGTGAAAAAATGTGACACGAAGCCGAAACCCATCCATTGTGATTGTACCATAATGTGAAAGTGGAAAGAAGCGAAACGGCAGGGTGGCTTCCAACTTCCAACGCGGACCAAAAGTCCAAACCTAAACGATTCCGCTATTTTTTCATTCAGATTCCTAACATCTTCCTCCTCCTTCCAAGTTAGGTGTTCTGGATAAGCTTCTTCTGCCGCTCCACCATTCTTTTTATTTATTATTAACATTAAAAAGCCTAATATAAAAATGTATTAACTAAAGAAAAATATAAATTATTTTTCGAATTCTTAATTTTTTTTCCCACACCGCCGTTTCCCAGAGAACCCATTCTAATTTCCCCAGTCCACGCGTCTTTCCGTTATTTTCTTCTAATTTTCATGACCTATCCTCTATCCTCTCTCTAAATTCTAATTATAAATACCCTCCCTCTCTTCCACGGTCTCTTCAATTCAAAATTTCATTTTTCTCTCTCTTTTCTCCACCCGCTGAAAATGGTTGATTTAGACTGGAAATCCAAGATGGCGAGCTCTGATATATCCAGCAAATCCCCCAAACTCTCCCCCTCCGATAAACCCCGTGTCTCGCTACTTCCCCCTCTAGCGATACCGTTTCCCCCCTCTGATATTTCAGCCTCGTCGTCTCCAGCTTGCTCTGCTTACGACTACTATCTTCGCCTCCCTCAGCTCAGAAAGCTATGGACCTCTAAGGACTTCCCCAACTGGAAGAGCGAGTCTATCTTCAAACCCGCCTTCCATGCTCTCGAGATCACGTTCCGTTTCCTTTCCACCGTTTTGTTAGACCCCAGACCCTACACCAACGGCCGCCAGTGGATCCGACGGATCGAGTCACTCACCACCGCTGAGATTGAGATCATCGCTATGCTTTGCGAGGACGAGGAAGATGATCCCAACACACGTGGCACCGCACCCACGGCTGACCTCAGCAACGGCGAGAGCCTAAGTTATAGTGAAGCTAGCTTGCTTCCTCGGTTGGCCATATGGTACAAATCCAAGGACATAGCACAGAGGATCCTTTGCTCTGTGGATTCCCAGATGAGGAGGTGCCCCTACACGTTGGGGTTGGGGGAGGCGAATCTCGCCGGAAAGCCGAGTCTACGGTACGACGCCGTGTGCAAGCCGAGCGAGATTCATTCCTTGAACAAGACCCCGGACGATCACATCGACAACTACGAGAATCAGACGGTGTACACCACGCACCAGATCATAGAGTCCTGGATCCACGTCGCGCACCAGCTGCTCGAAAGAACTACTGAGAGAATCCAAAGCAAGAGCTTCGAGAAGGCCACGGAAGATTACTATGCGGTGGAGCGGATATGGAAGCTTCTCGCCGACATCGAAGATCTCCACCTGCTGATGGACCCCGACGATTTCCTGAGGCTGAAGAGCCAGTTGTCGATCAAATCGTGGGGGGAGACGGTGCCATTTTGCTTCCGGTCGAAGGAGCTGGTGGAGGTGACGACTCTCTGCAAGGATCTGAAGCACAAAGTGCCGGAAATCTTGGAGGTGGAGGTGGACCCGAAGGGAGGGCCAAGGATTCAGGAGGCGGCGATGAAGCTGTACGTGGATAAGAGAAGTGGATTGGAGAGGGTTCATCTGCTCCAGGCGATGCAGGGGATTGAATCGGCGATGAAGAGGTTCTTCTACGCGTACAAGCAGGTGCTTGTGGGGGTGATGGGGAGCGTGGAAGCAAATGGGAACCGAGTCGGGTTGAGGTCGGAGTCGGGCGACTCGCTGAGTCAAATATTCTTAGAACCCACGTATTTTCCAAGCCTGGATGCAGCCAAGACGTTTCTGGGGTATTTTTGGGAGAACGAACCCGCTGTTGCTGCTGGGATTAACGGGATTCGGTTCTAGAAGAAGAGCAGATGGCACTTCCAGTATTCTACAGGGAAATTCAGCTAAGAATTCATAAAAAAAACCCAAAAAAAAAAATTAAAATCATTGTTTTTAGGATATAGATTATATAAATTTTGTAATAGGTTGTATCAAATATTTGTCTATAAAAGATTAACAAAATTTTGTTCTATGCATCTCCATTGTTCTCGTTCAAAGATGAAGATATTAAAAAAAACGATGTTTATGACCAACAGACATAACCATGAAGTCAACAGAATTCAAGGTTTTGAAAGAATGAATGTAAACAAAATGGAAGGTGCAGGAAAGTTCCAAAAAGTTAGCAACTTAATTTTTTTAATAAAAATAATTTTTGGTCAGACGAAGTATTCAAATTGTAATGAACTATCTCACCGGATCAGGATCCCCTCCTTTTCTAGAGAAAAGGAGGGTCCTTTTCTCCTTCAAAAAACATATTATATAAATTTAAAAAAATTCAAAAAAAATATTAA
>JASKGM010000008.1:3155862-3179190 GCA_034509205.1 Ceratonia siliqua
TAAAAGTAATTTTTAATATAGTAAGTCACTTTGAAGTATATAAATTCTATCAAGGCTTAGTATCGTATTCTTTGTCTTCTTTCATCATGATTCTTGTGTTGTATGAAAGGATAACATCTCAGTGTCTTGTTCTTTGTCTCTCTTTCCAACATGACTATGATGTAAATTCATTTTTTGTGTTGCTAGACCCACTGTGACGGAGTTTGTCAAATTTGTTTTCCACCATGGTGGCTGTTTTGACAGAGAGTTCATTATTCGATATGTTGGCGACAAGATATATGTGCATGAGCATCTGGACAGAACCAACTGTCGTATAAGCGTTGCGTTTTGAAGCGTCGAGTTTCAGATGGTGATGAAGGTATCTGGGCAGAACCAATTTTTGCGTTTGGGGATACAAAGTTTGCATATATGGAACATTGCATTTTGGTAGCATTACATGGCGAGCCAGCTAAGCACTTATGTAGTAAATATTGTGACACGTCAGCTCTCACCGTTAAAATTGGATGACAATTTAATAGAGGAACTAACGTTGACACATTATGAAAAGATTAGGGACTAAATTGTTTAATTAAAAACTTTGGAGACCACATTATTATAATTGAAAAAATAGAGGGACCAAATATGTAATTAAACTTAAAAATTAAGGATAATTTTTATAAGGAAAACGACCGGAGTCGGAGTCCCATCACCACAGCTTCGACTGGGCATTATTTTAAACTTCAATATAAGATGGCAACTTTAATTTAATTGATTATCGGGGAAGGACATTATTACCATTCAAGCAATTTTGAAAAAACGGAGGAGAATATTTGAATTCAACTCAACACAATTATTGGGCCTAAATGGTGTTGGTATTGAAAAATAATTGCACAATCATTCTCTCACAAAATAATTTTTACATAATTCACTTACAATTTTTTTTTTAAAAAGTTATTTTATTCTTTCTCTAGAAGAGAACACAACTATTTTTTGAAATTTATAAAAACATTTTATGAGAGAAACATTCTCAAAATAATTTAAGTTGATAATACTAAAAAAAGAAATAAATACAGAATATTATAAAGTTTATTCTCCTCTCAAGTAAAACGTATCGCTTGAAATATTTATCTACTGCTCACTCTTTTTAATAAATAACCTCCATATATTGAGTGACAAGACTCATATTTAAAAATATTAAATAAATTTAATATTTTCTCCTACTTTAATGCACACTTAAGGATTTATATAAAAATTTAATGTACAATAATTTGTTGAATAAATTAATGTAAATTAAATTGAAATATAACTTGTATATATTTAAAATATTGAAATTTAGAAATTTGTTTTTTTAAAATATATATTTTTATATTGTTAATATTAACTATTAATTTAATATAAAATAATATATATATATATATATATATATATATATATATATAAATGTATAAATATAATAATTCTTATTCGACCAGGGGCGGATAAATGGATCATATGATGTCCATTGATGGTGCTCAGTCCTTGTTGTTTTCGGTGACTCAGCTTTTCATGATTTTAGTACTTAAATGAGAGAAGCCAGCCACGTGTCCTTTTGAACGCGCATCACCATAAACAACTTGAAATCACACGGCTGTTATTGGAAGATTCTTTTGCAATAGGAGTGGTAGCGTTTCTCTCTCTCTCTCTCTCTTTTTTGTTTTTTGGTGTAAGGACTAAGGGGGAGAGCGTCACTTTGTGGACTGGTTAACTTAACCGACAGTGGATGAGTAGGCTTTTCGTTTTTTCCCGAATTCGTGCCCTTTTTCCGTCCTACGTTTTATCTTTTTATGCTTCCTTTTTGTGGGTTCCCAACTTCCCATCCAGTGCCCAGCGCACGTGGTGTAATATGAATGGCTGTTGTTGCTTCACATTTTCTTAATTTTTTTAGCTTACTCGAAAAATTCTTTAACAGTGAGTGTCTGTCCTCTATTCTTACAATGTCTACTGGAATTCAAAATTTTCAGAAGGTACCTCTAAAGTATCTTATATATAGGCGACTGTACAGGTGAAAAGAGCCTAGTATTGTGCTTTTGACGTTAAAGAGGTACAATTTACTGTTCATGTCGATAATTAATTTATCGTATAATGTATTTTATTAATAAGATTAACAGATTAATAATAAGAATAAACTTAAAATTATTATGTAAGTTGTGAAACAATAATAAAATAAATAAAATTAAAGAACAAAGTTAAAAATTCGGGATAAAAAATAGATTTGTGTTAGAATATTATTTATTTTTTTTTAACTTTGTAAAAAGGTGATAAGTGATTATTAATAATTTTTTATGTTTTTGTTGCTAAAGTGAATGATGTTCTCATGACTAATGCGAGATAATCTGCATAATTACGCTCTTTCCGGAGAGGTTTATAACGTGCGCGGGCTAAAACGATTAGCCTCAAAGTCACGCTAAGGGCGACTTCATATTTGGTATCATACTGTTACGGAGGTTGCTTCAAAGCGTATAGCAATGGCGGCCTCTGCACCAACTTCAGAATCCGAAAACCAGCATTCTAATCTCATCTACGGTGAGTCTTTTGTTGTTTCTCCTTCTCCGCCTTCCCGCCACTGCTGTAACTAGTGCTTCTGCTGTCGATCACATTGTTTTTCTTTCGATCTTGCTCTCGAATTCTAGATGTCGAGACTTTGACGACTAAAGCATTATATTGCTTATATTGTTGAAGCTAACTGTGTGCTGAAAAGTGTTTCATCATCTTTTATTCTTAAATGCAATGCCGCATTATTTCAAAATCTTATGCTACAGTGTTCTTTCAATGGACTATGCGGTTTGTAAATTGATTATGCGTGAAGCTTTGATTAGAATGTTACCTGAACAATCGGACCCTAAGTGATGCCTGGTTTACATATCTCCTCAGTTTGCATTAAAATCTGATGGTTTGTGCTAAACCAGGCAGCCACATCGAATGAAGTCCAAGGAGCAATGGAGAACATGCTTAAGATGATCAAGTGAGCTGGCTGGTTATTATTAACTTTCGAATCATTGCTACTTTGTTCATTTGCAAACAGATTATTAGTTTTTTGTTCTTAGAGATATATAGGAGATCTTAGTAATCTATTTCTTCATTCTATCTACGTAGACTCTCTCTTTCTCTCTGTGTGAATCGAGGCATTGTGGTCTGCCTATGTTATGCTTTGTTTTCCTGTTCTTTTTTGTTGTTTTTGTTATTATTCGTCTCGTCGATCAAAGAACAAGATTTTTATAGCGTTTATCTTCTTTGATCAAAACATAGTTGTATGTATCTTCTTTCTTTTGCTGAGTTGAACGCAGTTCAAGTCATTACTTATGATTATAATGTCTTATCTCTAACAATCATCTGTTCTTATTTCTGATTTTTTTTACCTTGACGAATCATTTACAGTGAAATTAATCAAAATAGTGCTGTAATAGAGGAAGAGATAGAGAAATGTAAATATTCTGCTATTGGAAGGAAGAGAGCCTTAGATGAAGAGAAGGAGCAATTTCAAAAAGCTGCTTATGCTGTTCTGGACATGCTCAACAACAGAGATTTGATTCTAGACCTCATCTTTACAAGAGACTTGATTTTTAAACAAAAAATTCATCTCCTTACATTTAGGGCAAGTTTTTTCTCAATATAATATAGTGCAGCCTGTCAACTATCTAGTATCGTGTAATTTGTCAGAGTGTTTAGGATTGTCACTTAAAATAGCAACTTATCATATGGACCAGCCTCTGGTCAATACTTTATTTGATCTTTATAAGATATATAACTCATCATTCTCTCTCAAGACGCTTAGTTCTTCGACTTCTGAGCCATCGACCATAAGAATTTTGCTTCCTCTTTTTCCAAACTTTTTCTCTGCATACACAAAATTCAACATGGTCATCTTGTCGTGTTATTATGCTGTCCCCTACTTATGTTTAGTTCTATGAATACAGGAATTCATTAATGCATAAGTGATATTATGGCCTAAAGATTTTCATTGTAGAAACTCATCTTTGGATTAACTTTGATTTGTACTGTGAAGTACTTTTATCAAGTCAGATTCTCTTTCTAGTCTGTTGAAAGGCTTTAAATAATCGAAATCCTGGCATATTGTGATTAAATGTTCAACAATTTTACTTCAAACTAATCTCTAAGCATGGAATGAAATCAAAGAAAGGGTTTAGATTTGCACTTGTTCCTCCTGTTTTAGATTTTTTCTTTGATTGACGAAAACTTAGGAGGTAGATAGGTTGTTCTAGCTCCAAGGTAGCGTACACCACAATTAGTGGATGCATACATCATGAATGTAGTCATACCTGCTAATTTGAAAAGATCTTCTATTGTATTTGGGAGAAGTATGAGTTTTTGTGTTGTTTCATTTCCCATTCTGTTTTCCTTAGGATGATGTCCATGGATTTTTACTCTGGTGGTGACTATGCTTGGCATTGGACTAGAATTCCCCGTTCTTCCTGCAAAACGGTAGCATGATTCTTTATCGATGATTTATGTAAGGAGGTAAATAATGTGTTATTCATCCCTGAAAAATCTCAGTGAGAAAATTTGATAAATGCCATGACCTTGAAGGAACTATGGATACAAGGATTAAGCACCGAAAATGAAGAAAGCAACCTAGGCAACATTTCCATATCATAATAGTCTAGTCATGTAGAGTTTGAGCAGTTTATCTCGTTGAAACAAGGTTGTGATTGAGCAGTTTTTAATTGTAACTGAGATATGGTTAGCTTGCTGCAGCCAGAAATTGTTGCTTTCATATATGACTCAGGATTGGTTTTGTCCCTCCCAACTAAATAACATTAAAAGCAATTATAAATCATTGATATATGTTACTTTACATATGTATTTCCTGTCATCGGTTCGTTGTTTTTTGGAATATGCAGGTGTTTACAGTGGTCACACCTAGAATGAGGGTCCAACATTTAGGCAAAATCACACACACACACATGTGCATATCAATGTTTCTGGGGCTGCTGGTTTACAGAACCCTTGAATGTCCATTGGCTCTAGTCTTAATGCTTCTGCCCATTGTTTACGTACTGTCGATTCCAAGATTGTTAACATGTCTTATGGCCTTTAAAAATTAAGGTTACCTTCTTTATATGGATCATCTTCACGAAAACCTGAAACTTCATCAGGTGTGCCCTCGTTTTGTGTTAGATGCTGCAAGAAACACAGTGATTGTAATAAGCTTGACTTCTACTCATAATGTATGACATGATTCATATATGCATATATGTGGTCATTATTATAGTATATCTATTTGTCTGTACCATAGGATTAATTTTTTTTTGTTTTGGAGGGGGTCTAAAATGGATTATTCAAGTAAGCAACTAAGCGTCAACACCATGCTTCATACATTGGATAGTGGTTTTCTAGTTTTATTGTGTTGAAGTAACCTCTTTTCTTCCTGGTTCATGTCATCCTATCATTTAAAGGTGAAAACCAAATGATTGATGCGTGTTTTTATTATCATTTGCTGATCCATGTACATACATGTTATAATTTAACTTTGTTGCCTTTGAGCTTACAATTCATGTATCTACGTACATTCAAATAAAGCGATTATGTATGCATTATGTGACCTTAAAAGTAGAAGAATATCCAAGATGTTGGAACTTTCAATTGGAGTGCTATATTTGTGGCAACCATCATTCTCTCATACACTAGTTGTTTATATAAGTTCTCTATGTTTGTAATTGTGAGCATGCAACTTTTGATAGCCAGTAAGTACTTTTATGCATCCTTTTCTATTTCAACTTATGCTATATTTGTGCAGTAAAAAAGTTAATGCTTCTCACATAGATTAGTTAAAAGTGTCTACACTCAAAGATTTAAATATACCTCGACATGCTGGTCACCCAACAACTCTGTTAGATATGGTATTTCTTCTAGCACCTTGTCCTTTAAGCCCTTCAAGTACTGAGAGCGGAAGAACCAGCAATAATAAACAGATGGGTGTTGGCATGAGAGTTGAGATAGAGAGTTTGGATAAAGGAAATGCATATGGTATTTGGTCACCAATACTTAATATCCATAATAAGTAAATATTTCTCAACAAAATTGTGAGGAATTGGGTTATTTTTACTGTCTCAAATTTGAAGAGATTTATACATACTTATCAAACTATTGCAAAATTTTAGGGGCCATTTAATCATTTTCCCTTTCAAAATTTCTGTCTTTTCTTATTATGTATTATGATTAACATGAGCAATAAATGAGACGTGATGAACTCTCAAATGAAAAATAGCAACATATCATATGTATGAATCTCCAAACCTGAATGAAGTTAGCGATAATTGCCTTCCCATCATCACTATATGGTTGCACCATCTGCTTGAAATGATGATGACTGATTTGGATGACTTGAGAAAGCCTCCTATATCTCACTGTAAAAGGTTGGGGGATATTAAACATCACCCCTATTTCTCCTGCCATGCCTCAGATTCTAGTTTCAACAATAGCTGAATAACTTGTGTGAGTTTAGTCAAACAGTATAAGAATTTGTTAGCTTGAAGAGATGGATACTGATTTTGAATTGTATTAGAAAATTTTGATGTTCACTTTCTTAGTTTCTTGTTTTGATGCCTTAATAGGTTCATCCATTTGAGGGGTCCATTTATGCTTTTTTTTCCCTCTAGAAGATGGGTGATATTAGGATAGAAGACTAGCCTTTAAAGCAAAACCCTTTGGAAATCCAATGCTCCTTCCAAAATTAAGTCTTTCATATGGATTGTGATTCTCAACAAGATTAATACTAATGATGTGTTGCATTTTCAATGACCTTGGAAAGCTCTATTTCTTAATATATCTGTTGTGTGTGGATCTAGTTCTAAAATAACTGCTCATTTGTTTTGCATTGCCCTACAGCCACTTCCATCAGGAGTAGGTTAGGTGGAACTAAAATGGAAAAGGCTTGAGTGAAATGCTTATATCTTCACTATTCTCACCCCTTACATCTATTATGGGAAAGGATTGTTTTCTGGGCCACTCTTTTGGTGTTCTGTCCATGGTTTGTTTAATGGAACTACCTTACAGATATACAAATGGATTGGAGAGCTTTATTGTATTAATGTCTTTGTCTTGTCTATGTTTCTTTTTGGCGCCTTGATTAGGAGGATATCTTATCTTTCTCCTTTCTTGTATTTGACTATCTTCTCTCCAATAATATTTCTTCATCCCAAAAAATTTGTTTGTTCTCTATGGCTTTGACATATTCAGTTGCATATAATTTATTAAATGATTCTCAAACTCTATAAACCAATCTGTTTTTGAAGTATATCTTGTTCATTGATTATTTGACACCTCTTTCTTTATTTTTTGTTTGTTTTGCTGGGGGTGGTTTCTGTTAGATAGCTTACACTCTCTGTAGTACTCTAAATGTCTTGCTTCTGTATATACTTATGAGTATAATTCCCTGGTTCTATAATCTCTTCGACTTACATGTTTATTGAAGATATTAACTGGACATGGTTCAAATAGCTTAACTGAGTTTAATGTGTATGCATTTGCAGGTTGTCACTAGTCAGGAAGTGCATGTCGATAAAAGTCTTCATTATGTGAGGAAAGCATGATCTTTCAATGCGATTTATACCTCAGCTAGATGCATTGTCTTGTCAAGCAGGTCTATAAGATACTTTAATTATATATGGTCTGAGATTAAAAAAAATAGGGTAGGAGGGGGGGTTGAACTAGGTGTATAGAACCTAACTGGTATAAGACAACTCCTTCTTTTGTGGATGTCTCAAAAAATGATTCTTGAATCTGATTGAATCTAGACACAATAATTGGTTTTACGCTATGGGGAAAAAAGGGCCAATGTTAAATACAAGTGTTCCTTAATTTCTGGCCCCTCTATAGTCTATATCCTTTAACTGAACTCTTGAATGAGATCATGCTTGATATGCTAATAGAAATAATAAGCAACATAGTTATATTTTAGTTTAGTTTTATTCTTTTTTCCAACAAAGCTCTCTATTCCTAGTTTTGGTTGTTTTATATTTAAACACTGTTTTCTCCTTTCCACACTATTATAATGTAGTTACTGAGAAAAGAGAGAAAGAAAAGAATATAGATGTGAACGGGATTACTGACTTCACTTGTCAGGTTCCTTTTATGTCTATTTATAATTAAAAATTAGGTCAAGTATAGCACAATATTGAAAGCCCAATCTCACTAGGGCTAGGCACACTCACACATAATTTTTAACCTAGCCATCAAGCTTTCTAACACTCCCCCTCAAGTTGGAGCATATATATTAGACATGCCTAACTTGTTACAAATGTAACCAACTCTATTATCATGGAGAGCTTTAGTAAAGACATATGCTAGTTGCTCTTCAGTCCTTATATGTGCAGTAAGGAGAAGTCATTGTTGAATCTTTTCACGAATAAAATGACAATCAACCTCAATGTGTTTCGTTCCTTTATGGAACGCAGGATTAGATGCAATATGGATAGCTGCTTAATTATCACACCAAAGTTTCATAGCGCTCATTCCTTTAAAACCAATCTCAACAAGTAGATGTTGTACTTACATTAATTCACACATTGCTTGAGCCATAGACCGATATTTTGATTCAGCACTTGATCGAACAACAACATTCTGCTTCTTACTCTTCCATGAGACTAGATTACCTCCTACAAAAACACAATAACTAGATGTTGATCGTCTGTCTATTAGAGAGCTAGCCCAATTCGCATAAGAAAAACCCTCCACATTACAATGCCCATGGTTCTCATATAATATACTACACCTAGGAGTTTCGTTTAGATATTTGAGTAGAAGCATAACGGCCTCCCAATGAGTGGCCTGTGAGATTATGTAAATAGACTAATGACACTCACTAGAAAGGAAATATCCAGACGAGTTACTGTGAGATAATTGAGTTTCCCAACTAACCTTCAATATCTTTCAACATCTTGAAAGGCATCCTCATCTTCCGCTGTGAGCTTTATGTTAGGTACCATTGGGCTTTCACATGGTTTGGCTCCTATCATTCTCGTCTCCTTAAGTAAGTCTAAAGTATATTTTCTCTGTGACAGGAAGATACCTTTCCTGCTTCGAACAACCTAAAAACCCAAAAAATATTTCAAATAATCGAGATCCTTTGTTTGAAACTGAGTTTGGAGGAATATCTTAAGATCACCAATACTCGCTTCATCACTGCCTGTAATTACTATGTCATTCACATACACCACTAAGAGAATGCATCCTTTATCAGATTGCCGATAGAAACCTAATGATCAAAGTTGCTTTGTTGTAACACAAATTGTAAAACCACCTAATTAAGTCTTCCAAACCAAGCACGGGGGGACTGCTTTAGGCCATATAGAGATTTATTGAGTTGGCACACTTTTCCATTCTCCTCCTAAGCAACAAAGCTGAGTGATTGCTTTATATATACTTCCTCTTGTAGAGAGTCATGCAAAAAGGCATTCTTAACATCAAGTTGATGTAATGGCCAATGATAGATAGCTGCAAGAGAGATAAAAAGTCTAACAGAAGCAAGCTTAGCAACGGGAAAAAAGTATCTGAATAGTCAACTCCATAAGTTTAGGCATAACCCTTAGCAACGAAGCGAGCTTTCAATCGAGGAAGGGTGCGATCAGGATTAACCTTTATGGTATAAACCCACTTACATCCAATAGTATTCTTACCATCGGGAATAGGAACCAAGTCCCAAGTGTGATTCTGGTGAAGTGCTTGCATTTCCTCAAGCATAGCGGCTCGCCACCCGTCATGAGGTAAAGCCTCAGTGTCTGTAATGAAGACAGTAAGGGAGTTCAAAGAGGCTACAAATGATTAAGCAGAGGAAGAAAGGCCATTGTATGAAACATAAGAAGAGATATGATAAGTATAAGTTCAATACCTTTACGAAGAGCAATGGGAAGATCAAGAGTAGAAGGTGAATCTCGAAGCCCCTGAGATGAAGAAGCAGGTATAGGAAGCGAGTCAGAAGCATTAATGAGTGCCTCAGTCGTTTGCTTTGACCGACGGGTCTACGGGAAAAGGAAACAATAGAAGTAGGTTAAACATCGGTTGACACATTATCAGAAGAACCAGTAGAGGGAGATGAAACAGTGGTGGAGTGAATTTGGTAAACCAAGAAATCATCGTCAGAATTCATTATGGAAGAAGTGGAATCACAAATGAAAGGAACATGTTCAAAAAATGTAACATCCACAGATACCAAATATCTACCTAAGTCTGGAGAATAACATCGATAACCCTTATGGTGACGGGGATATCCAAGAAAAATACACTTGAGGGAATGATGATCTAATTTAGAGACCTGGGGGTGAACATCTTGAACAAAGCAAGTGCAACCAAAAACTCTAGGCGAAAGAGGAAAAAGAAACCTAGAGGGGAAGAGAATATCATGTGAAATTTTACTCTTAAGAACAGAAGATGGCATATGATTGATCAAATAACAAGCTATAGAAACTACATCTACCCAACAATATTAAGGAACGTTTATATGAAACAGAAGAGCTCGAGCACATAAGAGCTCTAACAACTTCCATTAAGTGCCATATTCTTTTTCTCAGCTACCCTATTTTGTTGGGGAGTAACAATACAAGAAGACTGATGCAAAATGCTATGTGTAGTCATATAAGATATAAACATAGTAGACAAATATTATTTGGCATTATCACTGCTTAAAACATGCACAACAAGATCAAATTGAGTTCAAATTTTCGCACAAAAGGCATAAAATATAGAAAATACCTCAGACCGGTTTTACATTAAATAAAGCCAAGTACCACGAGAGTAATCGTCAACAAAAATAACGAAATATCAAAAACCAGACTTAAACTCAACAAGACACGAACCCTAAACATTGGAATGAGCAATTTCAAAGAAGGACGCAGCTTGTTCATTGACTCAAGGGCCATAAGTGACTCTATGATGTTTGGCAAACTGACATGACTCATAATTGAAATCAGAAATATACTTGAAACTCAGACACAGTTCTTTTAAAGCTGCCAAGGAAGGATGACCCAAACGACAATGGAACTGAAAGGAAGATAAGCTACTAGAGCGAGCAATTGACTTAGGCATAGAAGTCTGTACGTCTTCGAGCACGTACAATTCATTAGACTCACAGCTTTTACCAATAATTTTTTTCGTCCCAAAATCTTGAAATAAACAATAAGTAGGAAAAATTAATAATTAGACATTTACTCATTTAGTGCCTTAGGGGAGGAGTAGTGGACCGGTGGTTCAAGTTTACAACTTTACTAATTAGTAATCAGAATTAAGAAAGACTAGAATTAAGTAATCAGAATTAAGAAAGACTAGAAATCACTAATCAAGTAATCGCACTCTTACTGTCCCACACTTATAGTCAGTAAGACTAAGGGGCTGTTTGGATGAGCTTGTGTTTTTGAGCAGATGCTTTAAATAAAAGTGATTTTTTTTTAAAAAGTATGTATTCGGTGTTTGGATATAATTACCCAGAAATGATTTTATGAAAAAAGCAAATATCTTGCATTTGGATGTAAAAATGTAAAAAATACTTTTGAACATGTAAAATTATTAAAAATGACATATAAAAGTACTTTTCAAAAAATTTATGAAATCTTTTAAGGGTATATGTGTTTAAAAAGTTTTATCTCTCTTTTATTAAACTTAATTATTTTAATACTTTTCTAAAAAGTAAGTAAGAATTATTTTTACAAAAAAAAAAACTTTTCTTTTAAAAAATCCAATCCAAACGGCCAGTAAGAACTACGAAGTAGAACTATCTCGATTCACTCTCACTCTCAACTAAGAACTAAGAAGAAAGTATCAAGAAACTGAAGAAAGTCAGAAACGAAAGTTGCGATTTGCGAAACCCTCGAACTCTTGAAGTCGAGTCCTCGAGCAGACCAGCACTCTCGCCTCTCGCCTCTCGGCCTTTCCCCTCTCCCCTCATCGTCCCACTACCGTCGACCACTGCTATAGACACTGCCGACTCGGTATTTCTCTATTTTCTTCTCTCTTTCCCTATTCTTCTGCTATGCTACAAAAGTAAAAACCCATTTTTTTTGGGGCTATTTTGTTGAGTTTCATCAGTTTTTCTTACAAAAATGCATTTAGGGTTTCCTGGTTCATTGTGTATTCTCATTTCTATATCAACTAAACCAGTTCTTCTAATTGGTTTTAATGCTTGGTTACTTTTGCATTTCTTATCCTCTCTGTGATCCTGTTTTCTTTGATAGTCATCATCTTCTTCGTGATTTCTATTTGCTTAGTTGTAATTTATATATTCTTATTAAGTCAAATTAGTGGAAGCCATAGATGAATTAAGATAGAAAGAATTCAAAACCGACCACCTGAACCAAACTGACATAGCGGTTCGGTTCGGTTCGGTTTTCACACCAAAATTCTAAAAAATCGAACTAAACTGTCTAAATTTGGCCAGTTCGGTGTTTGGTTTGGTTCAAAAACGAACCGTGCACACCCCTAAATGTCTTCTAAGGGATGGAAGGGCCCCTCTTGTAAGCAATTGTGTCCGAGCAACATCATACTCAGAGCCCACACCTACAAGAAAACATTGAACCACTATTTGCTCCTATTGTTATTGCATCTTCTTAATATCTATGGTGATTGGAAACATGACCTGCATATCCTTAAATGCCCGCTTCACTTCTGTATAGTATTCAAATAGGGTAAGGCCTTTCTGTTCAGCCCGATAAATTTGCATGAGCAACTCGTGAATATAAGAACGATCCTACATTACCCATTTTTTTCTGGTTGCCTTATCAGTATAAGGAGGTAGAGCATCAATCAAGTGATTTCCTCTGTCAATGCTAAACAAGTAAAGCGGGATAGTTTGCTTCCATTGAAGATAAGTCTTTCGCTTAGTTAATTTTCTATCAGTAATCTTCATAAGTTCATATTTGATAGAATCTCAGTTGTCAGCACTGTTTTCTCCCCCATGGCAATGTTAGATGAGGTTGCTGACACTTCACTAGAAATTCCAGCCATAGTACAGCACTATACACACTTCCCTGTCAATGAAAACCACCTCCAACACTTCACCCAACCAGAATAGTCAACCATTGTGGCCTAAAAAAGTAAAACCAGTAGCAAACTTCGAAAAACAAAGCCAGAAATGTGAAAACAGACCAAAAACCACGCCAAATCAGTTGTAAAACACCAAAAAATGCACTGAATTAGTGTCAAAACGCCTTAAACACATCAATCTCCAAGTACCCACACCAAATCGAGACTCCCTAGCCCAAAACGCACCACTCTACCATAGACCCAGACCAGAGAACCTCTCCCTTCACGCCACAAGGGTTCTAGCCTTCATGTATCTTCAAACAGCGGTTCTAGTCTTCATGTGTGGTCTTTAAGCACGCATCAGTATGTAGGGTGGTCGGAAATAGGGTTATAACCAAAACCCTAGCCTCGGATTTTTTTTTTTTAGAGAATATGAACCTAGGAGGAACTACTCAGAATCATAACCTTAAGTGCTCTAATACCATGTTATAATGTAGTCAGTGAGAAAAGAGAGAGAAAAAAATAGAGATGTAAATGAGATTACTGACTACACTTGTCAGATTCCCTCTATATCTATTTATAATTAAAAACTAGGTCAAGTATAGCACAGTATTGAAAGCCCAAGCCCTCTAGGGCTAGGTACACTCACACATAACTCTTAACCTAGCCATCAAACTCTCTAATACACACAATATCTTGATTTATGTGTTTCATGTATTACCCTTCCCAAACTACTAGGAGTACAAGTTTTTACTATTTTACTTTACTTTGGATATGTTATTTGTACCTGTGTGGAAAATATCGTGCATGAGATTCCATCTTACCTGTTCAGTTCCATTCTTGTATATCAACACATCCTGCAGTTAGAAACAATTTAGTTTCGGATTTAAGACTAGTACAAGGGTAAAATGTGAGTAAGTGATAATTGTTTACGGCTGGTCCAGATACCAAAATGTAGAAATATGATGGCATCTCATTTTGCAAGATAATGTCAACCTTAGGTGGGTAATATTCTGCTTTCATTTCTGACACCTGTGTGACAAAGTGCTGTCATCTATTAATTGCTATTTGAAGTATTAAGTGCTATTTGAAGTGTTGAAATCTTTCTTATAGCCTAGAAGAGAAGAAAAGATTTTACCAGCTGGGTGATAAAATCATGAGAGGCTCCTTTAAATAAATATGCGTTTTCAACTATGTTATGGAAAAGATGCTGAGCAATACTGGATCTAATTGCCTTGGGCAGGTCCTGTAGCACTTCTTCTTGCTGTAACTTTGCTGTTTTAAACTTCAATTGCATGTGTGCCAACATTTGCTCTTTCAAGCCTTCCGGGAGTCTATTTTGGCTTGCATATTTTAGTATTTGGCTGATGGCATCTCTCTGCAAAGCAAGAGGTGAAGAATGTTAGTTGTTGGTATAGCCAGTCTGATAAATTTTGAGACCCAAATGAATATATTGCCCATATCAAGGCATTTATCTAATAAAATCCGGTCCAAGATTGATTGGCTTGAAGAATGCAATCATGTTTAGAACTCTTACAAAATCATCCCGTTTGATAACCTTGAGGGTATGCTTAGTAGGAGCATGGGAAGGTGGAAAATGGAGGAGTTGACAAGGTATGTGGACATAATATTGGTTCAGTTACATCCCTGATTTTCGTTCCTCCATTTTTCCATCTTCCCATTTTCACTCCTACCAAGCTCTCCCTAAAATTCTGGTAGTGGTTGCACAGTTGAAGATTTGTTTTTCATTGTGTTATTTGTCTTTTACTTTTCTATTCTTTCTTTTGCCAAACTAATATAGATGTAGGTATTTTAACATCTTCAATATCTAGATGTTTTCTTGTGTGAAATAGAAATTTTCAAGATATCTTCAATGGGAGAATTTCAGTTAGTAAAGCCAAATAATACGAATTTTCCATGGAATTAGAAACCTCGTATTTTAATTTTTCCCCTTCTTGTAATCTCTATTGGAACGCATGAACAACCAAGATCAGGCTTTTGTGGATGCTTTTACTTGGCTCCATTGTGTAGGGCGTAAAAGTTTGTATGATAGACTGATATGCTGGTGTTATAGAATGTAAAACTAAGTGGAGGGTTAAATTACCATGGCAAAGGTTCGGAAAGTGCTATGGACGACCAGATTTGTCATGTTTTTGATTATATATGCAGTGAGGCCAATGTTAAATAGCATATATAAGATATTGAAAATTTTCTCCCCATTATTCATAGCATGAAAATCTCCGTAGCCAACAGTGGTAAGGGTGACAATAGACCAGTACAGGGAATAGGTGTAACCCAGCCAGATGCTCCTGTGTTTAAAATCCTGTATCTGCATTCCAATCCATGTGTTTTCAGGCGTCTTGTAGTGGGTAGCCAACCAGTAATACATGCAGCCTGCGAAGTGCACTGCAAATAGCGTAACCTGTGATAAACCAACGAAAAGTGAAGCACGAAGGAACTTATATAATTAGCCAATTTGGATCAATGATCAACGAGTAGATGCACTTACGCATACAAGTTTACAGAATCTTGTTGCTGAGTAGTTAATTCGTATGTCTTTCTCTAGCCTGGAGAATAATCTGTAATTTCAATTACATATACGAAAATACGTGTTGATTTTTCCCTTCGGGCCCCCCCTCATTTGATAGAATATTCTCTTCATTCTCATTCTTCTCATATTTTTCTTTGTTTCTAAAACAAGAGAAATAACTTTCGTCCAATTTTCGTTCTTTCCAAAATTATTCTCTACACTTTCAAACAAAATATTAATTATACAATTAATTGCAAGTCTGTAATTAAGTCATTCAATTGTTTCTAATTTAGAATCCTTGTGTAAATTACACTCCTAAAGAGGAAGTGATAAACGACTTTTGTGCACTTTATTTCATTTGTAGCTTTTGCTTTTCTTCTAACTTCACTCTTATAAATGTACCTTGCAAAAAGTTGGCTAACAAGCCTTAATCGCCAAAGTCGAAAGCATATTTAGGAAATCAAAGACCTTGCTTTCGTATGTTTTGCCCGTCAGAATTTGGTATATCTGCTGAAATGGCACAGCTGCGGCTACGTCGAGGGGAAAATGTAAATTTTTGAAGTACCTGTTGGAGTGAAGACGCCAAAATCTTAAATAAGTACCAACACAGGCAATTATATTTCTTGGTTGCTTTGATATAGGTTGCTGTCTACCATGGACGGCATAATTACTGATTTGCCCGCGTGCTACCTTGCATTTTTTTATAAAATGTCTTTAGACCCATTATAAATATATAATTTGAAAGTTAAATAGTTTACTTCACCCCCCCTTTTTTTTTTCTTATTTTGAAACTTAAAAAAGCAAAGAAGATATTGAAAAATCATGATTAGAGCTAATTATAGTGGGATTGAGTTTAAATTTACTTAAATTTTGAAATTTAAAATTTAATATGCTATCAAATCTAATGACGATAGGTAATTATAAACTATCTTTAATACCAAAGACATAAATCAAACACAACACACAAGTCGTTGAGTAGAATAATAAGTTTTCCATTATGAGGCAGACACGTGCACGTTGGCCTGAGATATTTCCGCAATGCGCAAATCAAAAGTATGGCATACACACCTCATGGCTATCTTCTTATGGTCATCAACAAGGAGATAGGTTGATGTATCTAAGTAAGCCACAAAGAAAGTTAGGACTATATCAATGGCAAAGAAGGCATCGACCGCTAGATCAACGGGCAACAACGACCCAATTGCCACTTTTTTTGAAAGCTAGCTCGAATGGAGATGCCCATGCAGAGTATACCACTAATGCTTCCAGGAATGTCTGCCACAACCTACATTAGAACGAAAAAAGAAGAATAAAGCTTTAGTTTTGTTGTTCTCACTTAGGAAAGGAAATTAAGAAGAAAGAAGCTTATGCGAGGACAATAATTTACCGATATCTACGATCATAGGGAGCAATGACATATTTTCTGGGGTTTAAGTAACCATCATCAACAATATTGGTTCCAAATGCTGGTAAGAGGCTGCTAGAAACTGAGGCCAAGTTCCTGGTTTCACCACTCGAACGTCCTCTAACTAGAAATGGCAGCGGTGCTCTCGTTTGCGTTATTGACATTGTTAACTTGAACTTCTACTAATGAGAGAGAGAGAACAGCTCTTTTATCAACGTTGTATGCAGAAATCTTTGGCAAGTTATGAATATAACCAATTAGAAAAATATGGGGCGTTGGTAGGGAGCTTTTATATGTAGGGTGTGAAATATATGTAATTTATTTGACAAATATAGGCAGAAAGATAACCTAGTTTGTAGTGGGGCTAGAGTTGCATGATTCGGAGATTTGTCAAGTTGGAGAACAACAAAACTCGAATCCCTCCCAAGTCAAACGGATTGTAATGTACAAACAAGCTAGCAGCGTCTCATTATTATTATTATTATTATTATTTTATTCCATCTTGGATGGTTTACGATTACTTCAAAGTTTAAATACTCAAATTATCCTCTTTTATTATTGTGGATGAGTCACGAGTGTATCCCAAATTCAATTGTCCGAATATTTGCCATCTTCGACTATAAATTTATAAGAATGGTGCTTTAATACATTGAGGTGCAGATATTATGCATGATCAAATTTGGGCTTCTTTGGATGATCATGCTCTTTTTTTACTGAGTAAGGAAATGATACATTAATAATCTGTCTCAATCCCTTATAAATTAATTAAAAATTAAATATAAAAATAATTGTTAGTCCTTATACTGCGGTTTGATACCGAACCCTTGGTTAAAATTCTTGGTAATGTCTTGAACTTTCCCATTCTATCATAAAAATTTAGAATAAAAGGATTTGAAAGCCGATTGCATATTTGCATTTTTTGATATCTATATGCAATCAGTGCTTTTGGATGTCGTATTTGTTTTGGCAGAAACGCATCCAGAACTTAGCCCATGACTTTTTAGCCATATTTTTTCATCAACCTCCCCTCCCCCTCTCGTCTGTAGTTTGGCGGAGGGGGAAGTTGCTCGTCATCCTTTGCAGACTGACTTAAAAACCGAACAAATCCCTTCATGCTCTTATAGGCTGGAGTCAGGTGCAGCACATCAACACTTCCATTCTGCTACCGACCAGAGATGACCCGTGCTTCAACTTAATGCACCGCACCTTAAGGCGCGGAAGGGCCCACTTTATGGTTCCAACCTCTAGTTTGGCAAAATTTTACCCCTCCTGGCTCCTCATTATGTAGGAAAAAGAAACGGGCCAGAAATCTGCCATCTTCCTTTAATAACCACATAACTTCAATAACTGTCACTTCATCTAAGAACGTTTGACTGTAACACGATTAACACACTGGCAAAGATACAACACAAATGATAAAGAAAAAAAAAACCAGGTCGAACATAAACATCACCATTACAAGAACAAACTGATGCATGCTTGTCATGCTTACATCGGCATGTTTCTTTTTTCCCATCACTACTTCAAAGAGGAAAATTGTTGGATGAGAGGCAAATATTGAGTGCTTAAGAACTTCAGGTATCATCGACCTTCGACATTCAGGTGGTCCCAATTTCAGAATCTGCATGTAATTATCACTTTCTAGCCTGGTGATGGT
Organism: Ceratonia siliqua; assembly: GCA_034509205.1. Lineage (NCBI taxonomy): Eukaryota > Viridiplantae > Streptophyta > Magnoliopsida > Fabales > Fabaceae > Ceratonia > Ceratonia siliqua. Next base: position 3,174,442 of record JASKGM010000008.1, read on the forward strand.
GTTATCACTACTTATCTTGCAAACTTACTTACAGTAGCAGGCAGCACCATCCATATTTAGGACCTAATTGGAAGTCTGTATGTCTCAAATCACTGTAACCTGCTTCCACAAATCCAGATAATCAGACCAGGCTTAATGAAACAAAATAAATATTTCTTTGTTTTTGCATACATGATTCAATTGCCTTTGGGTCTGAAGTCTGAACTGCTTCTCTTGAGAAAAGCTATGATCTAACTCCTGATTTTCAGACATTAAGCGCATTTCGAGAAGATGCTTATAGGCAAATCCACAATATATGTGCTTTCCTCCAGCAATAAATTACATGTACTGAGCCAACCATTGCTTACACATATCAAGCACAGGGAGAGCATTTGCATGCAGTGCCTGCAAGAACATAAACATGGAGGTAAGATAAATTAATACCTTGTCAGTTGGCTGAAAATTGTCTTTATAGGCAAAGAAAGCAGTAGGGCAAGTGAATTCTTCCACTCTTTAAGTAAAGGGCATGAGGGAAAGGGAGTTCTTAAGATATGAGGTGCAAGCAAGAGGTGATAATCACCCTGGGGCATGTGCTAGCACCTGACAGGAACTGCAGTCTGCAATGCATGACCCACCAAAACTCAGGATAGCCTGAATATGTCGGGGACGAGAACAAAGCCAGATTTATATATTCATTGACAACAAAATTTTGAGTTTCTTTCAGAAACCAGGTAGTAGATTGGTAGCTCCTCAATTTTGAGAAGTGAGGCACATGTCCTCTTTATGTCAGGGAAAATTGGACACTACAGGACACATGGCAAACCACAATTCCTAATCTGGAACGAACTATATACATATGCAAACAATGATGCCAATCCAAATCTGAAGGGTCTTATAGGTTCTAGTGTTGCATATAGGGATCACAATGGTGGAACAAGAAAGATGTTAAGAGTTAGATATTCTATGCGACCAAAACACCATGAAGTCAAATTGTGTGAAGCCTGCCTTGAGGTCGCACAGTTCAATTTCCTAGCACTAGCAGATACAAATTGATCCACTGCTTGGTAATACCCATTTTTATTATCGTTCAAAAGCTATAATATGCACTAGTTTGATTAAATGGGTTCAGAATTCATTTCGGTGTTATGCATGCAGTGTAAACTCTAAAACAAGAAGTGCTAAGTTATTGTTTGGGAAGTTACAATGATAAGATTCCAAAACTGTAGGCTAAAATTGAGAGCAAGTTAACCTGATGAGCCACATATTGAACATCAGCCACACTTCCACTACGAGATGCAATTTGAAATGCGCTTTTTAAACGACCACAAACCACACAAGCAAGAACCTTCCTGCATTCCCAAATAAGAATAAATAAATCATGTTAGCATGACTAGTGAATTACTACAGGGAAAAAAAATAATCTGAGATATATAATAATAATCTGATAGGGTAATGCTCTTCTGAAACAATTATTAAAAATAGCAGCAGAATATCCTAAATCCTAATATGTGCATATAATTTTTTTTTGGTGTGAATGAAATTATATCAATGCATGAAAAATTTCTCTAAACAAATCCCAAATAATAACATAATCAAAAGTGCATGGAGACATAGATAAAGCCCTCACCTGTGGCTGCTAGTTAACATGTCTATGAGACGGTCTGGACGTTCTTTGTGCTTATTGGCATATACATTTATTGCAGCACCCAAGACCTACACCATTCAGAACATTTACATGTTACTTAAAATTCTTAATAGATGACAGCCCTTGCTATTACTTAAAGATATTCCTGTTCTTGTGATAGGACCAAAATCAAGTTGATGGAAAGGGCACATCTTAATTTCCTAGTACATTTTGGAAACACAAAGCCCATTTCCACACATGCTGTAACCTCATTCTGATGCTAGTTGATAAAGTCAAGCGTTACTTAACAATACCAAAACAAAAATTATTTAAGGAAACTAATGGTAAGGGTGCTTTCTCTCCTTATATAGTTTGGTGGTACAGAGTCCATGTCTAAAAAGCTTCTCAGACCACTATACACTAGGGGTGCATGCTTCACACTAGAAAGACACTCCAATAAGATTTTTTTCCCAAACTTCCAAGTGTTATCTTAACTTTGTTGAATAAAGTATATTATTCTTCAGCATTATGCTCTGGCACTTAAGGTACTCTCTATGCACAATAGATTGCAGTTTAAACCACCTTAGTTTTCCAAGTGGCAGAATAAAGCTCATATTAAATACAATCTTAGTGTTCTAGTGGTTTTAACTTCTGAATCAAATTGAAGAGTTCAATTGAGATATAGGAACATGCTCTTTTGTTGAGTTAGTAAGAAGAGTAAAAGAAAATGCAATCAGATTACCTGGTCCCAGTCATCGTCATCTATTGTGCCCTTGATGTTTCTGAAGAATTCTGTCAATTGGCTGCCTCTTTTTCTTTCAGCAAGAGATGCAGCAACACCAGCATATATATCAACAGCTGCATGACACAATAGAAAGACCGGACTGAATATGACATATACCACTACTTTCTAGATTTGTGAAGCAAAAGAGAAGACAGCAAGACCAGATTGAAGAAGAAATTATCATGTTACCGGGAAGATTGAATTCATAGATCACTTGGAATGCCAAATCGAAATTCTTCTCAACAAGAATCTCTGCAATCTTACACCTTCGCCTGAAACTCAAAAAATATCATGAACATTTCTTATGAACTGATAGTATATAAACTGCTGAATTGCTATGTACTACAACATAAAACATCTGAATGCATGATATATGATCAATAAATTAATCAGAATGATATATATGGGGTAAGCTTAACAGTTGTTAAGGGCCCTACCCTATAATGATAAATGACCTTAAATTACTTCAACAAATACTGCTAAAACTAAAGTTCAAGTTGTTTAAAAGCCACACGTCAAAGTACTTTAGTAATCACGGCAGACAAATTGATGGTAAACAACATCAATAAGAAATTAAGCTTAAGATTAACAAATGAAACAAAGTAACAAACCTAAACGTTTCTGAGTCGTTTGGATTCCCAAAAAGCGAATGTTTCCACTGTGGCACTTCTGAGTCATTAAAGGATTTAACAACTTCAACCTATAAAATATGATCAACCACAGGAAGCTTGAGAAGAAACATAGGATTTCACATATAATTACATATGAGAATGCAGGAACATTTGGAAAATTCTTGCTTTTGTTTTGTAAAAGTACCAAAAACTTTTTTTTAAGAACAATTAGAAAATACCTCTGGAATGATTTGCTTCAAAAAGAGTTTTTAAAAAGAAAAAATGTTTGGAAAAGTGTTTCTAAATTTATTTTTTGGAACTAAAAACAGAAAACTCGTTTGACTGGAACTGAATCTGCCTCCCAATGCATCCCTTTCTTCCCATTAATGAAGTGGGTGGCTGGAATTCAAATGTCATAACACTGATTCAAACAAATTTGATTGTTTTTTGTTTAAAAAAGAGTTTTTGAGACAAAAAAAGTGCTCTATCTTAGACTGGGTAAAATGTGAAAAGACTTATCCAACTAGTCTAAAACAAAGAAGCATCCATCCCATGGAAGATTTTATGTGAAGGACATATTGATATGCCATGTCTAATTCAAACTTCCCAACACAAGCAGTCATATTTATTAGTGTGCTCTTTCAAAATTATTCATGTTCATATAATCATAGCTTCCCAAAATTGCCTTCCCAATCTTGTTCTCAGCAAATTAGTTATTAAACCACTATATTTAGCATACCGGTATATCCAATTACCTGGATTGATACCCGAGCAGAAAACTTGACAAGACCTTCCTCAGAAAGCTTCTCAGAGGCACTTTTCCCTCTGAGACCTTTTGTGACAAGCTTGGTAGAGTCACCACCCTTGTGTCTAGCTGACAATCCTTCATCAAAATGCATCTGCATCAATAAGTACAAAAATAGAAAATGATTAAAAAAGAATAGGGTAAGTGAAACAACCTTTTGATAGTTGAAATTATAATAAAGGTGATAAATAGTGTAAGTGAAAGTCTTTGAATATTTTGTTGTTGTCACAATGCTTAAAAAGTTAAACAATGGGACTTGAAAAGAAATTTTACCTTAGAAAAGTAAACCCATCATTGCTAATATGTTCAATCAATAAATAAGTCCTACTGCCACACTTCATCTTAAAAGTGAGAGATTCAAGACACCATGGGATGGTAATGTCAGTGATAGCATTGCCATTTACACTAGAGATTGCAATTAGAGTTTACATGAGTTCTCCAAACTATAAAAGGTTTATAAGAAATTAAATTGATTTTAATTCTTAATAAGTTACGAAGCATATTGGAGTCTTGTTAGTACGCACCCCAAATCCAAATTTCCCTTCCTAGCTTTCTCTTTTTATTGAATTATGGGCATACCTTAGCATGTTCCAAATGTTTAATAGCTTCCTCTTGTGAAGAAGAATTAACAAACAACTGAATACAGCAGAGTCCAGCAGCAACATGGTCCTTCTTAATTACCTGAAAATTGGATAACATTACAAAACAATATCTCCCACAGCAAATTTAAATTAAAATGTCATAACGCATCAACTTCAAGCCCATAAATTGTGGTTCTGCAAAAATTGTCACATGCAGGAATTATAGGTCACACAGTTAATTTCAATTTACAATAGAACTTTGACGCTATTATGAAGGAGGACTATCACTGAGAATGATATGAAAACAGGAATTAAAAAAACATGATCTCAACTATTATTGGTAACTTATCATAACAACATATATT
>JASKGM010000008.1:3191690-3231270 GCA_034509205.1 Ceratonia siliqua
CCCTTCGCAAATCCATAACAGAAACACCCCCCCCCCCCCCCCCAAAAAAAAAAACATATGCTGACACCCATAAAGAAGCCAAGAAAACAAATCTATCTCGTAAGAGACATGAGGGAAGAAAAGTCTGATGAGAAACTCTGGCATCATACTCAAGCCATAAGCACCACAATGACAATAAGAAGGCATGCCTTTAAATGACGTGAAAATCTTCCTTCTACCACAGCCTCTAAAATGGATGGACAAAATATGTTCAGACAACCTGCTGCTTAGAAGAATTCCAAGAAAAATAAATCCTTCCTTCCTAGCATCTTGAATTGTTTATTTTATTTATTTTTACATAAGGTGAATTATTTATTTTAATATCATACTACTAATTTAATTTATATAATTTTACACGTGAATGTTCTAGCTTGAAAATTTTAATAAAAGAAAAGCCTTGTGTTGTGACAGGTAAAAACCAATACAAACAGATGAGGGTAAGGTACCTCTCAGATTGATCAAGAGCAAACTCATAAAACAGTCGATCAGCATCAGGAGCCTGCAGTAATTCATCATTTAAGGAGTTTGAAATTGAAGATTCACTGCCACTGTGCAATATACTACTTCCAAATACACATGCTAAGACAGCCCTCACTGGGGATATTTTTGCCAAATGTTTCACTACATCCAACTGGAGAGGATATAAAGGAACTCCAGGTGTTGCTGAAGAACGGCAGTAGCAATTAGGCTTTGCATCTTTTGAACTGGGAGACAGGACTTTATTGTCTGAACCACTCTTGGAAAAGGTAGGAACAACTGGAATGCATGCCCACCCATGTCCAGTTCGTGGAGGATAGACTGGTGGCACACATGCAGAAATCACCTCATGTACAAAATCAGCACACATAATTTCAGCAACCTTTCCTGCTGCATCAGTACTGTTTCTTTCAAAAACCAGACGAGTCAAAAGCTGCAAAAAAGAACAGTAAAGCAGAAATGATTAAAGGACAGCAAGATATGCTCCCTTCCTAAAGCATCAAATTTTGTTGAAGAATGCCAAATCCTAACTAGATGGAAAAAAAATGTTGAACATGCAGAGCATTTTATCTCAATGGATGACTGGCTTTGCTAAAGGTGTGTGGATATGTTGCTGTGGAAGTTACATATGATTATTATCGCTATTGTGTTTTCAAAATATTGTTAACAAAAACAAAGATACTTTTCTCAAAATTTTGTATAATTCTGATCAGTGCCTCCACACTTGAGGTGCAGAGGGGGGAAAAGACAAAAATCTTTTGATTATGAAATTAGATCTGCTATCATTTACATAAGATACTCATTATCATGGCAAGCTTTGTGTAATCAAGACTTGTCAACTAAATTCCAATAATTTGAGAACCTTACATCCTTAGGCCACTCATACACAACAGAGAAAAAGTTAAAATCATGAGTAGTATCAGTCCCATCAACTATGTCACCAATTGCAGCAACGTGAAGAATGAACTGTGACAAATATGTCATAGGTTTGGCACTTAAGGGACCAAATATTCTCTTCCCAGAATCTTTTATATCATAACCAACAGACTGCTTGCCGGTTTCTCCTGCACTTGAACTTGAAGTTATTTGCTTAACAACTCTTAACCCAAGACCAAGCACAATGTCCTTGTCGCTGTTGGACATAATAATCCGATCAGCATACAATCCTTCCCCCCTAGTAGTACTCGATTCAGTTTCTTCATCAGCAACAGCTCTAGCAAGGTTATGAAGCTTACCTATGATGCCACATTATAAAGACACGTTAATGTCATAGAAGTAATACTCAGAGGGTAAAGACACTCCCCCTTCCTAAGAGACCCAATAAAAGGGAGGGATAAAAGACCTGAAATCCAATGTCTAGAAATTTTTGCAAATAAAAATACTCATCCACATGCCCAAGGAAAGAAGAGGTACCACTCAGAAACTGTCGTTTGCCCCTATGAGCATCTTCAACCATCTGATGTAGAAGAGCAAGAGCACGCTCCCTCTGCTCTTGTCGTTGGGACTCTTTCAATGATGTGATGACAAGTTCCCCAGACAGGATCGCCTGAAGTGCCGGAGGGTTGTCCTAGAGGAGTAGATCATGAAACAGTATCACTAACAATATCATAGGTTTCATCACAACATTGATATTCACTCTAATAGGTGGACGAAAGTATAGGAGGAAAATTTGATGCAATTTTCATAAAGAACATATAAGGAAAATTAGAATAAAAAGAACCTAAAAAAACATTTCAATGTTCACTTGATATTATGGGGTACTATACATGCTGTTCTTGGACGTATTAGGCTGGACCGAAACACTCAAAATTTCAAGGAGAAATGTTTATTTTTAGATTTATTATGGGATACGATTGTGTTTATGGCCTCTCTTTGGTGCTCTGCATATGATTTCTTGAAGTGAGTCTCCTTGAGAAATATGCAGGGAGATTGGAGGGACCTTTTGTTTCACTTAGTTTCTTTTGTTTTTCTTTTCATTCTTTGTGTAAGGAGTGAACCTTATCCTCCTTGTTCTTTCGTCCCTTCTTTCCATCTTATAAAACTTCTTTTACAAAAACAAATGCAAGATATGAACAAATTAGATCTCCTGAAAGCACAAAAAAAGATCTACAATTCAACACATCTAGAGACTCCAAAAAGACCCATGTCAAGAGAAAAAAGACAAATTGACATCCAATTGCAAATATCTGCTTTTAATACTTTCCAAAGAATCATTCTTTATCATTACAAAATCCAATTATTCTATTCATGCTAAGGTATCCAAATCACTCTAGAGCCAAATTGCTTCCTCCTACTCCAAACTGCTCATTCCAACATTTTATGAGATCTATTCATGGTATAGCCCAATATGCACCTAAATATATAAAACACTTGCTATAATACTTTAAACAACACATACAAGCCATGGATTAGAACTGACATAGCAATTCAAAACACCAACAGTTTGACTGTTCCCTCATTAAAGGTGGAAAAACAACTCCATGCAAGTATCCACAGCTTTTGTTCTTTTTTATCTCTGGATTGTAGATCATATCCGCAACAAAATCCAGAGGGGAAATATTCAATGAACTATAAAGAGGTCAAAAGGACAAGAAGAAAGACATTTAAAAAGAATGCTGTAGAAAACCATAATATGATGTCTGAAAAATCTCTAATCAATTTTAGAGGATCATTCCACCCTACCACTCCTAAACAATTTACAAATCTACTGCTTCAAGACCCAAGCATAAAGGGAGACAATAATAAGTGAGAATTACGATTCTAACTAAAACAGAAAAGGAATTTATGTTTTGCAAGAGACACAGGTTTGCTTGAAAATGAATCCTAAAACTAAATAATATTCTAGTCCTCACCTGCTCCAAGAACTCATTCAAACGCTTCAGAAGACGCCGTGAAACAGAAATGACTCCAACTTCAAGTATCTGATCCCAATAAGTAGAGCCTATTTTGGGAGATCCTCCAGGATATATCTCAGATAACATAATTTGGGCCTGCATATCATAAAAATAAGAAAAGAATAACATCTAGTCAACAGGACACAAAGGTGGTAATAGTAAAGAAGGTCTAGGAAAAGAGACTAAAGTATACATATTCAATATCATTTCTTTGTTAAAAAACTACTCACAGGAATATGGAATATGTGCATAAAAGTTTATCTCATAAATCAAGAGGCCATCTCTGCTGCTAACATCAAATTAACAAATACCCTAACTTTTTTGACAAAGTTTACTTTTTCACTCTAACAATCGCTTTTTTACAACAATAATAAATTACAAGTGTAAGATAATGACAAAGACTGGTTTGGCCTTAATAACATTGATTGAATACTAAAGAGAAACATGATGAAAGCATGAAGAATAATAAATATTTTACAACTAGCAAACAAGATTTAAAAGACCTATGCTTTCTAGACCAACAATTGCAAAATCATGTCCTTAATTAGGTGTTCTTAGAAGACCTTTTTTTCTTGCTTGATTCCAATTTTTTGTCTTCTAATTAGGATAGGAGGGTTTGGACTCTTAATTCCTCTGGTGAGCCTACTTGTGCCTCCTTTTTTCTTACACTTCAAATAGAGAGAAATTCACGTTCAATAACACCCTTTGGAAATCAAGAGCTCCTTCAAAGGTCAAGTCTTTTATTTGGATAACAATAATTAATATGATATATATAAATGACATTTAACATATTCATGGACCACAAAAATCCCTTTCTTACAAGTGTTATGCGTGGTTCTAGCATGGAAAGGGCTGCCTGATTGCTTTTACACGGCACATGACAGCAGCTACATCGATCCGAATAGGTTTTGGAGTTTTTGGACAAGCTTGGGTGTGCCCTCTAAATTAGAAACGGTTTTTGTTTATTAATTACAAAGGCTTTGGTAAGAATAAGGAGGGTAACGCCTTATGACAGTAGGCTAATTATACTGTTATTTGGTGCATAGGCATGAGTAGAATACTCATAATTTTAAGGATACAGCTTTCTCCTTAGACCTGTTACGGGTTAGGATTGTATTTGTGGCCTTTCTTTGGTGCTCAATGCACAGTATCTTTAAGGGAGTCTCTCTAGCATATATGCAAAGGGATCGGAGGACTTCATTGTTCTGATTAGCTTCTTTATTCCTGCTGTATTTTGTTATTATGCCTTTGCAAAGGAGGGCATGTTATCTTTGTACTCTTTCTGCCATCTCTTTAATTAATTTATTTTTATAAAAAAATAATAAAAATTAGGTGAGTGCCATCTGTAATCTATAAAAAAAGTGACAGTATCACCTGATTCAGAAGTTGTTGCGACATCTTTGCAGACCTTGCAGAAGTTGCAGCAACATCAATGCAAAGAAGAATCTGTCAAGAAATGCACTTACTCAGAACTAACCATATAGGAAGCATAATTTTCCCTCTCACTCGAAATGACAAATTGGGAATTGCTCTCTTATCATTTTAGGCACTTACTGCAGCCACAGGACCTAACTGGGAGCGTAATGAGGAAAAATCTAGATCCTGTACACGGGACACCACATCATCTACCTGCATACAGAAGCACAATGAAAAAATATCATCCTCACTGCAACCATGACTGCCCAAAGGAAATGATAAAATTTATAACTGTGTCCTCTCAGTTTGGAACAATACTTCAGGGCCTTTAATAGATCTTAGAAAGGAAAGGCCTTATCACATTGTGCCATGACACTGCCATCTATGCAGCTCTTTGCTGTATTTGGCATGAGTAAAATGTTCGTATCTTCTAGAATCCTTCTCAACCTTTAGACCTGATATGCAACAGGGTTGTTCATCTGACCTCTCTTTGATGTTTGGCCATGGCCTCTTTAAGGAAGCCTCCCTAACACATACAAAGGGATTGGAGAGACTTATTGTATTGACAGCATTGATTGTATTTTCTATGTTTGCCTAGGAGGATATCTTATCATCCTCATTTTTCTATCTTCTCTAATGATATTTCTTCTTATATTCCAAAAAATATCAATCACTAAAGCACATATAAAAGGTGAACTCTTGCCTAACCCCAATATGACCCTAAGGCAGGCTTTGGGCTCACCACTCACAAGTCATAATGATAGAAAATTTCGCAGAAGAAAGACAACCATCAATCCTGTTCCTCCATCTAACACCAAAACCTTTCACAATCAGAACCTTATAAAAAAAACCCCAACTTACACAATCAAAAGCCTTCTTGAAATTTAAATTAATATTAATAGCCAAAGCCTAACTTTCCTCCACCTAACATTGTTTACAGCCTCGTTAGCGCTTGAGCTGCATCTAAAACTTGCAACATGTAATGAAAGAACTCTCAGAATGGCAATAGTATCTAGGGGGAAAAAAACTAGATTGTCGATATGTCAATAACACATTTATGTAAGGGGGAAAATCTGTCAAAGCTATAAAATCAATTGTGATAAAAAAGAGTCAAATGAAAACAGAACATACAGAAGCTTTTCTGCAGGCGCTATCTACCCATTCAGATAATTCAAGGGTAGCTTTGTCTTCAGCAGATAATGAAAATCGATGAACCGCTTCTTCTCCAATATCAAACTTTGCTTTTTGCATGCAACTGGAGAAAAAGGAAAAATGCTAGATTTAAAACCAGTTATTTGACAACTATTACTATCTGGAGTGCTACAATAAGTACAACCCAAGATTTGGGCTTCTGCATTAGCTTCTGCCAATTATATATTCAAAAAGAAAATATCTAGTACATTGGAGGGTTTAGGCAAGTTAAAAACATTCATAAGAAATATAGATAAAAAATTCCAATTTAAGATCAGGAACAAAATTATAGGGATCTTGTTCAACCCAGAAATATCAATTTCCCTGGATTGATAGGGATGACTTCAAAATCTGAGTCCTTTTTCGTTCGTATGGAACCCTATCAACTTCCAAACAGGTCCACTTCCTTTTTGGAAAAAGAAGAATTTTATCAAAAGCGAGAGAAGTTACCCCCTAAAAACTTTTTAGACCATGAGCAAAAATAACAGAGGCCAGAAAAACAATCTTATCCAAATAATTTGCCTGGACAATCTCATATTTGGGGGCCTTTAATATGAGACCTTGCATCAGGGAACCACAATCGCGTCTGATTTTCTTAATATTTCATGCTTTGAACCTTTTTTTTTTCTTTCCTTTTTGGATCAAAGTAGATTTTATTAAAATGAGGGAGATAACATACATAGTGGAAGGATACGATGTCGTCCAAGAACAACCAGAGAACAATAAAAGAAAAATATAAAAAATAACACATCAACACAAGAATGCAACCCAATCTCTTAGCAAAACGAATGAAGAAACTCCCCAAAATAGGTTGAAGATTAAATTTTGTTGACTATTAAATCTAATTCACAAGTGACACAACTGTCAATACACTCATGGCTTAACTCCTCCTTAGAAAACCGACTTGCAAGGGGGAGAATTGTTAAGGCTTATATACAACACTTAATCAACCTACTAAGGGGGAGGATTGTCAAGACTTAGTCTCACATCGCCTAGGTAGGTTGGTTAAGTGTTGTATATAAGCTTTGTCAATCCTCCCCCTTGCAAGCTGATCTTCTGAGGAGGAGTTAGGCCATAGGTGTATTGACATGGTATCAGAGCTTTGGTTCAAACCAACAGCCAGGCATCTTTCGGTGGGTGCACGCCTTTAGCGTGAGGGAGGGTGTTAGTCTCATATCGCCAAGGTAAGTTGGTTAAGTGTTGTATATAAGCCTTAGCAATCCTCCCCTTTGCAAATCGATTTTGTGAGGAGAAGTTAAGTCATAGGCGACAACAACTAATTGAATGATGGTATATATGCACATTTCATGAATAACCGATTAGAGCAAAAGAAAGTATGCATTAACCCCCTGGGGGGAGGGAGGTTACTCACAGGTTAAGTAGCTTAGAAGGGGCTGCACGTAACACCGTCAGTGCCTCCTTCCATCTCCATTGCCGCTCAGAAAATGGTAGAAGATGCTGCAAAATTGACAAACGCCATTCCCACTCTTCAATGAAACGTTTTGCGATTGAAATTCTCCAGTCTAGGGCTTGTATGCTGACTGTGCTTCCACCATCTTCTAATGTGTTCTCTAATTCAATCACAGATGATAAAATATTGTGGCGCAATATATCAAGTAGTAAACCAGTGAAAGCTATACCCATTTTATTCCCCCCTTCACATTTAATTGGTTCACCATGTTCGCAAGAGAATGCATCAGGCAATTTAGAATCACTCTCTGGTGATCTACAATGCATTGAGTTAAGACAGAGATTATCCATGTGCAAAAGCGAAATTATGATATTCACCATCAAGATCTACAAAATTGAAAACTCAGTGTTAGATAAATATGGGTACATTAACATCTGGAAAAGAAGAATCACTTACAGTATTCAAACTCTTGATGCCAACAGTTACGAAACAAAAGTAGTTCAATTCAATAAAATATAAAAGCTCATGAATAAAGCAAAAGAATGCCACATATCGTATTTAAAAGACTTTACAACATCTAGCGACTGGTGGCATACTATATCCTATATAACTTTTCTCTTACATTTATTTTGTGAAAAACAATTTACAGAAATACAACATATGTTTTTTTTTTCAAATTTATAAGTAAAAGGAAAAACTATTCATGGGCCTCTACCTAACAATTTAAACTTTTTGGTTAAAATAGTCCTTGACCTGGCATTAGAGCCCCTAAGACCAAATAGTCAAGAGTTTAATCCTTACCGCTCCCATTCTTCATAATTCAATTAAAATTTCAGCACAAGATTTGTAGGCCTGTGCTTTGTCCACACTTCAAGCCCAAATGTGGCTTTCGAGTGAGAGGACATATTAGAGATAATAATAAAACTATACATGGGTATAAAAGGATCTAGGTGAAAATTGTGAACTGAACTTGCTAAACACAAATATGCGAAGGATACTCACAATTTTTAACATCTTGAGAAGCAACCATTGTGCAAAAATTTGATAAAATCAATGATAAAGGAATAACCTTGCGTGGAAGATTACTTATTGCATCCAAATGGTTCCGCAGATCTTTCAAATGACAGAATGCCACTTGTTGATGAGTTTCTTTTTCATCCAAAATACTTCTTTCCATTGCTCCTAAAGCAAGAACAGTTGATTCTAGAGCATAACGCATGTGCATGAGTTCCACATCTTGCATCCTATTAAAAAAAAATACGGTTCATATGAAGAAAAGCCAACAAAGAGAAGGAGGATCAAAGGCAAAATAGCCTTAGAGAGTAATATGGGAACAATTTAGTATCTGACGAAAAAAGGACATGAAGAAACTAAGGAAGCCAGGGAGTCCTCAGAGGTAACAGGAAGAGTTGTTTAAGTAAAACAGAACTTCTATCTGATATATAAAGGATAAATCTAGGAAGCACAAGTAAGTTTATGAAGCTATAAAAAATCCCTACTTAAATGAAACACGCCTTCATATAGCTCAATTAATTAACATTAACTCAACACAACCAGCCACTCAAGGTGGTAATATCTGAGTTGATACCAAGATAACTGTAAATCCCATCAAGTGAAAAAAAGGAAATTCCTAAGCTCACCTCTTCCAAGCAGCCAGAGTGGAAGCAATTGGCTCCATACTGACCAATTCAATGGCTTCCTGGAATTTTATGCCTGGAACAACATCAAATAGTACCTACAGAAGATATTTGCAGTCATGACAAGACAAGATATGCAAAGAAACATTATTAACAAAAAAAAAAAAAATGTAAGGAAATAGTGGTCTTTCAAAATAATGCCGTGAGTATCATTCAACGTCACCAAAAAGAATTAATATCTACACCTTTCAGAGCAGCAACAGTAATAAACCCAAAACATCCCATTACTAATGACAGAAGTTAATTTTCACCCAACTACAACATATAACATAAAGACAGAAGTAACAAGTACTGATTCTACCATCTGCTACATATCACTGAATAAATTAACACAAATGTATACGTACTAAACAATTTCTGTGTCTAAAATAGAAAAGGAGTACTTAAGAAAAAATATCCCTTCATAGAAAAATAACCTTTTCACAAAAATTACCAAACTGAAGATGATGGTAGAATAACCAACATTCATTTCATTCCAAGTATAACAAATCTCAATTTAATTCTGACATGTTCCATTGGAAAAATTAGTTTTTAACAATTAATCATATAGTTTCCTCTTAAATTGCAGCTGTAAGTTATAGTGTGATGATTTTGCACTGTTTAAGGCTTTGAATGCCTGTCTTCTATGATTTTACGAATCAACAAACAGAAAAGTCATAAAAAGTACTGTATTGTTAAATGGAACCTAAGAACTTGCTTTTTTTTCTTTTCTTTTTTTGAGTAATGTTATTTGTACACCATTTTTTCTACATCACTCTCACACCTCCTCTCACATATATTGTTTTATTATTATCTATCATCTATCATCATTATTATTTTATAATATATCAATTGTTAAAAGTTGAGGTGTACGAGAGGTGTAATAAAAAGGAGGTGTACAAATAACTTTTTTCTTTTTTCTTTTTTCTTTTTTTGCCGATTATAAACTTGCTTAACCCCAAGGTAGAGTTACAGACTGTTACCAACATAAAGATGGAAACTTACCATTTGAGAACACAAAAATACATAACTGTTTACAATTCACATTACTTCTATTTTATAAAGAAAGTTAATGGCAGGCTACCTCACCAACTGCTTCTCATTCATCATGACAAACAAAAAGATCAATTTATTCAAATGCATCCTAGAAAGGAGGAACTCCTTAACTGAGAAGAGGAATACAGTCCATGTTTTATAAGTTAATCACATCAGTAATTATTGCTGCACAATTGCAACCCTTCCAAAGGAAGATAATATAGAAATCCAAGCTTGCAGATCACAATGTGTACATTTCACATATAGTATTACCCGAAGAGGACTTTGGACAGAAAGTCTTTCCAAGACAAAGTTCTCAACAAAAGGGTCAGAATGAGCATCTTCATCTCTCAATGCCATTTGTTCTTTTCCGGATAGCGTTAACGAGAATTTTGAATTCCAAGACCGACCAGAATTCACACAGACAACAAAAGAGGCAAGATCAAGCTGATAACATAAAGTATCACATAGATGCTCCACACAGGACGTCTGTCAGAAAATATAAAATCATATTTTTCAGTAACACCTATAAAATTATTTAGAACCACAAAGCACGTTGAAATATGAAAGATGAAAAATACCTCATCTGATTTATTACCATAAAGAGAAGATTCTTCAAGCCGAATTACTTGTGACTTACTTGTCCAGAGCAGTTGCATTAATTTCCTCCGTGCTGCTATTTTACCAGCCAGTAAATCCCAACCCATTGCAGCTACCAAGGGCTGAAGTTGGGGAAACAATTGGAGAACCTGCCACATACATGAAATACAGAAAGTTTATATTTAAAAGTACAGCAGTTTAGGAAAAGTTAAATTGGTAGTTAATATAATTAAAACGCAAAACAAGTTTTCAAGCATGGACACACACATTGCTAGCTTCTTCGAGTTGCTCCCTCTTCACAGCAGACAAGGCAGTGTCCATGATACACTCAAGTACATGTAGTCCAGAAACACGAGCATAATGATACATCTCTGTCTTGCAAGAACTGACTACCTTGTTCAGAAAAAGTGTCTTATCATCAATATCCTTACCAAGCTTCACTTCTACAAAATCTCTTTGAAACCGTACAAGAGGAGGTGGAATGAAGTTGTCAGTTTGAGCTCTATACACTTCAATATCTTCAGACAGCAGCTCATCGTGTATGCTCTGAAGAAGCATTGATATTTGATATAGTCTAACAAATTCATGCAAAGTTATCTAAACAAAATACACAGACAAATTTTCCTTTTAAATAAGAATGCCTAAAAATAGTTACGTTCTAGAAAAGACTGCTATGTTATAAACTCATCTCATCAACTGTTAGACACTAGTGATCAGAAAAGGAACAGAGTAAGTCTGAGAAAAATACCAAATTGAAATAAGTTCAGTGATTGCAGAATCAATTCCTCCTAGTTGGTTTTCAGGGGCAAGGAAGAGAGAAACAAGTTGACAACAGAAATGATATTGTTGCCATTCAGTTTAGAACCTTTTTTATCAAAACAATATGAAAGATTGTCTCAACATTACAGAAGGTATCTTGAAAAGCTAAAGAGGTATTCGTATTTTCTGTCTGCTTGAGAAACGGTCTAGCCTGCTTCTATTGAATGGGATTTGGATCCCATGCTTTTCATTAGAGCCTTTTCTGGTAATTGTGGCCGTCCAATTAATTGGATGAGCACGATTTGGCCACATCATCATAATCATTAAAAAATTAAAAAAAATTTCCCAATTTTCCTCTCTCTCCCGCCGTCCTTCTCTCTGCACTTCCAAACTTCATCCATGGAGGCTCTGTAAAATTCTTCTTCCGAGATTCTCTTAGCAAGATTCTAGTTGACTACTACCCAATAGCTGGCCGATTACTGTGGAGGAGGTGGGAGATTGGAACTGGACTGTAATGGGATGGGGGTGAAGCTGAATCCTCAAAAACATTGGCTGAATATGGTGATTTTGCACCTTGTAGCAAGGCTATTAAGGAGCTCATTTCCATGGTAGATTATGGTGAAGTACCTATTGAGAAGATGCCTTTGTTAATGGTGCAACTGAGAAGGTTCAGAGGTGGTGAAGAACTTGGTTGCCATATCTCACACTTTGGCCGATGGGGGCAGCTGCTATTCACTTCATCAACTCATGGCAGAGCTAGCTCAAGGAGAAGCATTGGATGAAGATGAAATGGTTCCGTCTCTAGATCGAACAATGCTAAAACGTCCTCATCAACAGAACCAGGTGCGGCAAGAGAAAAGGGAGACGAAGAAATGGAAAAATGAAAATGAAAAAAGAAAATTTATCTTTTAAAAAAAAATTTGACATTTGTTATGATCGTGGCCATCCAATCATTGGACGGCCACAATTAAGAGAAAAGAAAGAAAAGATCTGGTCCTGAAAAGGATCAGATCCAAATCCTATCAAATGGTGTATCTCAGATTTTGCAGGCTTTAACATTTGTATGATAATATGCTTAGTTTGTTCTTACATTCCTTTTGAAGTTACGGCTTTCGTACATGCATCCTGTCTACTAGATTGTGCCACTTTGGCACTTTTTGTATGCTACTTAGAACAAAACGATTCATCAGAAGATGCCAAGTAGGTCAAACTCTTATGCAACAAAAATATATAATATGATACAATACCTAGAACCTGAAGCAGTTAAAGTATGCTACTTAATGAAATCTTTTTAAAACATTCTCTTCAAGAAAGATTTATACCCATGAAATCCCTCATAAAAAGAGGAAAGAATATGTACCTGTATCATTTGAATAATATCTCTGCAATTTGATGAAAGGGCTTCTCCATAAATCTCTAGCAATTGCTCACGCATGACATGCCAAGAGTCCCCAAACTTCTCACTTTTTGATAGAACACTCTTGACAAGATCTTTCAAAACTATGCTACAAAAAACATGAAAATGCAGATATAAACATCTAGGAACTATGCCGCATGAAAAGAAGAAACAGGGAAAAAGAAAGAAAGTTCCACAACTATTATTCAGATTAATGTACGGCACATGCTTATTGATTCATTCACAAGTAGCACAGACATTAATGGTGTCCATAACAAAATGAGGGAAAGGACAAAAGGCACAGAAAAAAATAATCATCTCATGAGAAAAAAGGATATTAATTTCTCTGTAACAAATAATAAATTTCTCTTTTTCTATTAAAAAAAATTAAAGCCCATAACTAATCGCAATTTACAGTACCATTAGTTGTTTGCCCCTCAAACAAAAACACAGAAGAGATAAAGGAGTGTCCTCATTGTTCTTTAAGTTAGAAAAATAGAAAGTACAAGGCGGGGGATAAGATATCCTCCAAAAAAAGCCAGAAACAAAGAACAGAAACAAGAAACAAGGAAAATATACATCAAATGAAAAGAGGTATCCAATCCCTTTGTAAAAACCATCAAAGAAACCCCACCTGACTTAATTACAAATAAAACCTAGAAACAAAACCACCATAGTCTACCATATCAGATCTATGGTTTGCTGAAGTTCATGATCAAACAATATCAAGTCCCTAAGCATGAACCACAGTCAACCAAAGCTCCAGTTTCTACATGAAATTTAAAAAGGAAACTCAATTTCTATATTTAAAGGAGTCAGAATCCTTAAAATTTACATATATCAAGATGAAAAAATAAATAGGGCAAACAAAAAGAAAGGGAGATATTAAAAAACACTGAAAAACAATATTCAAATAACATGAAGGTTATCGACTAATGGGAACTACCTTCATCTTCACGTTCAAAACAAGCAAGAAATATAATAAGATCATAGCTAATATTCTAGCTAGTGATAGTTGCCAGTATGTCAGCACAGAATTCATCGAATCCCCAATGAAAGACTTCAGAAATTATAATTTGGCTTAACTTGTACTTTGAGGAACTTATCACCTTCAATAAATCAATATCAGACAAAGATAAGCGTAAATTCGTAATGAATGCAAGGCATGCAAGGGAATAGAAAATGGACATACCGGTACTCAGATTCGTCCATTCCATAGTCAAAATGAAGAAATCTAATATGAGAAATTGCTTCCTCAGCATCACCCTCTTTCATACTCTGCTTCATAGCATCCAGATGAGCCACCTGAACAGTTCTTTGTATTAAACCAAGTACCCTAACATCCTCCTCTTCCAACAACTCCACTAGAGCATCCTCACCTTCCCTCACTGTTATTGCTAAGCCTGGATCGTAGCACTCCCACGGTCTAATTTGCCTATGCATATTCCAACAAAGTGCATCAAAAATATCTGCATGATCCAAAATCACCCTCCTCAAACACATCAACTCTCCTTCTTCAACTGGGGCAACACTGGCAGTAACCCAAGTCTCACTCCTGTCCACTTCACCATCCACATCTGCCTTCAGCCTCTTCACACCCAACTCTAAAATCCCATCTAGAATTCGTATACAGCTGCCCGATTCACCATTTCCATCCCTTAACTCTTCCCCTTTATCCAACATACCGGGTTGGTCCTCTAAACTTTCAGTGTCGTTCAAAATATCTTTTTCCTTCTCTATACTTACCGAGTCTGAGTTCTTCCTTGTACTTTCTGACAACAGGTCGATCAAATTTTGAGCTAATAACATGAACTCCGCACGTAATCGCAGTGTTTCGGAGTCGAAATTCCATGCGGACGAAGCATTATCCAATTGCAACAATTCAATCGTTGATAAGTAGGTGAGGAGAGCAGGAGACGAACAAGAGGATGACCACAAAATGTTTTGGAATCGACCCGAGTGAGCAACGATGGTCTGTAGAATAGCGCGAGCTAGGTCACGGTTTCGGGTTCGGAGAGCAAGGAGAA
The DNA here is from genome assembly GCA_034509205.1 of Ceratonia siliqua. NCBI lineage: Eukaryota > Viridiplantae > Streptophyta > Magnoliopsida > Fabales > Fabaceae > Ceratonia > Ceratonia siliqua. The sequence continues at coordinate 3,206,612 of JASKGM010000008.1, forward strand.
CAGCTCGCAGGGGTTCGAATTGAGCGAGGTAGAGGTGGTTTGCAACTAGACGAGAGAGAATTTGCGTTTCTTTGCCCATTATGCTTCCGATAAATTATACCGATGTCTGTGATTTCACTGAATCGGAAGTTAAGAGGGTCTTCTCAGTTGAATGAATCTGGTGTATTGGGATTTATTTTTGTGATTTTGCGGTGTGAATTTGGAGGTGCCCGTTTGCCTCCCGGGAAAATAATTGAAATCTATTTCTCACATATTCAAAGCAACGACAGCAGACACAGTTAAGCGCCCGAACAGAGACTATAAAACTGAATATTAGATGCGTGCGGGGTATTGATTTGTCCAAAATCGAGGCTTTCTAGTTTATTCGGAATTTATATGTAAGTAGGTGACTGAAAGTGAGAGGAACATTGATGGAAATTGGGAACTTCGCGGAGTTTCCACAGCTGAATCAGCATAGTGCCATAATCAGATCATGGTCCCATGGATTCGGGATTGATTCTCTTACCTCTCGCACTCTTCCATTTTTTCTGTTTCGTTGGACACACAACCTTGTCATTTTCTTTCAAAAGTTTAAAACTAATTTTTATATCAAAATTTCAAAAGTTTAGCTCCCATATTTAAAAAAAAAAATAGTACACAATTTGTTTGCAAAATTATTAATTTCTCAATCAATCTCACTTTAAATTATTGTAATTTTAAGTTAAACTTAACATTAAAATTTTAAGAAATCAAATATTTTATAATTACTTTATGCAATGGATAATAGATATAGATAGCGACAATATAAGGACACCACATAAACAAAAAAATTATGGTAAAAAAGGTGAATAATATCTTATAATTTTAAAATAAAGTTGTAAGATAATTTTATGTGTTGATTTTATATTTTTATTATATTTTATCTTATTTTTTTATTTTTTAATATTAATTAATTATTTTTTATATAATATATTTTTTTAATTTTTTATATCATTCATTTATAGTTTTTTTATATTATTTATTTATAAGTAAAAATATTAAAAAAATATTTTTAAAAAATATATAATATAAAAAATAATTAATTAATGTTAAAAAATTAAAACAAAAAATAAGAAATAAAAAAAATATTATTCCTACTGCGCAGTAGGATAGAGATTTCGGGTAAAAAAAATGGGTGGTTCATGAAAATAGAAAATTAATAAATGAAAAAAATCAAATTTATTGTTCTCTAATATTATAATTAAATACAATTTACTCTATCATGTATATTCCATTATGCCAATGAAGTCTTTGGTTACACATACGTTCAAATTGATAACCAATTTGCATAGTTAGTAAATTAATTGAAGTAATTTTTAATTTTTAATGATGCAATTGAGCTTTGTCATTTATTCACTTAAATTCTTAATGGAGCTATATATTAGTTGAAATGTAATGGTTAGAAGTTAGAATCCCTTTTTCATGAGATCCAATTCCTCCACCACCGCGAAACCAGTTAGATTCAGGTATGAGATTCACTTTTTAGTTTTTGATATTGGAATTTGTACTCCTATAATTTTATCAAATTTTTATTAGTTTTTTAAGTTTGTAATTAGGTTTTCATAGTTTTAATTATTTTTGATTGAGTCCCTGCCCTTGATGCAAATCCTAAGATGGCACCGAGAAACCGAGAAGCTTAGAGCCCATTGTCTATTTCTTTTGAAACCCCCTTTCGCTAGCTTATTTGTAAATTGTCTGATGGGTTTGGTTATAGACCTTATTTTTCTCTTATTGCATCCTTGTTGGCAACTAAGTTTTGTATAATTAGGTGCCCCGAGGATGGTTCTAGTTAGTTTTTGGATTTTAGAACAACTAAAAAGGGAAGTTTTCCCTGCAGAGTGATTCTGTCTTTGGTCTCTGTCCGTCAACGAGAAGTTGGCTCCGGAACCAGCTACACCGTGATGCTGTCCTGAAATCATCAGCCCAAGGTGGAAGACAAGAGTTTAGTTTAGAATTTAATTTAGTGTTTAAAATTTAGATATTAAAGTTTATGATTTAAGATTTAGAATTTAAGTGGTTAAAGTTTAGGGTTTAATTTAAAATTTAAAATTTAAAATTTATTTTACAATAACTTATTTAAAAGGGTTTATATTATGTTATAATCTCATTTTAAGACGTTAATTAATATTATAATATCTTAATATTTTTTTGTCTTAAATTTTTATTTTTTAATATTAATTAATTATATGTCATATAATTTTTTAAATATTTTATGTTTTTTATTATTTATTCATAATTTTTTTATATTATTTATTCATAAAAAATTATAAGAACATTCAAAAATATTTTTAAAAGTTTTAAAAAATATATACAATTAATATAAAAAAGTTAACTATACATTAAAATGCCGTAATATTAACGGTAGCATAGTATGGTTTTTTTTGTGTAAAAGTATGATGTAAATCTAAAGGTCAATTCAGACTCGAATAAAAAAACGCTAAGGGCAAAGAATGTCTATCAAAAGAATGTCTATCCCTCCCCACCATCAAATTTCAATGGGAAACACCTACCTCCAACTCCAATCTTGACATTCTTTTGTAGATTGGAAGATCAAATTTTTAGTGTTGTGGGAAGATCAAATTTACTCCTTCTGTAGATTGGAAATCCTAATTTACTTTGTCTGACTGTTAATGGCAGGAAGAATGTTGCTATGGGCCAAAAAATTCAAACTGATGTTCCTATCCTTGAATAATTTTATAAGATAAAATTGATTTCATGGTCTATCTACTCCTCTTGAGTGTTAACATGGGAATTTTTAACTATTGTATTGTTTTGAATTCATTTATTTATTGGAAAAATCTATTTTAATTTTTAAGTTTTTTATTTTAAGAAATTATTTAAAAATATATAATAAAAAAATAAATGAAAAGAATTATTTTTATTTATTTTTTGTTTTTTACTTTATTTTTAAATATTTTTGTTATAAAATCTTTTTTAATTTTAAATTTAATTTTTTTCAAAATTTTAAAATAAATTAAAAAAAGTAAGAAACTACAAAATTTTAATTTAAAATTAAATTACTCCCTACTATGGAAATATAGGAGAATTCACCTTATTTATTTGCATATGAGTAAGGTCTCTCAATTTCTAAGTTAATATCCGTTAGAGATTACAATAAAAAAACATTTATGAACCTTCTTTTAATGGTATAAGTTTTTGAGTTAAAATGTTTTTCTGACATGAAGCTCATCTTGTGGAAGGCCAATCAATATTTTTGATCTTGAATATTCGAGAGTTAATGACATGATTTACGAGAAACCAACTAATGTGAAGATTGGTTAGTAAAACTAGAGTTACTGTCCAAGAGAAATTTACTCTTTAGAAACAATCACTTAAGGAATTGTCTATCTCGCTATTAAGCTGATTTTATTTCTGTTTGTTTTGTTTAGTGCTAGGCACTTTCTTCTTTAAAAAAAAAAAATTTTATAACCAAATGATAAGATATTCAATTCTTGTCATTCTCACATTTCATTATTAAATTATCTACATTTCAAATTTAAATAGTAGTTTTGGCGAGGGACACAATACAAATTATTCATAGACATTTTTCTAACAATTTAAGTTTTTGAATCAAAATATTTTTGATAATAGAGATGCTGAAATTGTTATTGATTCAATAGATATTTGTTTGACATTATCCAATAGAAAGTGAGGGTGATTTTTTTGTCATGAAAGAAAGAAACTAACTATGGTTGTAATTTAAAATTTTATGATAGACAACCAGTTGACTTGTAAGGTATAATGGTGCCAGTTGGAAGGTGGTCGAATTAGTCGTTGTTTAACTTGAAATTGGGATATACATAATATGTTAGCAAGTGACCTTAGCTAAACAATGTCATTTTACTTCATTTATTTCCCCTTAGTCCTATCATTGTGCTCATGTTCTTTTGCTGTTGTGTAGTTGCATTTGCTGCTTTATATTATGTTATTTTCTTGTGTCGTTTTGTTGCCTGGTGGGTTGCGTTTTGGTTACTTGTAATTTCCCTTGGGTTTAGTTATATGTTCCCCGTTGGCTTCTTGGTAAAGCAACTTATGAATTTTATCAGTAAAAAAAGACGCAGTGAGCGTTTGTGTTCTATCTTCCACATTCTTAATATCGTTGAGCCTAGGATTACAGTTGGTTGGTGTTTGCTATTTCACTGTTGCTTCAAGTTCTTGTTCTTTTACTGCATTTGCTAGTTGGTTTATCTTTGTTTCCTTTTTACGCTGCATCAGCTGGTATAAGAGCGCGAGGGAGCGATCTAACATGGTGTGAAAGGGAGTTCGTGGAGGAAGAAACGCAACGATGGGTGAAGTGTGCAAAAGAAAAGCACAAATAGCAGCACGGTTGCACACCTTTAACATAAGGTCACTGGTTCGATTCCTGGGGAGTCGCCCCAACAATAGCCAATGCTTAGGGGACAAAATCAAATAATAGCGGGACTGCGGATGCCATGCATCAACAAAAATAATCCTGAATTTGATAATGACAATGATGGTAGTATGGTGTTGGGTGAAGGGGGTTATGAGGAAGAATGGAGGCAGTCAGTGGCTCATATTATAGCAAATAAAATTTTTAAGGTAATGAAAACTGTGGAAGATGAACTGGAGTTAGCTCTTGATAACAGTTTTCTCATTTTCTGGAGAGCTGAAACCTGATGCTAATGATTCAGATGTTGATGATAATGAAGATTCCAGAGTTGACTCATACTTTGAGAAAGAGGTTGAAGCAACTATTATTGGGACTATTCATGAAAACATAAAAAAGATGCTATGTTAAGTTGGAAATGAGAGAAACGAGCAATTGGGCATTTTTGAAGTATTAAGCACTATGAAAGTCGAGAAAGGCCCTGTCCTAAAGAACTTCCTACCTTCCTAGTTCATCTTTCAGAAAGACACAAACAACCTATCAAGTGGCTCAAACACAGAGATCAGGTATGGAAAGCAAATATACCCACTTAGCATCAATTGCAAATATGCTAAATTTTCCAAACAATGGTATAAGTAAGGAAGAAAGAATTCGGAGTGCTCTTGATGTTGGCCATAGAGTTACAATCTTTTGAGGATATCTTCTTTCTTCTAATATTATAGCTATGTTATTAGCACCACATGATATTCATGAAAACCAAATCCATTTTGCTTTATAAAGAGAAATTCCAGTATATCTTGGAGACTTAAGTGCAAAGAGACTCCCATGCACAAGTAAGTCTGTTGAACTTACCCATTATTTATGCCGTTGTAGAGTCGATTGGCTTTAAAGAGATGACATCCTACCTCTTAAGCTGGATATGTTATTCAGGTTAGGGGGTTACTTTGCCTATCATGCAAGAAATGAAGAAGATTGGAGAATATGGAAAGAAATTAGTGTAACTTATTTTAAGGATGTGACTGATCAGTTTTACCATCAAGTTAAAGCTGATAAAGTTTGTTTGACTTATGGAGGAAGTGTAGGATTTTGTCTCATTAATGAAGTTGAGAGTATGGGAAACAACAATGTTGTGAATGTTATCAGCGGGGAACTTTCTGTTAGTCCTACAGATTCAGTCATAAAAAAATGAAGGACAAAGGTTGCCTAGTATTTGTAATTTTGGGGCATCTCTAATTTTAGCTGTGAGAGCTGCCAGAGTAATTGACTTCAATGGGAAGGTTGTTGGGACTCTAATTACTAGTCAGCTACTAATAGAACTTAACTTTGTTGAGACTTACAGGTTGAAAGAATGGTTTGACAAGGAGGAGAAAAATATTCCAACTTTTTCAATGTCCAAACAAACTTCTAGGTTTAGAGAATTTATTGTTGTTTTAATTGTTTTTGAATGGTTGACTCACAAATATGAAGTTGATGGTTTATATGAGAATGATGTGGAAATTCTTTTAATGGGGAGGAAGAGGCAATATGATGATTAAATTAATGGGCAAGGATTGAAAATCCATCTTGGATTTTCAAACAAGTGAAAGGCAACAGAAGACGCTTCTAATGAGTGTTTCCTTAAGTCCCCACATAGAAAGCTTATCCAATTACATTATGTTTCTATATGTGAGATGTGGTCACAACTTTGCTTGGCTGGCACTTGTCACAGTGCTGAGATGACAAGGGCTATTATTGTTAGAAGGAATTATCTTCATTTTGTTAAGAAGTACCAGAGATATGAGAAAAGGCATTCAAACATTCTTGTTCATATATTAGTTTGTTTCAATATGAAAGATGAAAGAAGGAGATCATGTTATTAGTGGTCAATGCAGGCCGCTCTCAAGGATAATGAGATTCACTGTGTTGAAAGTGGTCCCAGAGGAACCACATTATGTCATTCTCTATATTCTTGGTGTGACCAATCATAGCCATGTTGGTAAATTAATTGATCTCGATAATGTAGTGGAAATGAGTTCTAACATAGTTATTTTGAAGAATGAAATTGGCTGGTTTGATGATACAAAGAAAATAAGTGCTATGCGAAAATAAGTGATATGCCTTCTTCCGGTTTAAAGAGTGATCCCACTTTATTAAGAACTATAGTTGTTGATCAGTCTACAATTCTCTTGCTGAAAATTAGTCTAGTTGTGGCTTCATTTCTTATTGCTTTCATCTTAAACTAGGGGATAAGGCTTGTTGTTGTCATAACCACATATTCTTTGATCATTAGCGGCCACAGAAACTTTTCTTTCAAAGATATGGTGGCAACTTAAGCAAGGTTTATTTAAAAGCCAACATGCTAACTGGGAAAGCTGCGTTTATGCACACGGGGCTAAATTTCTGGCATATTCTATGGCAATTCTCCTAGTGAAGATGCGAATTCAAGGGCGAATTCTGAAGAGGATGATGCAACCCGAATATGTTAGCAAGTGACCTTAGCTAAACAATGTCATTTTACTTCATTTATTTCCCTTTAGTCCTGTTATTATGCTCATGTCGTTTTGCTGATATGTAGTTGCGTTTGCTACTTTATATTCTGTTATTTTCCTGTGCCATTTTGTTGCCTGGTGGGTTGTGTTTTGGTTACTTGTAATTTCCCTTAGGTTTGGTTATATGTTCCTCGTTGGCTTCTCGGTAAAGCAACTTATGAATTTTATCTATAAAAAAAGACAGTGAGCATTTGTGTTTTATCTCTTGCATTTTTAGTGCCGTTGAGCCTAGGATTGTAGCTGGTTGGTGTTTGCTATTTCATTGTTGCTTCAGGTTCTTGTTCTTTTACTGCATCTGCTTGGTTTCTCTTTATTTCCATCCTACGCTGCATCACATGACCTTGAAATTATGAAGGAGCTGTCACATTTTCCCCATATCCTGAATTTTTTTCATCATCCCTCTTTCCCCCTTTTAGCCAATACTTTTGCTTCAATGTGATTGTGAATCTAATCTCGCATTTGGACTGGAGTTTATGAGAATGGATTCACAGAATGAAACTCCTTAATGATCATTAAAACATATTAAGCAGGGTCGTTTCACAATGGTTACCCAACACAGTCTTTGCATTTTAAAATGTCTATTCAAATGAATTAGTCGTTGTTTAACTTGAAAGTATGCAAGTACGCCAGTGACATTGAATGTTTATCATCAAGTGTTATTGTGGGGTGGGGTGGGGTGGTTTGATTTGCATACCTTCATCTAGGATTACACAAATTTTTTGCTCTTTGTATCTTGGAATCCATGAACCGGTGCTTTTCTTATGTGGTGTGTGAATCCAGATGCTCTTTCTCAAATACTTGGGGATATATAGTACATAGATGGCTAACGCATGCTATTTAATTTCTATAAAGTTTGATGAGTCTGCTCTGTTCAACCAGGTCTCTTTCCTTCTGTTTCTCCTATCATTAGCCACTTAAGGAGGATTTCGCATATGATCCACTTACCAGTCATGATTCCAAGTCCTAAACGATAAGTTCCAGTGAGGAATTCTAGAATATAAAAAAAAAAAATTTCTTTTTATTATAGCAAAAATCCACTTGCAGAGTTAATAACTTGCAAATTTAAAGGAGATGGCTTTCATTTGTGTACTAAATTAATGTAACTAACAACAATTTAGCACAGAATGATGGAAGCTGCAAGCTTCATTTTCATAGCTACGTAACAACAAACTTCTTTCTTAGCGCGCTTGCCATTAACTATAGATATGATTAATACCTCGGGCATCAAACACAGCAACAGAAACCGAGTTAGCCAGATATCATAGTTCCGACACCTTTATCCGTCATAACCTCCAGGAGTAAAGAGTGCGGTACTCGGCCATCAATGATACTGGCCGTTCTCACTCCTTGTGCTAGTGATCGCAAGCAACAATTCACCTTTGGGATCATCCCTCCCCCAACCTTCCCTTCCTCAATCATCTTCTTCACCCCCTTTATATCAATCTCTTTCACCAAGCTCTTCGGGTCATTTCGGTCCTCCAATATACCAGCCACATCAGTCAACAATATCAATTTTTCGGCACCTACTGCCGCTGCCAATTCTCCGGCCACCGTATCTGCATTGATATTATACGGCTGACCCAAGTCATCGGCTGCCACAGATGTTACCACCGGAATGTGGTTGTTGTCGATCAGTGGCCGGAGAATAGTCGAATCAACCTGGGCCACATCACCTACGAAGCCCAAATCGGCAGCTTTTGGGCTTGGCCGAGCCGTCAAGAGCCGGCCGTCCATGCCGGACAGACCAACGGCGGTGCCCCCTGCCTTATTGATAAGGGACACCAGGGTCTTGTTCACCTTGCCAACCAAAACCATGGACACTATCTCCATGGTTTCTGCGTCAGTAACTCGGAGGCCATCGCGGAAAACGGCCTGAATATTAAGGCGGCTGAGCCAATGGTTGATCTCCGGGCCGCCGCCGTGGACTAATACGGGGCGGAGACCCACGCATGAGAGAAGGACGAGGTCGTTGATGACGGTGGCCTGGAGTTCCTGGGACTTCATAGCAGCGCCTCCATACTTGACCACAATAGTTTTACCTCGAAACTTCTGGATGAACGGGAGCGATTCGGAGAGAACGTCAACACGGAACTGACCCGGAGTGAGTGACTCAATGGGAGATTGAACTTGGACCGAGTTTGCGACTGCTGAAATGGGCGATTTGGGAAGGGGTGAGCGGAGGGAAGGAAAGGAGACGTTGGGTTTGTTAGAATGGGAGGTTCTGGTTGGGTTTTTGGAGATCAATGGGAAAGATGAAGAGAAATTTGTGAGGGTCTTGGCTGCCAACATGGTAGTATAAGTATGTCTGTGTTCAGAAGTGAGAGGTGAAGACTGAAGACGATTGAAACGGCGGCGGAGATACAGACAGAGGGATGCCCTTGCCTCTTCCAAACTACAACCACAATCCAAAAGTCACCAGCTTCACTTTGGGGTAGGGTTGATGGCAGACTCTATTGTTTTTTTTAATAATCAAACTTAGATCGAAGCAAATACGAAAGACTAGCATATTTTACACTATTTTTTATACTTTATTTATAATTATTTGTGTATTATAAAATAATAATAATATATAATATATAATAATAAAATAATATATAAGAAGAAATATAAAAATATTATAAAAGAAAGTTACGCATAATTATCATTTTTATCGTGATGATAAAAGTTGTTAGTAAAATGGAACTAAAATATTACACACACAGAATGAGCTAAAATATGTATAGTAAAATGAAAATAAAAGATAGGAGCTCCATGACCTCCCAAGTGAGAGTGACATAGAGGAGTAAGAAAAGGGTTAGGTTTAAGAATTAAATTAATGATATTAAATTTGTCTTAATTTAAAATAATAAAGTTGGTGTAGTAATATATTATATATTTTTAACATATTAAATATCATAATATATGAATAAGTGTATAAAATATTATGATATATAAAATATTGTATATTTACTATAAAAATTAAATTATATTAGAAATAATATAATTAATATTTTACAAAATTAATAAATTTTAAATTTAAGAAAATTATTTTTAGGTACTTATTAGTTTCTCGCATGCCATAGATATCAAATTTCAAATTTTTATTTAATGTTTGTTAGTTTTTTTGCTTTTTTTATAAAAAATAATTAGTTAAAATTATTGTTATAATTAAATAATTATTTTTTATAAAAAATGAACAACAACAAACATTAAATAAGAATTTAGTATCCATAAAATATCATGTAAAAAATCAATGCTGGACACGTAGAAATAATTTTCCCTTTAAATTTTTGCTTCTATTTTCCCTTTAAATGTAAAAAAAGCCAAGTTTTTTATAATATGAAATGTCATTTATTTATTGAAGTGAATCTGTTGGGTTATAATATGGAAATTTCATCGGTCCAAAGTCCAAACACACCAACTAATTAATGATCTATTAGCAATTCAATCCATTTCTTTCTTTGGTGGGGGATTTGATTTTTCTGTCCATTTATTTCTTTTTTATTTTTTGGCCAAACAATTCATTTATTTCTTGAAGTGAATAAGGATGTTTATTTGAGATTTTTTTTTTACAAGAGAAAGGAATTATTTTGAAAAAAAAGTTATTTTATTTAAATATAATAATTAAATTTTTTAAAAAAAATATGAATAATTTTATAAATGGAAGTTTATATCTTTTAATTTTTTTATAAATTACAAAAAATAATATATTTTATCAAAATTTATTATTTTTTAAAAAAATTTATTTTCAAAATAAAGTCATATGCGAATTTCATCATCCAAAGTCCAACTCCAACCACACCAACCCTTATTCTGTATCGTTACCTCTTTTCATTTTTTACTTCTTACACATAAAAACTGAGAAGCGTAGCTCTTCCCCACTGCTTCTTCTCTCTCGAGTCTTGTACTGTTCTTCATCAAAAGCCATGTCTTCAGAATACAAAGAGCCTTCTGCAACTTCGCCATCGGAACAACCAGCACTCGGTGATGAATCAACCACATCCGCAAGCAAAAAGGCGGCTAAAAAGGAAGCGGCTAAGCAAGAGAAGCTCCGCCGCCGCCAAGAAACTGCCCTAGCCGCCGCCACCTCAAATCTCTCCGTCGATTCCGAGCAAGATCCTCTCGCCGCCAACTATGGCGACGTCCCGCTCGTGGAGATCCAGTCAAAGACAGTGGCTGACGTCCGCGACTGGACCAAAGTCGAAGGCCTCACCAATAAATTGGAGAACCAGTGGGTTCTAATACGTGGGAGAGCGCAGACGATCCGTGCCGTGGGGAAGAAGATGGCGTTCTTGGTTATAAGGGAGAATGGGTTCACTGTGCAGTGTGTGGTGCAGGTGCAGCCCGATCATGTGAGCCCTCAGATGGTGAAGTATGCAACGGCATTGAGCCGGGAGTCCATTGTCGATATTGAAGGGGTCGTCTCAGTGCCCAGCACTCCTATCAAAGGCGCTACACAGCAGGTTTGTACTACCCTATGCAGGACTATAAATATTGGTTGCCATGAGTACTTAATTTTTCGATTGAAGACTCGTATATATAGCATTGATACCTTTTTAGTATTTCATCATAGCTTTTAAACTGCTTGCTAAAAAAAAAAGCTTCAAGAAAGTCTTAATCATAGTTTGGCTTTATTCGCATTAGAATTATCATTTTCCATATAATTGAGCATTTTGTTGAGGTATTCGCTTACAATAATGGCACGCATCATTTATCTTTAAGGTGGAAGTTCAAGTGAGGAAATTACGTTGTGTCAGTAGGGCTGTCCCAACTCTTCCTATTAATATTGAGGATGCTGCTCGAAGTGAAATCGAAATTGAGAAAGCTCTTCAGGTACATTGGCTAGAGATCTGATTATGTGTGTGGTTGTTCAATGTAAACCTATTTGTCCAGGCAGGTAGGTTATTTGGCTGATGCTGCCTGCATATTACAATCAATTTCCCTTCACATCTCATCAACAGTGTTCACGTTTTTACCCTTTGCTTGCGTATTAATTGGATCATTTAATGGACGCAGGCTGGTGAACAACTTGTTCGTGTCAATCAGGATACACGTTTAAACTATAGAGTTCTTGACATACGAACACCAGCCAATCAAGCAATTTTCCGCATTCAGTCTCAAGTTGGAAACGTAGAGCATGCCATCTCCTGATGTTATTCTTAAGAGTTTATTTATTATTATTTTTTTAACGACAATTGTCAATAATCATGACTTTTTGCTTCTAGTTTATTGCAAGAGAAACAGACCAAGACACTTGCTTACGTGATAAATCTTACAGAGCACCGATGTTTAGCTAAATGACCTGATTTTCCTGTAATTGCATTGCTGTGCAGGTATTCAGACAATTCTTATTATCTGAATGCTTTGTTGAAATCCACACACCAAAATTGATTGCTGGATCTAGTGAAGGTGGTGCTGCTGTTTTTAGACTGGATTACAAAGGGCAGCCTGCATGCCTGGCCCAGTCACCTCAGCTTCACAAGCAAATGGCAATTTGTGGTGATTTTGGCCGGGTTTTCGAGATTGGTTCTGTTTTTAGAGCAGAAGATTCCTACACTCACAGACATCTGTGCGAGTTTATAGGTCTTGATGTTGAAATGGAGATTAAGAAGCATTATTTTGAGGTAGATTTGGCTTGTAGGAATATGCTGAGCATTTACTTCTGAAATGATTGAGGGCCATAATCTAATGTAACATTTTTTTTGAGAGCAGGTTATGGATATAGTTGATAGGTTATTTGTGGCAATGTTTGACAGTTTGAACCAGAACTGTGAGAAGGATCTGGAAGCCGTGAGAAGGCAATACCCATTTGAACCTTTGAAGGTACTTATGTGTCAATGTGCGTAATATGTTGAAAGTAACAGTGTTTAGTTGATTTATGTGTCAACATGCATAATATGCTAACAGTAACATAGTGTTTAGTTGATTTGATATGTGGTGCACACGTGATCCGATTATCATATTTGGTACAAATGAATACATCAGTTACAGGTTGTCCTTGTTTCTGATCTGATTATAGTCTTGTGAATGTACAGTATTTGCGACAGACACTGCGGCTTACATATGAAGAAGGGATTCAGATGCTCAAGGTAAGCTTTAAAATTTCCAATATAATCTCGTGAGTTTTGAATAAATAAAAAATGTGGTACGCTTTAACCCTTGTATGAATTGGCGGAATCCCCCTCCCCGGAAAGAGAGAGGGAAAAAGATCTTGATAGAATAATCATTAATATTTATTGGAGCTTGGAAACATTGTGTGGAGGATGTAAGAGCTCATATACTTAGTTGACTACTTTGTCTCTTAACCTGTTTGGGGAGCTGATGTGAGCATATGGCGTACCATTTTATAAAATAGCTCCTAGATTAGGTTCTTAACTTATTATTAGACAGACATGAGAAGCATTATAATAATGCTTTCCCCTGCTAAGTAATACTCATGATTATCACTAAGATAACTGTATACATTGTTGTCAAATTCATTCTATTTGCTAGACCTTTTACCTAGTAATATACGAAGACTGTAGAAAATTTGATCTTAGTTGATTGAGTGACTGCTAAAGCTATCATCGTCAGTGTCATTGAAATCATGCAATTCACGATTCGAATCGCACGATTTGACTCGATTCAATTCACTTGGCCACCTACATGAATTGGTGGCCAAATCATACTGAGCATAGAATTGGTGCCAGAATTGCACAAATCGGTGCAATTCCTGGCAGAATCGCGGAATCAAACAATTATGCGATTCCATCTTCCTCCTCTGAAGTCAATTTGTGGCGGGTCACAATCTAGGGTCCATTGGGACCCAAAGTATCCAGCTGCTAGGTTTACGCTTTTTGATATTATTTTTTTGTTTTTTAACTAAAAGGTCAGACTGTGTCGTTTAACTTGTTTTGGGTGAGAACACATCCAATGCTATTGTTCTACTAGACTAGTATTACGGTGAAGAATTGCATAGTCATACTTGGCTAGTCACTCACTCCTATTAGGCTATTATATCATTTCAACATTTCACCTCCTCTGCCACTGTTTGGGGCTGCTCTTATTACATATTATATTATTATTTATGCATTTATAATTTATAAGCATAATTGATTTATTTGACTTATAATTAATTAATTGTTAATTTTTTAGTTAAATTTATTATTGAGTATTTTGTTCATGCTATTTGTGTGTGTGTGTGTGTGTATATACACTTTACATTATATATTTTAAGTTATTTTTCATTTTGTTATTGAATCTTACAATTCGATATGATACACGATTCACGATTCACAATTCAGAAGTATGCCTTCAGGTGACTAAGATATGGTTCTTTGGCAGATAGGAGACTGTTGGAGGGAAGGATTATTTTCTTTGGATCTTGAAGTTTTTCCCTTTCCCCACTTTTCTGATGAATTGGTGTGAATTTCAATAATTTAAAAAAAAAAGTTCAAGCAATATTGATGCTCTTTTGAATCTCAATGGTGGATATACCTTGAAAGAAATTAACCACGGCCCCTGAATACCCCTATTTACAGCTCATTTGTACTAGTCTTCGTTGACCTTATACCAGTAATCAGTCTATTCCAACATACTCCAGTGCCCCTTTGAAGATTGTAGTTGGTAAAGAAAAGAACATTGTAATCTTTATTACAATGCTGACTTTCTCCTCCATTACCAATTCAAATGTATATATGTTGTAAATTGGCAGTTTGGTGTGGGTGTCTTGTTGATAGAGCAATATATTTACGGAGTACTGGCTCAGTTACTTGGATGTTTGTACAATAAAAGTACAGATAACTACCCAAATATTTTTTGCAGTCATTCATGTCAGAACACTATTCTCATTCCATGCCAATCTTACATGTGTCAATAAAAAATGGGTAATTTCGACGGAGAACATTTAGGTTGTTGACTCTTTAGCAAGTTTTTCCTTAGGGGAGCAAGAGGGAGCTTATCCTCTGAGGTCGTCCTGTCTGTTAGTTCATTCACAAGATTGGTTCTGGTAGGTCTTGCCTCTGTTGAATTATCGACCTCAAGACTGATAATAGAGGAAATAAACATTTTATAGAATAATAGCCAAAAATATACAATATACATGTATTGCTAGTACTAAGCCAATACACTGTCATTTGGCTGTGCAGGATGCCGGCGTAGGAGTTGACCCTCTTGGTGACTTGAATACTGAAGCTGAAAGGAAACTGGGCCAGCTAGTTTTAGAGAAGTAATTCATTTTCTTAATTTTTTTATCTCAACTTCATATTTTATATGATTTATGTCGTGAGCTATTATTTTGAAATATTAAGCGGATTGTAATCCTTGTAAATTAGGTATGGCACTGAGTTCTACATCCTTCACCGTTACCCACTCGCTGTAAGGCCATTTTATACAATGCCTTGTTATGACAATCCGGCATACAGTAACTCATTTGACGTTTTTATACGAGGTAAGTTATGGGTCATTCTGTCATAATACATTGGCATGACAATCTGGCTCACAGAAACTCATTATCTCTATCTCAGTTGTTATGCTTCTCTGAAGAATGCATATCTCCATATAAGCTGCTAGTTAATTTGAGCTTCTTCTGCATTTCTTGTCCCTTAGGTGAGGAAATAATTTCAGGAGCCCAGCGTGTTCATGTGCCAGAACTCTTGGAAAAACGGGCAGAGGCTTGCGGAATTGATGTCAAGACAATATCTACGTATATTGATTCTTTCAGGTATTCTTTATCACCTCTCTTTTTCAAACTTTGTTAAAATGGTTCCTTATTTTAGATATTGGTACTAGAGAAATTCTTAAGTAGACTAGGTCTACAAAAAAATATATAGACTAAACTAATTATAAAGAGATACATACACATGTCAGAGGTGGGTCTTAATGCTTACATGGTTACGTGTTCATTTATACTTTCTACCCATATTTTGTAAACTAGGTCAACCTTAGAATTTTTCTTGGTACTAATCATGGTAGTATTTTCGACCTGTGCTTAATTTGTTTCTTGTATTTAGGTTGGCATCCCCCCACACCTCTTGAAAAAAAATGCTGCTTACTCCATGGTAATCAAAATTTGTTTAATGAAAGACTAAACGTTTATATGGTTGTTCATTTTCAGATATGGTGCACCCCCACACGGTGGCTTTGGAGTAGGCTTGGAACGTGTAGTTATGCTCTTCTGTGGCCTTAATAACATTCGCAAAACATCGCTATATCCACGTGACCCACTTCGGATTGCACCTTGATAATACATCCAAGCAGTAGTTTGCATGTTATGTTGAGTACATGCAATTGTCATTTTGTTAAAATTTTCTTTTTGTCGAATTGTTTTTTTTTTTTTTAACTTATTGTCGAATCCTGGAGATTACTTTTCTGAATCGGCAGCTTTTGTACTGATGACACTGTAAAGGAAGCAATATTTCCTTCTGTTGATGGCACTTATTTTTATTTTTTTTACTCGACCCCCCGTTCAGAGCTCCACTGCCCCCTATAATTACCAACAGATGTAACAAAATAAATTTGTTCTGAATACCATATTACTCCTATAGATGAGGGCATGAGGCCATGGAAAACGTCCCATGTTGAAGTTCTATCTCTGCATTATAGTAGATGAGTATTGACTAGGGGTGACAGCATGAAGTAGATTACTTGATCAACTTCTAGATGCAATGCGTTAACAAATCATAATTATGAGCTGAGCGATTGGAGTCAAGCAAGTGCATGATCCCATGACCTACTTGGCAAATATGTTTTCATTGATTTGACATTACATGAATTTGAAATAACGGGTTGGTGTTAAAAGTCGAAATTTCAAATTGGTGGAACTCTCTTTGCAAGTATAATTTGATGAAGGGGCTTTTCTTTGCTGAACGTTGGAGACATGATCTTATTTTAGAGGAAATAGCTTTTCAAAGAAATTGACAGAACTTTGGATTTATTGAAGCTAATAGAGAGCAGGGCGAAATAACTAGCAGTGACAGGAAGGCATAGCCATTTTGGCAAGAACAAAATTAGGGAAAATTGCGTTGGGGGACCAAATTTTCACTTGATGTTCATTGTACCAAATATTCAAATGGCGTCATGTTCATTTTTTTTTCCTATTTTACATTTAATAAAATATATTTTACTATAAAATAGTTATTTTAGTATAAAAATAATTATGCAATTATAAAAATTAATTATTATGTTATAATCATAATATAATAATCATTGTTTATAATAAAAACTTTTTTATAAAGGATGAAAAAAGAATAAACAATACATGGTTCCATCTAGGAATTTAATGCCCAACATTCCCAAAAAAATTATAAATAAGGATCTTGTGTTAATATTTATCTATCAAGATCAAATAATTATATTATGATTACTCAGTTTAAAGCTATATATGTAATTATTTATTTTTTATAAATAAAATTTTTATGTAATATTGTTTTAAATTTCCTTTTTCTGTTCGCAATATCAATGGACAATGTTACTTGGCATTATTATTAACTATTAAATAAACAATATAAAATTTTCCTTAACGAAATGATCGGGATCTCTTAATAAAATGGTCTCAAGTGAACTATTATTCCTGTAATTAGTTTATTAATATTGGTAAGCGACGTAGTCATTGACTTAATTGTTTATGTGCAATAAAATTATATAGCAATATACTATTCTTGAGAAACTTGCTTTAAATTTGGTTTGCGGAAATATTATTTTTTTATTTTTTAAAAATAATTTATTTTTAAATTTTAAAAAATATATTTAATTTGTAATACTAAATTTTATTTTTTTAAAATTTATTATTTTTTTTGTTATTAATTTTTTTATTATTTAAAAAATTATCACTTTTTTAAAAATTTTATTCAATTTTTATAAATTTTAATAAAAAACACAACAATTTTTAAATTTTTAAAAATTTTGAAAAATATTTTCAAAAAAATATTTTTTAAATTTTTAACCACACCCGTTTTTATTCTTATTTTTCTTTTCTAATAAAAATAAAAACAAAAAGCACCCAATGGCACCCTTAAACTTTGGCCTTACCAATTTCAACGTACGAGGTACTTCCATGCACGGCACCTAAGATGCACCAGTATGAAGACGACAAAATTTCGAAACCTTAATAGGCTACTAAAACAAACCCTGCCCAGAATTTAAATACGCTGCATACAGCCTTGTCTAATAGTAAGATAATTCGGATGGTTAACATAACTTGGCACATGCATTAACCAAGGATGCTGCATTGCAGCCAAACAGAAGGAAACACTGTCTGCAATATTAATGCTCAAATGGACAGCTGTGCTCCAAAAATGCAAAGCCAGAACGATCAAAAGCTATTTCCTAGGTCAGGAAAAACTGTGGTTTTAAAAACAATATATACAATTACTGCCTCTAGACCTATTATAATATTTAGTTCGTCGGGGACTTAAATGATGAAGAAAACACAGCAAAACTTAGAGCAAAAAATGGACTTCCTCTCGCTCTAAAATGAATATAATAGAGATGAACAATAATCACAGCCTCTCGAAGCACTGGAACCAATCTTTGCATTTAGATACACAGTTAATAACCAAAGCCATTACCCATAAAATCCTCTTCGCCACTACTTAAAGATTCAAGTACTTGACTATCATCATCATCCTCATCACCTTCTGTCACAATCTCCAATAATCCAGTTCCTCCATCAAAGTCCACATCATCCATAATGAAATCTCTATCATCATCATCATCATCAAGCTCACTTATACTGTCATCGTCGTCATCGTCGTCATCATTGCTAATATCATCAGCATCACTCTCACTCTCCCCACCAAGACCAGGACCTAATAGAGGATCCACATCAGCATCGTCATCGTCCTCATCTTCCTCCTCGCTTTCAGCATCATCAGGATCAGAATCATCATCAGTAGGTCTCCGACGACCAATTTCATAGGTCCTGGCTGATGCAAACATCTCATCTTGATCATCCATTGTAATTAACCCAACAAATGAATCAGTTGGCTCAGTTGAAAAATCAAGCACACAGCGATCCACTGGAATGGTGGCAATGTCAGAATAATTGACTGCATCCACTGTGCGGAAAGCTGCAAAAAGAGGATGCTTGACACGGCGTGTGTGGACTGCTGACATTACATCCTCAATATTCCTCCTTAGGATTGCATAAATTACATCCCCACGTGCATTGAATGTTATTGCTGTTTGATCTAATGAAGGTACACTTCGTAGTAATCTGAATTTGCGCAGATCCCAGACTTCTGAGTTTATAATAACCTGGTGAAAAACAATTTTTGACAAGCATTGGAAAGATGGGTCAGAAATAACACCCTGCAGATATGTAAAAAATGCAAATAGGACATTTTAATTTAACAATTATATGCTCACCAGATTTCTAGACGTCAAACTCAAAACCCTAGGATAAATTTTATTACTCACTTTTTGGACGAACAAGGACAAGAACTCAGTAATATGGGAGTTTCAATCCTTTCAACAATTCCCTTTCATAGAAATTAATGAGAAAGTAATATTTTTATATCTCCAATATAAATTACCTCTCATTTAAAACTTGCAATCAACTTATGATCCTCCTACAACTATAAAATTTTCAAGACAGCCGCACGATTCTGCTTACCTCATTTCCAGCAGGATGAAAGCCCCCACCACCATAGTCTGTGAACTGATCAAAGCGATGAACAGGCCCAGAGACCCGCCGATCCCACAAGACGCCATTCCAAAGCAGCATTGAGTCAGAAGGGCTAAAATGAATTAGGGAATAAACATGACCCCTACCTGTAGAACTTGGAAATGTATCTGAAAGCTTTGACTCCAATTGACAGGTTTGAATATCATACAAGAGGATTTCCCGTCGTGCAGATTCTGATGACAAGGCTGCAAAAACATTGCCATAATTGCTAAACCTGGCAGCCTTGCAACCTTCAAATGAGTGGGTAGGACCAATTGAAATTGATGATGCGTCCCACAACCTCACATCTTGGGAGCTTGAAGAAAGTAACAGCTGGGTCTCACCAGAAACAAAAGACTGAACAAGTGTCAAAGGAGACTGGTGACCAGTGAAGCTCTCAACCACATTATTGCTGTTGGAGTCAAAAATCTTGAGCTCTCCATTGTGGCTCCCAACAGCAATATGAGAAGAGTTCCCGAGAAACGTAACACATGTCAACAAGGCACCAGCATCATCCCGACATGTGCGCCATGGCCTGAATCTGCTGTAAACAAATTGACGATCCCTACGATTCCCATGCACTCCTCCATACATAAATTTAAATTCACGTGTACCAAGCCGAGCTGTCACATTAGATGGGGCATCAAGGCTTCGCTTTGGTTCAGGACAAACATGTGGGTGTAAAAGAGATAGTGGAGGAAGAGTGGTAATAGGAGCTGGGCATTGACGATGCTGATGCTTCAGATACTGAACCACTAGAGAATCTAATGTTAAACGTTCAGGATTGTTGGGCTGAAGGTCATTCAGTACTTGGGAGGATGGTGTCACCTGACCAAGATTTGAGCAACTGTATTGACCGTCATCCACATAGTCAGCCGTACAACGTCCTTGTTGACTTCTCAGGTTGGAACTTGGTGTAGAAAACCCAACAGCATCAGTCTGCAAGCTGCTTTTACGGATTGTACTTGGAGTTGGACACATAGGAGATCGAAGTCCTTGATCTCCAGCATTTAGTCGCTTTCCGGATGATGACAACACTCCTATATCCTTTAAATCAGATAACTTACGTTTCATAGGTAAGATGATTGGAGTCTTATACTGAGACTCTGCATCCATGTTCTGTTTCATCGAAGGTTCTGATGGGGTCTCTGATAAACTTGTAGTTTCAGAAAACTCCTTCCCAGTACTCAACCCTTTTCTGACCGATGATTGCTGAACATCAATGAGTTGATGTCTTGAATGTGAGCCAAAAGAAGATGAAAAACTAAGTGATTTTTTCTTAAAAGAGATGACTGGATCACTCTTCATGCTGGTATCCTCATCCCTTGCATTAAGCTTTAATTTGTTGGTGAGAAATCCAGAAGGAGTACGACCAGAGGGCCACTGAAGTTGTATTGAAGGGGTTTCCTGTGTGGTGGCTTGTTGTGCAAGAGACGATGGAGCAACCAATGAAGGCAAAGGTGTCAACTGAGCCTCTTTAAGCAACGTAGAAGCAGTTTGTGACAAACCAGATGCCTGTAGGTGTTCATGAATTAGGAGCAAAAGTTCCCTAAAATTCCAAGAATAAAAAAAGAACACAGAATCATCAGAAAAGAGGAAGAGGGAACTGCACATCTAAAGGAAATATTGTGAATGGTTAAAATCAAATAAGAAACAAAGTATACCTCGAATGGTAAGTAATAGGAGTGGCAGCAGCAATAGCTGCTCTTTCAATGCGCCTTAATGTAGGTGTAGCTGCATCAGTGGCTGCCAATGTACTTGCACGCCCTGAGTTGGTCACAATCTACAAATACAATTTCAATGTAAATATCAACAGTACCCTTCATAAAGTATGTATTTGATATCCGAGTTTATGCACGTCCACTGAATATTGAATAAACATAGTTGACCTCTTTGTTGCTTTTCAAATGGAAACTAATTAGAGCTCAAAACAGCCTCTCAAAGCAACCAAATTAGAACATAAAGAACAAAGTGGAATTGTTTGATGACAATCAATAAGATACCCGATGTTCACTACCCTACAATTTCCTGGCCAAAAGACAAAAAAAAATGTTCTAACAAATTGTGGCATAAAGAAAAGAACAAGACAAGTTACTGGAAAGTAAGAAACAAGGAAATAGATGCAAGTGAAAAGCATTGTAGCAAACATAACATAGCTACAGTACAAGTTTACTCAAATGCATTCCGAAGCACAGTACTTATGTCATCAGCTTCACTGAAAAAGGGGAGATGCTCACCCCAATTAGCTCAATTGCAGCCTGGGAAAGTTCAGCTTGCCACCTACCCTGCTCTGTTCCAGGTGTCTGGCTGCTTGAATCTCTAATTAGTTCTGACAGCTTTTTCCCAACCTAGAACACATAAAAACAATTAATACCAGGATAATGAATTAAAACAAACATCAGAAAACCAAGAATTCATTTCTTAACATCAACATAACAGAATTTTTATTGATATGCCATTATAAACTTGAAGCAGTTACCTCTATTTCCATACTTGACCTAAGTTTAATACCATGTCAACATGATATAAAGTATACAGACATAGTTCACCTGAAGCTTTGTCAGTATGTGTGCAATGGTATCATCTCTGGCTAAACCAAGAAGGACTCGACATGCTAGAGCACGAAGGCAATCTAGAGCAGCAGGAGGCGAATATATGCGCGGCTGGAGGAGATGTAGCAGAACTTTTATTCCATTATTAGAGCGGACAGCCTCTCTCGCTTGACGATATCCTTGTTCCAGTTGTGCAGCTAGGCCAGCACAACCTGCTCCAGCACCCAGAGATATTCTACGGTCTCCAACCAATGCTGAAGTTGCAGTGGCAACAGGAGTTTGGGGATTACTATTAACAGTCTGTGTGCTAGCTACTGCAGCACTACCTCGATCTACTACACCAGATTCCCCATTCCGCTCCCTCACATCAGTCTGATTGGAAATATGAACAGCTCGATCTGAGATATTACGTTCAGTAGATCTATCTCTAGTCTCCGTAGGAGGACCATTTGTGGTTTGGGCAGAAGATGATTGCTGGCCTTGCACAATTATAGGTGGTTTATTGCTGATTGAAGGTGGAGGACAAACAAGATTGACTAGCACATTTAATGCAGGCTGAATAATCTGAAATGTAAAATGAATAGTTACAAATCTGAAAGACCATATATTGGCATAATCGACATGTTGACAGTCTAAAGACTTCATTTTGCAACCTAAAGAAATTAGAGGAGTAAATACAATTCGCTACCAGAAAATCTTACCTCAGGCTCCACGTGACTAGTAGCAATATTTGCTGCATCCAAAATGACTGCTATACCGACACGATTATTACTTAATGTTGCATTTACAATCATCTTGCGACTGCTCGGTACCAATGTAACAATGTGCAGAACACCCAAAGCATATTGAAGTAAATCATGCAGATACCGTTCCACAGGTGGGGCCTACAAATAACCAAAAGTGAATAATAACAAGATTGAAAGAGACAGGAAAGCTATACAAACTAAATATGTCATACCTGACACAATTCCAACATAGTAACATGGCCATTGGATGCCAAGAACTTCTCAACTGCAGGCCAACGCGTTCTCACAAATGCAGGACCCAGCTTCCGATCTTTCTGTAACTGCAGGAATACTGAATCCATTGCCTCACTACTAATGTCAAGCGGCTTGTACACTGCCCTTACACTTGGAATATTCCTAGCAGCACTACGATTGCTCTTGTTTGGACGAATGGAATCCACTAGTAAAAGGAGATGGGCTCTAAAATATTGCCGTAAAGCAACACAGGTGTGGTAGGCTATCTGCTTCTCAGATGATGTCAGTACTTCTGCAGGTGAACGATCATTTCGAAGCGATCCTGAGTTTGATAAGCCCAAGGCCCCAGAATTTACTCCTGATCTTACTGAAGCAGCATCATTTAGAAGCCCCAGTAGCTTCTGTAATCCATCCTGGGCATCAAAAGCATCAAGAACTGCTCTGAAGACAAATGCAGCAGCAAAAAACAATGCTGCATTTTTCCGGGCTTGGTCTTGGGAGCACTCAAGGAGTTGGAGTGCCAACTCAACCACATGATAGACAACATCTGATGGAAGAGCACATACACGTTCCATTATTCCCTGAAATAATGATATATACGTCAAAACATATATATTAAGAAAAAGATATACATAGATGTATGAAGGATAAACATTAGGCATCTTATTTCACAATTACGACTAGTAAACATGAGTACCTGCAGAGAACCAATAGTAAATAGGCAAGAAGAAAGGCCAAAGAAGGTCTGAGCCATTCTTGGGACAGCAAGCAATTTTTGCATGCCCCCACGATCCACAAACAGTGCAGCAAATTTCCGATGAGCAGCCAAAGCACAGATCAGCTTCATGACATCAGGCAGCAGTAGGGCAATCTTGGATGCCTCTTGATGTTTAGAATTCTGTTGCAGAAGTGCAAGACACACATCTACCCCCTTCTCATGCAATACAGGGCCAAGAACTTCTACATATCCTCCAAGTATCTCAAGGCACTGAATGCAAAATAATTCCCTAAACTGTGCAAGTGATTGAGTATCTGAGATGAAGTAATCCTCAACATCCTCACCAGATTCTGTTTCTCTGCTACTTGCATTCTCTTTCTCAGCATTGATGTTGCCAGAGTTCCTGCCACCAATCCAAGAACCTTATACTTGGACCAACACAAGTAGCATGGCAATTGTTCATGTAAGTACTCAGATGATGCTCATAAATATATTCTTAAGTACCTTGAAACTTCAATTGCAGATGCAGCATCAATAACAGTTGATGCAGCTCTAGAAGCAGCCAAAACAGCAGCTTCTTCATCGTTAGTGGATTTAAATTCCTGTATTTATATTAGCAAAAATCTATTCCACCATCATACATTTGTGCAAATAGTACCAACAACAAAAATCGCACATAGTATAATTGTATGTAACAAAATTGAATGATCACCAACATACCTCCAAAGCTGCAGTTTTAACAAGCTCAGCAGCAGCATCACCAGCTGCTTTAACAGCTTCTTCAGGTGCATTGGCAGCCCTGGCTTCAGCTTCCGCTGCTCGGACTGCTTTCCTAACAAGATCAAAGATATCTTTACTTCCAATACGGCACTCCAGGAAACAATCATCATTAT